>OY829545.1:39955938-40322381 GCA_963691705.1 Viola odorata | reverse complement strand
TTTTCTTTTAAATTATTTAACAAATTCGTTAACTCAATGTTTAACATAAATATTTATTTATGTTCTTTTTAGAAATATAGTCCATTTTTTATTAACTTTATCTTTGTAGTTTAGAATTTTTATTTTTATGAAAAATCTTACTAATAATATATACTTTAATTATTCATAAAAACCACAGCACTATTTTAGACCATTTTTAATCATTTTACAATTTAACTGTCATTTTCATAAAAAATTTAATCAAATACTTTATAAACTTTCTCAAACATTTTACCAATCGCACAATAACGGACCAAATAAAACATATTGATAAAACGAAATTTAGTTTGGTTGTGGCATAAATTTGTTGGTTAATGGCAATGATAACTTCGTAATTATTAATGGCCATAATTAGTGGGTAGAATAATTTGGATGGTAAAGAAGACAAATGAATGGTTCTCAGTGACAAAGAGCCTCGAAGGTGGCATCAAGAAAGATAACAGAACAGCGATAGCTAAATACTTACGTTTGGGCTCGGCAAAGGTTACATATGATCGGGTAATAATTATAAACATCTTCTTCTAGGTCACCGTGCTTTTCACTTGTTTATCAACATGTTGGGATGTGGCTATTACAATGTCCAATCTACACATAGATATTTTTCTGATTCACGATTCTCTGTGTTGTTTTTGTGTGTGCGCCTTTTTTCTTTAGTTTACCAAAAGGAAATGAATAAACCATTTACTCCTCTTTTCTTGTCCACCATAAACCATTTTCTTTTTGCTAGTATTTTAAGTTAATTTATTAGCGGTTTAGCTATTAATGCCTATATATATGTGGTATATTTGGTGAAAAACGGAGGGGGAGTAAGTGGGTATTGCATTTTTAAAATTTTTCTTTCTTTGCTAATGATGAGTAGAGTTCTTTGGTTAAGCAAAATGGGTAAGTTCTTAATAGCAAGAATTTGATGTGGTATGTTGACTTGACAAATTGAGTAATTTGGTTCTTGTAGTAGTCTTAAATTGTCTTTTTTTTTTAAAAATTTTTTTTGGTAATGATGGGTCAAGTTCTTTTCGCGTGGGTCAGATGGGTTTAGCAAAATAAGTCGAGTATTTATATTAAAAAATATATAAATTGACATGTCATGCCACGTCAATAAAATCTGATGTGGCATGTTGAATTGGCAGATCGGCCAATTTGGCTTCTGCCTTAGGGTTAAACTATCTTGATTTCGTGAGTATAAGGTCCCAATTAAGTCAAAAAATGAATTAAGAGGTTAAGTTAATATGATCATACAGATGTAGGGATCATACAAAAATCCATATATATGTGATGAATAGTTAGTATTTTCAGTTTAGAAAATGGTTGGCGTGTCATGTCACGTCAGCAAAATCTGATGGGGCATGTTGACCTAACAGATCGGGCAACTGGGTTCCTACCATAGGGTTAAATTGTCTTAATTTTGTGAGTATATGGTCCGAATTAAGCCAAAAATAAATAAATGGGTCAAGTTAATATGATCATACGGGTGCAGGGTTCTTACAAAAATTCATATATATGTGATGAATCTTTAGTATTTTCAATTAAACAAAATGGAAGACTAAAGATACCACTAGCAAATCAATCGTTAGGTTTGTTACTTTTTGTTTTAATAAATATTTTAATTGAAGAGTCGTTAGTTTATTCATTACCATGATGGAGAACATTGATACTTTAAGAGGTGATACATGCTTTTATATAGGAAATAAAATAAATTACTCTTTAAAAAAACAAACAAATTATTAAGATGAACATTGTTAACCATGCAAATCAAACAATTTGATTCTTGTTCAAGGGTCAAATTGTCTTCTAATCATCTGGTCTATACAGTGTCACCAAAGGTAAGGCTCATCCTAGATGTAATGCCTTGAATTACTTCTGATATTTTCTCTTTCATACGAGGTGAATTCTCTATAGAACTTCCTGTTGTAAGATAGTTGACAATGTCAGCGTGGGTCTTACTTCTTGGGATTGAAATAGATGTTCATCCGGGAATTCATCATGAAGTGGTTCTGGATCTCCACCCTACAGTATCCTACTCAAGTGATCTGCTATCAAGTTCTCCTTGCCTTTCTTGTCTTTAATTTCAAGATCAAATTCTTACAGTAGCAGTATCCATCGGATCAAGCGAGGCTTTGTTTCCTTCTTGAATAAGAGAAACTTGAGAGCTGCATGATCATAATAAATAATAACTTTAGTGTAGAGTAAGTATGAATAAAATTTATCCAATGCAAAACAATGGCAAGAAGCACCTTTTCTATTGTGGTGTAGTTCTTTTGTGCTTCATCTGGCATTTTAGATGTATAGTAGATGACATGAGGATCTCACTCTTGTTTTTGTCCTAGAACAACATCAAAAATATAGTTACTTGCGTTGCCTCACATGGAAGATTCTAGTAAAGGGCTTGGATGATTGGAGTTGTTATCAATTTTTTCTTTAACTCATCGAAGGTAGTCTTGCATTTCTCGTTAAATTCGAATTCTACTTCCTTTTGTAGTAACCTACACATCGGTTCTGCAATCTTTGAGAAGTCCTTTATAAACCACCTGTAGAAACCCGCATGTCTAAGGAAAGAACGAACTCCCTGTATGATGACGTGCTTGTCGAGGGCACGATCAAATAATTACAACTTATCACATGCAACAAAAAAGGATTGAAGATAGTGGTAAGAGGTTCGATCCACAGAGAATGGTGAAGACATACACTAGACAAGACCAGATATAAAATGAAACAATAAAAGAAACAATGGGGGGGTTTGGTTGGTTAATCTAGTTAACCAAGATAGAGATGGTTGCTAACAAGACAATTAATAAAAATAGAAATCAAGGGCACGAAAGTAAAACACAATCAGGGGCAAGACATGCAAACAGACATCAAGGGCACGACATGCAAACAGAAATTAAATAAAGAAATAAAGTTAGAAGAGAAGAAATTAAAAGCAATATAATCAGAAGAGGAGATCTTAGCAAAGGACATTCTCGGGTTGCGTCGAGGGCATGAAAGTCATCGGCGCAGAAATATTCTATTCCTATGTCATAGACATGCTATAGGGGCCATGTTTCCACGTAGGCCCCCTACTCACCTTCTTAGGTAGAAGCCACCCCCCGTTTCCACATATGAGGTGGCCTTGACGTTTCGCCATCCCCCCAGGCATGAATGCAGGGAGGCAATACTCAAAACGCCCATGAAGTAGAGGTAAGACAGATCTAGGGCGTGACATCTCAGTTTGTCAAGCTCACATCACATAACCTAAACGACCATTTACCCCTAGACGAAAGACCTCTCGCGATGTCCCCCACTAGGTGTCTACTCTAACTCAAGGATTCACATCAGTTATAACCAAGAGAATGACAGTAATCATCTAGGTCTAGATATCAGTTCGTCAGACTGCTAATCTTGCCCTGGATGAATTAATAAGAAACCGATAAACAATCGAATACAACAATAAGAATATATTAAACACATTTAGGCCTCTTAAATACCCACGCAACCCTCAAATAACCTCTGCTAAGAAGGGGGAATCTAGCTACTCATATCACAAAACAAATAAACAAAATAGGAAAAGAAAGATTGCATAAAAGAAGAAAACTAATAAATGTTATTGGCCGGAGCAAAGCTCCTGTTAAATATAGTGGCTGCTGGAAATGGAAGTCTCAGTCACCACCCAAAAGAGGGAGGAGAGAAAAGGAGGCAGCTCCCAAAATAAGAAAGTGGAAAAATATTTACAAGATACCTAAAACCCTAAAACTAGAGGTTTATATAGTGTCTAACCCATAAGAAGACAAATTCCAGCTAAGGGACTACAAGAAGATAAATTCCAGCTAAGGGAAGTGAGTGACAACACATGGAGCGTGCTCCTTGGTCCAAAAGGGGATATTCTCGGAATATTCCAGGAGGAATCTGCATGGAATCCCGTGCGGATCTTTGGGAATCTTTCTCTCACTGATGCAGAAGCGTCACGGGCATGAGACTGCTCACTGGTCTGGTTAGCATCGGGGGCACGACGACTAAAGAGAATATTCTTGGAGATCTGCACGGAACCTTCTGGAAGACATCAGAGGTGACACGTGGGAGTACGACAACGAGGACACATGGAAATAACGCTTTTGGTATGTCCAGGGCTCGACGATGGAAACCACGGCAAGGCCTCAATGGAAAAGTTAGTGTCGTGACCTCGATGTCAATCTTGAAGCTTGAGAACTGCAGAAATCCTTCCAAAATTGCTTGCTTTCGCTCTTTTCTTCCTTTTGGCACTGATCTGCAAAAAGGTGGGAAAAAGGCGCAAATCAGAAGTATCTTGCCCTCGAAAAGGCCGGAAATAAGATAGAAAAACCTACAATAAAGATATGCTATCACCGTACATAGGAAGGGTAAGGCAAAGATTCTATAATATCGATTTGGCTTTATCAACTTCTATACCTTTGTGCGATATGATATGCCCTACGACCAATTCTTTATTTACCATAAAATAACATTTTTCATAGTTTACAATTAAATTGGTCTTTAAGCATCTTTTTAGGCATTCATCAAGATTACCCAAGCATTCATCAAATGAACTACCGTAAACAGTAAAATCAGCCATAAATACTTTGATTCCCGTTTCTATAAATTTAGAAAAAAATCTTACCATACACCTTTGAAAGGTGGCAAACGCATTACACAATCCCAAAGACATGCGCTTGTACACAAATATTCCAAAGGGACAAGTAAAGGTAGTTTTCTAAAGATCTTCTAGTGCAACATGAATCTGGTGGAAACTTGAAAAACCATATAGATAGCAATAATGAGTTTTACCCAACAAAGTTTCCAAGATTTGGTCAATAAACGGTAAAGGGAAATGATCCTTCCTTGTTGCCGAGTTGAGTTTCCTGTAATCAATACAAACACGCTAGCCATTTTGAACTCTGGTCGAAAAAAGGTTTCCTTCCTGGTTCTCAGTGATAGTTATTCCAATTTTCCTGGGAATAACCTGTATAGGGCTTACCCATTTGTTGTCTGATGTGGGATAGATAACTCTAGCACCTAAAATCTTGAGAAACTCTTTCTTCACCACCTCTATCATTCGTAGGATCAACCTTTCTTTGAGTTTGTTTAACCTCATTTTCTCCCTCTTTGAGTTTGATTCGGTGGGTACATATCAAGAAAGAAATTCCCTTGATATTAGCGATTGTCCATCCGATCGTTTTCCTGTGTTCCTTCAACACTCACAGTAGTTTCTCTTCTTCCAAGGAATCTAGTTTATTGGATATGATTACTGGTAAAGTTTTTTCTTAGCCTAGAAATGCATATTTTAGATGACCTGGAAGTGTCTTTAATTCCAATATTGGTGCCTATAAAATAGAGGGTGGCATTTTCAAATGTGAAATTGGCAGTGAAAGATTATAGGGCTGGTTAGAATATGACTTAAAAAATTCCAAAGAAATAACAATGCTTTGAATTTCTTCATACACTAGCTGATCTTCTTCCATCTTGATTAGTTTATCTCTAGCAAACTCCTGCTCAAAACAAAATCAAGTGGATCAATATTATCCATTGCAAAAACTTGCTCAGCCAATGGGTCAATGACATCAATAAAATTTACATATGCGTTATCAGTGGAATGCCTAATCGCATCATACATGTTAAATTTTATAATCTTGCCATCAAACTCTAATGATAAGCAACCATAAAAAGCATCATTTTTTGCCCTGGCAGTCCTTAAAAAGGGTCTACCAAGCAAAACATCAATGGACTTAGAAGAGGAGTCATCCTGCATGTCTACAACATAAAAGTTAGTGGGACACACAAGATCCCCTACTTTTACTAATACATTCTCGACTAACCCTTCAGGAAAAATCACTGAACGGTCTGCTAATTGGATCACCATCCTTGTTTCTTTCAGAGGTCTGATACCTAAGACCTTATAAATAGAAAGAGGCATCATATTTATTACGACCCTAAGATCACACAATGCTTTCTCCAGCTGTTTCAAACCTATGGAAAAAGGGATTGTTTGTCTAATCTTTACATTTTGTAGGTAACTTTCGTTGAAAGACTTTAGATACATTCTCACTCTTTCTTCACCTGCAATTTTATTCCTGTTAGTACAAAGTTCTCTTTAAAATTTTAGCATATGTAGGAATCTGCTTAATAGCTGTTAATAATGGAATATTAATTGCAACTTTACGAAAGGCTTCCATAATTTCCCAATCCTCCTTTTTCTTCTTGGTCTTGGTGGACTTTATAGGAAAAGGTGGATAGGTTACCTGAGGTATATGTGGACTTAGAGTAGGAATGACCTTCTCTTAACAGCACCTTCTCTTGGTTCTGCTGGCTCAGATATGAATAGAGTTACCTCAATCTCCGCTTCTAGATTCTAAGCTAACTCTTGGTCTAGAATAGGGTTTCTCCACTCAAGCATTACTCTCCCACTCCTCAAAGTAACTACATTAACATGATGTTTTGGATTACTCTCTGATTGAGAGGGTAGCCTTATTGGTCCATTGTTCTTGCTGTTACTAGAGGATGCCATCTGTCCTATCTGAGATTCCAAGCTCTAAATACTGGCTTGGGTAGATGGCAGAAATTATTTGATTGTCTCCTCAAAAGGAGTTCTAATAATTTGCAGAGGTTGTTGAGGTGCATGTAACTTGTGGTTGAGATTGTTGTTGTGGAGGTTGATTATGTTATTGAGGTAGTCTTAGTACAAAATTTTGCAAATTGAATGGTGGTTGGCTTTGTTGAGACCAACTGAAATTGGGATGTTATCTCTAGGGTTGGTTATAGTTATTGCCATAGGTTTTTTGTCCTTGATTGTACTTGTTGATGGTATTGACTTATGTCTCCTCGTTTACCAATAGGCATGCATTTGTCGAATGTTCCGGATTGTGACATAATCCACATGCTTTGACTTGTTGTGGTTGAGCTCTATTCGTTACCAAGGAATGGAGTCGAGAAGTCAGTTCATTCATCTTATTTTCTATTGACACCATTTTCACTTTGGCACTATTCAACATTTAGTTGGATACAGCATTATGGTGGCAGTTGTTTGCCATTGTCTTGTCATTCTTTCCGCAGCAGCTAGTGTCAAGTCAAGAAGAGCTCCTTGACTGACAGCGTCGAGTTTATCCTTGTCACTCTGTCTCATCCCATCATAGAAATATTGGATTAAAGACTATTCGGGGACTCTATGAGTAAGACAGAAGGATTACATCCTTTTGAACCTTGAATAGTGCTGCCTAAAGTTCTCATGATCAGCTTGTTGTATGGAGACCAAATTCTTCCTTGATGCTCCGGCCATGTTGGCAGGATAGTATTTTCTCAAGAATTCGGCACTCATCTAATCCCAAGTGGTGATGGTGTTGCTGGAAGACTAAAGAACAATCTTTAAGCTTCTTCACTAAGTAGCCATGGTAATAGTCTCAACTGAGCTCGATTGATGTCCACCTGTTATGATTTTAGAGAATCACATTTCCAATGCAGCTCTTTTAAATGCTCGTATGGATAATCCTTATGTGTACCACTGAATTTGGAGAGATCTTGGGTGGTAGCCTTCTTGATGATCCAATAATGATCAATCAGCTGGTATGTGATATAAAGTGGAGTCGTAGGGGCAGGTCTAGAGTTCAGATCTCTAAGGGTTCTATTGGCCGCAATTTTGGCAGCTTCTACAGTGCCTCTCTAGCGATTCTTTTTGCTTCTTGCGTAGCAGCAACGGCTGCTTCTACGTCAACGTCCAAATCTTCTTCCTTTTGGTGTAGGAAGTTTTGGTCTAGGCTTAGATCAATATTATCCTGGTTAGAGTTCGAAGCTGTCAATGAAACTTTTTCTTCAAATGAGCGAGATCTTTCTTTTTCTAGCTTCTTCTGCCTAGCTAGTCTCCTTAATACAGTTTTAGTTTTGTTAACTCGGGTTCAAATGGCACTATGTCTGAGTTTAAGGACTTGGTCATAAATAAGAAAAATTCATATTGGAGCACGCTTGTATTCCCTGGCAACGACACTAAAATTTGATCGATCGTCGATACTGTAACAAATAATGAGTACAACTCAACCCTATACACAGAATTGACTTGTAGATGGTGGAAAGAGGATCGTTCCATAAAGAATAAAAGTGAATATGTTTTAACTGAATTAACCAAGTGTAAAACAATAATAACAAAAAGAGGAGAATTTTAATGTAAGATTCAAAAAATAAAGTAGAGTAGAAATTTAATTCAAGACCAAGAAATAAAGAATAGGTAAAACAACAGAAGTGTTGTAAGAAAATATTGGAGAAACTCCCAACGAAGGCATGGACATGGTTTTGATATTATTCAGCTGATCATTGATACAAGGATAGTCATTTCTAGAATGGTAAAACTGCTATAGGATTCAGGTCCGCTTAGGATTCCTACTTTCCTCTTGTACTAGATTACCTAAAGAAAATGCTCTATTAGGAATCCTAACCCTTTTAGCAACCCTAAAGACTGTTTATAGAATTTAACTAGAATGATTGATAACGCTTAAGGAAAAACTATTCTTGGACAAGATCTATGAAGCTTAAACCTTTAACCTAAATTCCTTGATCTTTAAACTCAAGTGAACGCTAGTTCTTGTCTACTTACTTGATTCACACGTGATTACAAATGCACTAATCAAGTTGATTGTAGTTATTTAGGATGAACCTAGATTGGCTAAATCAATAAGCAACCCATATATAAAAATAACGATTCAATTAAAGATCAAGGAAATAGAAAATAAAAAATAAGAGACACGTTTAGATCTCACAAAAGAATAAAATCAAAACCTTTAATGCCTTCATTAAGAATTAAAAACTTAGTTATTCATAATAAACATAATAAAATCTAGAATTGAAATGGCATAAAACTGTAAAGAAATTTGATTAGCTCATGTGAAAAATGAGACTTTATGCAATTTCCTAGCTAAAGATGTTTTTCCCAAAAAATCAAAACCAGAAGAAGAAGAGGAAAAAGATCTCCATCGTTGCCAATCTCGTATATTTCCTTCCACCTCCTAGATTCTAGGGAAAGAAAATGAGTAATCCTTATCAATGGATTTCCTCTTATCACATCCTACAATCTCTCTTTGTAATTAGGCATTCGGTCAATATCTTCTTCTGTCTTTGCTTCTATCGCTTGTGTCTAGCTCATCTTCTTCTCAATAGGCTTTAGTTGCCAAGTCCAGCATATGTAAAGTCCTCTTCTCGTCAAGATAGTTTTTGGTTGAGAATTAGTAATTCATCAGCTAACGTATTGCTTTCTAAATTTTGGTCCGGATTGCTCCCTTACTGCTCTGTAAAGCAATTTTTCTTGGAATTATTGGTGAACTACTTTTTTTGGTAAAATAAGGGAAAATAAGTGCTTTTCAGTAGTATCAAAGCCTAAACCTAAAACATTTGGACAAGAAAAACTAGCAAAATAAACATGCAATTAGGTGGTGTAATATTCATCACATTGAGGGACCCTACAACGAGAATCTAACAATGATCGATTTAGTGTGGGATAGTTATTCATCCTCGAATGAAGATAAAGATAAAGAGTCTACAAGAGAGGATATAGAGGTGAATGCAACATATGAGGATCACCATAGAGTATAACATATTAAAAAATGATGAATTTATGTTGAGATCTTTTTAAGCCAAAGATGGGTAAAAAAACGGGTGGTGATTCATTTATTAGTGATGATTTTCCACATTGAAATAAGAAAAAAAGACTAGATGATCATATATGTTAAAATAAAGCTTGGTAAAGTTATGAAGCTTTTCAACATATGTAAGTTTCCATGAATAGACAATTAACTCAAGCATGCGTCAACTATCTAATTCTCTTGAATGTTTTCGTTGATTATCTTCGCTCTCCATTAAGACAAGGATTTCCCATTCAAGGCAATGATTACTCTAAAGATTCTAAAATTCTAGGTAATCTTCTTGAGGTTATGAAGTTTTTAACAAATAATAATGGCACGATTTTAGTAACTTTCAAGAATGATGCTTGACGACTTGAAGATGAACAAGCAAGAACACCAAGTAATTGAAACCTTCTTGAAATTAAAGGATCTAGTTCTTAAGGTTGGAGTTTACAAACAGTTACAAAGATAACAAGAGAAGAAAAACATAAATTACATATACTGAACTTGGAGACTACAAACTTAAACCCCCACCAAGCACAAGACTATTGGGAAACCTAGTTGATTTAAATCTAAGGTTTTCTCAACTACAAAAATAGACTTATTTCCAAGCACAACACTTGAGATCAACCTAGTTTATTGGAAGAGATTAGAAGTGGAAGTTTGTTTTTTTACTTAAGAAGGCTTCCCTAACCTTCGATGAACCTAAAATTCCTAAGGGATTAAGAATAATGGAGATGAACTCACAATAATTGTCAATTCAAAAGCCTCTAACTATGATAAGTCGTCAAATAGAATGGTATAGCCAGCCAAGTGGCGTTTAGTAGGTAATATGATATGAAGAGGGCATAGGTGCTTAGAGGCCATCATTACGGTTGTGCATAGGTTGGGTATTCGGCCCGATTGCATTGTCGGTTCGGGTATTCAATTTTTTCAGTTGCATTCATGCAGTTGACTTTTTAGTCCAATTTAATCAGGTATCCGTTTAACCGGGGACCATATAAGATCGGTTTAGTTCGGTCCGGTCAATTGGTTCTTTTGGGTTCAATGAAATCAAATTTCTGAGGTCATAAAATCGATATTTTTCGATTCGTAAAATAAAAATTAAATCGATCTTGAAATCAGCTTTTTTTATTATAAAATTAAATCGGAAGAATGAGAAGTATGATGCAACTATGATTGAGAGGCTTTAGAGAGGAAAATATGGTGTCTAAAAAGAGTCGTAGATACAAACATGAGTTAAAAAAAGACAAACAAAATTATTTGTTGATGAATTAAAAAATCACCAAGAATGAAATGCTTATTTTGTGACTTTGTCTATAAGTGCCATTTTGGCATACTTATTTTTTTAAATTGGCAAAAATATTTTGGCATTGCTAAAATTGGTGCTTTGTTGCATGATACAACATTTGTATTTTAAAAAATATATTAATTACCATTTGTTCTCTACTTTTTCTAGTAAATGTATAACATAAGGATTCAAATTCTTATTCTTTAGAAAGAGGAAAGATTATTATTAACCTTCTGAGGAACTTTTACTAAGAAATATAAACTTTAGTAAAAATTAAGAATAACAGAAAAACTTCTATATATGAAATTATGAGAGTGAGTAAAAAAATATTAAATTTTAGGATCCATTTTGGGATATCAAATTATTTCATTATGAATAAATGTGGCTAACTAATCAAATAGAGCAAATTCACATATCTGGGTCATTTCAGGTCATGTATAAGTAACATAAGTGTATGTTAATATCGGGTCAATTATGGTCACTGAGGTAAATGCGGGTCGGACCCAGACCCGGACCCAAAATAGCAGACATTTTTAAGGACCCAACTCAACCTGACCCAATTTTTTCTGTTCGATTCGATTCCTTATTTCTTTTGTTCGGTTTAGTGCCAATTAGGTTTGGGTTTGATTTTTTTTATAGACCTAGCCATGATGCTTGGCCTCGTTGTTTCTACCACTCGGAGTCACACAAGCTAGGCGGACCAGGCTACTCGTGCCATGCTGCCACCTTTAACGATATAGCCTAATGAAATCTCATTAGTCATTTTGTCAATCACTGCTTGGCTGGCGCCTGGGAAGGCCATCGCTGATACGAGCACGAGCAAGGGATACTTCACTAGGAGCAAAGGAATGGTAGTCGTGCTATTGAAGAGCCTTAGGTTCGAGGAGAGCAGCTTGGAACCAAAGCACAAATGGGTGACTTGCATGCACGCCAACTCCTTCGCCATAAGCACCGCTCGCGACTCATGGGCAGCCCGCGCATCCTATGAAGAACCCCGCACCGATCCCGCGCCTAACCCTAGGAAGCCATGAGGCCGTGCGGATCAGCCCTTGCGCCTGCCCAAGCCTTGCGTCCTTTAGCTGGTTGGCCGAAGCCCATCATCAATTGCTGCCAAGGCCAAGGCCAAGCCCCTTTGTCCAAGGGTGTAAGGGTATTTACCCCTTCTATTTTTAAGCTTAGGTATTTAAAGTGCATTGAATTCATTTCAGCACTTTGTCTTTGTTTTTGTGATAAACTTCAGCCTAGACTAACTCTTAGCTAGCTAATTAGGGTTCTTCAAACCAGCACACTATCTTCTCTAATTCGGGTTGCTCATCATTGTGGTGAGAGGGTCGGATTAGGTTAGAGATCCTTAGTTCTTTTCAGCAAGGTTACTCAAGTCCATCTTGAGGGGGTTTGCTAAGAACAAAGTTCTGATTTGTTAATCATAAATACACCTTTCCTTTTTCCTCCATGTTCATCCGCTGCATACTACTCATTTACTCCTTCATATTATCCGTTCATCTATCCATCTATCAAAAACCAACCTCCGAAAGAGACTAGATCCGGCTTCTTCCAAGAAATCAGCGGCTAAACTCCTCCAAAAGGAGCTAGGGCCTTATCAAGTGGTAGCGGAGCTCCAATCCATGCTCTAGGTTGGTAAACTTCATCGTTTACACCGTTGAATCGGCTGAATTTTTTTTTTGTTTTCAGGTAAATTTCACCACCGTTCCTCTAAACTGAAATTGCTTGTTCTTTCCATTTCCTATGGTTCAAACACTTATTCCTTCCATATCCACGGTGGAAACATTGTTTCTAACCGTGGGAATCAATCGTTTGTCATTCCGAGCATTTCTAATTTTAGGTCAAAAAAATTCGTTTCTAGTGATTTGATCTTGCACAAACACATTGGCTGGATTGATTTGTGTTTATTGTGTCTTTTGTGACTGAAATCTTCATCTTCTTGACAATATTTGCTGCTGAATATATTAGAGCTTCCTATGGTGGCCATGAGAGCCATGTGGACTGATTTTATTTGAGCCAAGTATTTCACATTTAATCCTCTCTTCCTATTCGGCCACATCTCCCTATTTTCAGCCTAGTATTCTCATTTACTTGTGCACACAGCCGGCCCTAAAACCAGCAAGCTTCCCTCACCCTTTGATTGTCATACACTTGGCATAAACTCCTTGTCATACAATCTGATTTGCCTAAGCTCATTGTCACACATCTTCGTGCATATTAGCAAAAATTGTGGTGCATTTTAGTGACAACTTTGGGTGCATGTTAGCCAAAACTTGGGTGCATTTTAGCAAAATTTTTGGTGCATTTTAACGTCAAAATACTGGTTTATTTTAGTGAAAAATTTCGGTGCACGTTTGCAAAATATTTCGTCAATTCGTGAAATTTTTTTTTTTTAACTTGCAAAATTATTTGCCTTCCACTTCAATTATCAAAAATTCATTTCATACATTTATTGAAGCTCTCTTGCACTTACAAAAAAAAAAAAAAGACAGCAAAGAAAAGAAAGGGATCAAAAGAGTAAAAGAAATCCCTAAGTCAAAAAAAAAAAAAAAAGTAAAGAAAGAAAGGGATCAAAAGAGTGAAATCAGTCCCTCAATCAAAATAAAAAGAATACATGTGAGTCAAAGGAAGAGGCAAAATGTATGTGTGCATTTGAAGTGTTTTCGTTCAAGTTAAGGTGTGCATTTACCAAGTGTTTCATTTTGCCACAAATTTTGAATTGTGAAGCTTAGTCTCGTTTCCCTCCATTTCTTCTAGTGTTGGTCCTTTGAGCTTGCCTTCCTTTTGTGTCTTTGAGTTTTCGTCACTTGATTCCTACGCCAATATCCACTCTAACCTAACTAGTGTTCAAACTCAAGCAATTTTCCTTGAACACTAATTTGGTTTCCTTCCCATTCATTTCTGCCCTAGTTTTCTTTGATTCTCCTTGTGCGCATTGAGTCTTAGAGTCATTACTAGCTAATTTGTTTGGTTTGGAACTGAAGTTTGAGTGGGTGAGATTGTGAGAGCATTAGAGTGTAGTGCGAAACACGAGCGATACACGTGAGGGAGGGACTAACCCTTTATCATTTGCAATTGCGTTTGCGTCTTTTTGCAGGTACATTTTCTACGTCTAACCCGACCATGGCATCTCTTACGGTCCAAATGGGAGAGACTCGCCAACATGCGGCTGCTTTGCAACAACACGCCACAAGATAAGAGCAAGCCACTATCGACATCTTGGCTGCCATTGCTGCCTTAACGACAAAAATTTCTACACCCTCACAACAACCTCCAAATTACCCTCCAACCACGACTTACCCACCCCAACCTTCCCCACAAGCCCCAATGTATACACCAGCCCCAAATTACACACCACAAGCCCATTATCATCAAACTACTCGGCCACAAGATCCTACTAGTCTAGACTACTATGCCTTCCCCCAAGTAGAGGGTCATACGGATAGGGCTACAACAGCCGGCCATCTTGGCCACGATGAGGAAGTCCTATGCCACCATACTCACCATACCGTGCCCCCACATCTTGAACACAACCGTAGCAACTTTTTGGTGGACAGTCATGGCGTCGCCTTTCCTCATCCTCCTAGCCAGCCACATGTGCAAACTAATCAGCCCTACACCCACACTCTTGACACGAGACAGCCACCGCATCAGCCCCCCCCACCCGGACCACCACCACATAACCCTAGACAACCGCATACACCAACTCCACTCCAAATAGCTAATCACCTAGTTGTTCCCCTACATCATGCGAATGCATATGTCCCACCCCTTTATGAGCAGCCTAGGTAGCAACATCCACCTCACTATGAACATGCTCACAACGCTCGAAGGTTTGATCATGATGAGGTATACAAGCAGCGGGGTTATAGGCATAATGAGGAGAGAGTGGATCACAACCTCTCAAGTATCAAGTTGTCAATCCCTACCTTCGAGGGTAAGGATGACCCGGATACTTTTCATGAATGAGAGAACAAAGTGGATAGGCAATTTACTTGTTACAACTACTCCGAGACAAAGAAGCTGAAATTGGCCATTGTAGAGTTCACGGGCTTAGCAATACAATGGTGGGATCGCCTTTGTTTGATAAAGAGAAATGAGGGCAGCCCGCCTATTGAGACTTGGGAGGAATTGAGGACTGAAATGAGGCGTCGGTTTGTGCCCCCACGCTACATCTGTAACTTGTACCAACGTCTCCAACGTTTGTATCAAGGTCCCCGTACCGTGAGTGATTACTACCATGAGATGTTGACTTGTTTGATGAGGGCAAGCACAAATGAGACCACGGAGGCCACCATGGCTCGGTTTATAAGTGGTCTACACAAGGAAATTTCCTATCAGCTAGACTTCCACAAGTACGACACATTGGAGGAGATGTTCCATTTGGCCTTAAGAACCGAGAAACAAGTGACTGCCAAGCCGAATACACCCTACACCCCTCCTTCACCTTTCCAAAAATCATGGCAGACCCCTTCCTTCCCTTCTAAGTCTACCAATGACAGCCCCAAACCACCCTTCACAACCAAGCCAAACACCACCCTAAACACTACAAATCAGCCACCTTACCCTCCAAAACCACCCTTAAACGCCCAAAGAACGCCTTCAAGAAGCATTAAGTGTTTCAAATGTGGGGGCAGCGGAATGGTAGCCGTGCTATTGAAGAGCCTTAGGGTCGAGGAGAGCAGCTTGGAACCAAGGCACAAATGGGTGACTTGCATGCACGCCAACTCCTTCGCCATAAGCACCGCTCGCGACTCATGGGCAGCCCGCGCATCCTATGAAGAACCCCGCACCGATCCCGCGCCTAACCCTAGGAAGCCATGAGGCCGTGCGAATCAGCCCTTGCGCCTGCCCAAGCCTTGCGTCCTTTAGCTGGTTGGCCGAAGCCCATCATCAATTGCTGCCAAGGCCAAGGCCAAGCCCCTTTATCCAAGGGTGTAAGGGTATTTACCCCTTCTATTTTTAAGCTTAGGTATTTAAAGTGCATTGAATTCATTTCAGCACTTTGTCTTTGTTTTTGTGATAAACTTCAGACTAGACCAACTCTTAGCTAGCTAATTAGGGTTCTTCAAACCAGCACACTATCTTCTCTAATTCGGGTTGCTCATCATTGTGGTGAGAGGGTCGGATTAGCTTAGAGATCCTTAGTTCTTTTCAGCAAGGTTACTCAAGTCCATCTTGAGGGGGTTTGCTAAGAACAAAGTTCTGATTTGTTAATCATAAATACACCTTTCCTTTTCCTCCATGTTCATCCGCTGCATACTACTCATTTACTCCTTCATATTATCCGTTCATCCATTCATCTATCAAAAACCAACCTCCGAAAGAGACTAGATCCGGCTTCTTCCAAGAAATCAGCGGCTAAACTCTTCCAAAAGGAGCTAGGGCCTTATCAATCGCCCAGTGCCCAGCGCCAGACCAAGCTAGCGCATAGGCAGGTTAGTGGCTTTGGAGGTCTTGGCCAAGAGGGCGAAGTTGGGCATAGGCTAATATAGACGATTTAGGAGATGGTTTAGGATACAATTAGTCTCCTACATTGTGCTTTAAAAGAATTAATAATTTCCTTAGTTTGTTCACATAAACTTTAAATTACATATATTATGAATCGGAAGGAACAGTTGATACTCGATATATCATTTATGGTTTTTTTATTAGTGTACTGCTCACATTCAAGATTTTAACATTAGTTGAAGAGTAAGTGTATCTTAGATATTAACTTTTAGGAACAATATTAATATTAACACAATTTTGATTTTGGTAAGTTTGTTCTCAAATTGTTTTTAAGAGAAAAGAAGAACAAAAGCATAACCACCCTCTTACTTGGAAAACTAGGGGTGTCTACCAAAATATCATACCAAAAATACCGCAGTATCGTATCGAAATTACGCAAATTCGGACGGTATTTTTTCGACTGAATTTACTGTTCGATATTTTGGTATGGTACCGAAATAAATTCCGGTACAATACGGTATTGATTTTGGTAGGTTATCACTGTGGAACAATTTTGATAAATATATATACTTTTGGTTTATAAATTCAAGTTAGGGTATGTGGTCCAGTGGTTAAAATCTTTCTTCAAAGGGTAAGGGTTCGAACACCTTTTCCCTTCTTTTCTTTTATCAATTTTTTTAACTATATTTAACTGTTTAAGTTTTTAACAAATTAATTATTTAACAATTAATTATATAAAAAAAAGATGCTTCTTAGTTCTTTGTATTAAGAAATATCGGACTTACTAGTAATAAATATTAGTATTACATTTAAATTAATAAAAATACTTTTTAGTTCTTTGTATTAAAAAAATTGAGAATTATATTGTTGTACGAAAAAAGAATCACGTCAATTGTCATAGAAAAAGTAATTACTAATTAGATTATACTAAATTGATAAAATTGTACAATAGACGTTTATGATTTAAATTTAAAATATCAAAATTTTATTTTAATAATATAACTAAAAATTATTGTATTGTTTTATTTCAATTCAATAACAATTTTGAAGTTCAAAATCTTGTATGTATTACATAATACATACACTACACGACACGAACAAATATCTAGTACGCATAAAAAAAATCGAGTCTAAAATAGATTAATGCTTTGTAGTATCAATTCGTAACATTAGATCACGATTTGTATAGTTATAAACTTATAAATAAATAAATAAAAGAAATGTTTAAATTAATAAATAATTAATAACGGTATTTCAGTATGTATACTGAAATACCATACCGAATTAATTTCGATATTTCGGTACGGTACCGAAATTTAGTTCGGTATGATACGATAATTTTTTTTAAGCATTCGGTATACCGAATACCGAAATATTTCAAACGATATACTGAAATACCGTTCGATGACACCCCTACCGCAAACAAACTAATCCCAGAGGTTTGGCTACTCCAATATATATGAATTGGGAAAATAAAAAAATAGTATTAATGATAAGGGGTTAGTTTTTCAGTATTGAGTGGCTCGAAGAAGTTTGCATCTAGGAGGTGATGACGGATTGACTTCATGCAAAATATATCAAAATTTGAAGAAAAAAAAGAAAAGAAAAAGGTGGCAGCAAGTCACCGCACAAAATTGCAATTAAGAAAATGATGGAAAATTTCGTAGTTTGTGAAGGCAAAAACGAACATCAATGCAAAATAATTTGTTACTCCCTGCTATTTTCAATAATTGTCATTTTTCTACTGAAAATATGGTCTAAATTAATTGTCGTTTTGAGTCATAATTATGACTTCTCTCCTCTGTTTTAGTTTTATTACCCAACTAATTAATTTGGTACAATGGTATTATTATAATTATACTATAAAAAATAGGTAAATTAAAAATTACAGTGAAGAAAATGTGATCTAAAAATTATTATTTTAAGTTTATCTATTATTTTAGAAAATCAATTAATAAAAATCAGAGGGAGTATATTATAAATCGGACGGAGATGAGATGACCTCTCAAGTTTGTCGAATCTCATGTACTTCTTCTCTTGTTTCTTATAATCTATTACCACTTTCATACGGCTGGGCCTAAAAACAAAGTCCAAGAAAGCTACAGCTTTCATTTTGTCTTTCCAAACCCACTTGTTACCACAAATTTATTAATATTATATAATATTATTTATCAAAAATTAAAAAATGTATTTTCACTTCACCCATGTATATTAATGGATCCACTATTTACTGTTCTCCATGAATTTGATTAATTAATATAATGTTTTTGCTTGTAAATTTCACCACACCAATTGAACAAATCTCAAGACATTTCCTATATCCACTGTGTTTTATGTTTTTAAATTTCACCAAACCAATTAATTAATATTACTCTTGGTGGTAGAATACTGATCAATGAAGAACTATTTGCATAGTTTGATGATTTTAACCAAAATAAATAATTTTGTTTTGGTATAGTTGTGTTTTTTTCTTAAGATGAATTATCATCACAACAAAAAGTGCGATCGGTTAAAGAAATTCCCCTATATACATTTTTTAAACAAAAATCTATAAGCTCATGCATTACCTGATTACCTACTCTATTAACATGAACAAAGGCAACCCATCACGCTAAAAGGAAACAAGCCCAGATTTTCGGATTTGAACAACAACCAAACAGTTCGACTCCAAAACAACCCTTTGCACACCACTATCAGCAGCCTAATCTTAACCCCGCGCGGATAGCAAGACGCTGCGCCATAAGGGGTGGGAACTACCCTAAATCCTTACAACCCTTGATACAATCCGGTCTCTGTGTGAGTTGGCTGAATGTATGTTATGGAGCTTTAGGGGATCTAGCCTGAGAGTTTACTAGACAAAAAACAACACAATGACAAAAATCAATGAAGGAAGAAGACAATACGGATGCGTAGCGGAATGGAAGCAAAGATGAACAAGGAAAGGAAGAACGTTACCGAGATAAACAAGAAGGGATAGATGGAATGACTTGAGCGCTGTGAAGAATATTGAGAAGCACGTTGAGTACACGGGTAGAGATTTGAAATGGAAAGAACATACACATATATTTCACAAAGAAATTCGTTTACAAGAATGGCTAGCAAACGATTACACACAAATACAAAGGTTGATGGTTTACGTTTTACTTACGGAGTATCAAAGCATCATCAAGGCTTAGAAGTCCACAAGATGAGTTTAGTGTGATAAAGGAGGAGTTACCTCTACTCAACAAAATCACTCAAATATCTAAACTGATGAAAATAGTAAATAAGTTCGTTATTTACACTAAGGGTAGAAAAAATGACCTTGTGATGAAAGTGCCCTTGGTGAGGGACGGCCTTGAGGTGACCTGTTTAGGGCCCATGAATGTTGTTCAAAAATGAAAGGAATCAGCCCGAGCTTGTTGTGCTTGATTGGGGTCCCGATAGTTGCAGTCTTGGAGGAGTTCTCTTTTTAGTAGGGTTGGTGCAAGGAACATCATGGTGTGGTCGAGGAGTGTATGAGGCCAAGGTTGTCTGCGATATGCGAGAAGGGCTTTATGACATACGCGAGTGGTTCCCGATAGTCTCTCATGTGATGGTCGCGGTAGACATGAGGCTCGCGGAATGCCCCAGTGGGTTGCTCGGCTAAGGAATGAGTCATGCAAGGCTGGCCTAGGGTTTTCCCGATAGCACGCGATGGCTGGCCTATGGCTCCAGTAGTTCCCGATAGATTGCCTTCTTCCCAATAGGTGGCCTTTCCCTATAGCTTGCATAAAGAACCTAAGGTTGGCGCGGGCTTCAACCATGTCTTCCGATAGGCTCCCGATAGGTTGCACGCCTCCCGATAGGTGAACCATGTCTCTTGATAGATTGCCTATATCATGTCCATCCCCCGATAGATTCCCATCAACTTGCACGAAGGACTTAAGGTTGGCGCTGGTCTCGCCTATGCCTCCCGATAAGTGGTCTATGGCTCTCGATAGGTTTGCATACCTCCTGATAGGTCATGCTTCAGATGATTGGTACTCGCGGCGGGGAGTCTAAAGTTGGTGCATCCGTGATCACATCATCTCCTCTCCCTTCGGAAGGATTCATCCTCGAATCCATATCCTTCGGCTGCTCATGGAGTACTTTAACTTTGGTTGCCTTGGCACTAATATCTACATAACAGTCCTCCGATCGGTTTGGTAAGGCAGTGCCCAGTACCAATTCAATTCTATGTTCAATCCCGAGGTTGGGAGGGAGGTCACTCGACATTCCGGTTGAATTTACATCTTTGCATTCCTGCAAAAATGAGACAATTGGACTTGGTACAAAAGAAGGAAGGTTAGCCAATAACACATGCCTCACATTCTTACCCCTCGCCATTACACTCAAGTGTTTAGGCTCACCTTCTCTACCATGCTTTCTTTTCTCCTGTATGTCTCTCTCACTCGGGTTACCATGCTCAATCTTTTCATGGCAGTTTTTAGGCTCACTACTCACATTTTTATCTCCACTGTTCTCTCTTATTTTTCTCATTAAATGGAACTCCGCACTCGCTCCTTAGATGTACCGTTGGTCCTCTCAGACTTACGCAAGTAAGAGTGGTGGAATATTGAACTTCTTTCCATGGTGAGTTAAGTGAATTTTATTGGTGCGACCGTCATGCACCACATGGCGATCAAACTGCCATGGTCGGCCTAGTAGGAGGTGACTTACATTCATCGGGACTACATCACAAAGCCTTTCATCTTTATATCCATCCATCCTGAATGCAACTAGAACTTATTCCTTAACCTTCACCTCGCCCTCCTCGTTAAGCCAATTCAATGAATAGGGCTTCAGATGAGGTAAGGTAGGCAAATTGAGCTTATGCACCAAAAGGTGGCTTGTGGCATCCACAATACTAACATTATCAACAATAAGGGAAGCAATCTTCCCATGGATGTCAATCTGGGAATGGAAAGGTTTTTCCTTTGATCTTCGCAATCGGCCTCATATTTGAATTGAGCATTCATGCTCCTTCTCACAGCTAATGTCATGGCCATTGCGGGACTGATTTCCTCTTCACTACCTTCCATTTTATGTCCCTCTCCCTCAACTTCTCTGATAAGGCCCCAGCTCCATTTTGGAGGAGTTTAGCCGCTGGTTTCGTTGATGGAGTCGGATCTAGTCTCTTTAGGAGGTTGGCGCTTAGATAAATGGATGGATGAACGGATTACTTGAGATGTTAATGGAGTTGATAGCAGTGGACATAAATGGAGGAAGAAGGAAGGTGTATTTATGATGAATAAGAACATAACTTGATTACTTGACAAACCCCCTCAAGATGATCTTGAGTAACCTTGCCGAAAAGTAATAAAGGATCTAACTATTAATTCAGCCCTCTCACCGCTAGGATGAGCAACCCAAATCGAATAGAGATAGTTGCTATTTTGAAGAACCCTAAAAGCTAACTAGAGAGTTTGGTTTAGGTTGAAGATTTCACAAAAACAAAGACAAGTGCAATAATGAACAAATTGCACTTTAAATACCCTAGCTTATTACAAGGAGTAAATACCCCATTACCCTTAGGCATAACTGGCTGGACAGCCGGCCTTGGCTAGTCCGTGTGATGCATTCCTTACTAGGCTAGAACTCTCTCTCTCAAGATTGTTGTCCGGCGACGTGGATTCAATGCGGAAATTGACTTGAAGAAAATACGGAAGTCTCCAAGGTTTGGTGGCCTTGGCACCCTACGTCGAATCCCTTGAGGTTCTTGGGTCAAACCTTTGAATCTCCAAGATTTGGTGGTTTTGCCACTCCAAAGAACGGATGACTCAATGAAAAGTGCTTTCAAGTTTTACTTGACAAGCTAATCGAATGCACGAAACTCAATTAGTTGCAAGGTTTATCAAGAACAAGTGGATAAAGATCCAAAGCAATCTGCTTTCAAATTTCAATAATCAAAGTCTGCTGAAAATAACATAGGCGGCTCCTTTTTAATGAAGCGCTAAACCCTAATTCCAAAAATGGAAACTAGTTTAGTTTCTAAATAATGATTTAAATGAAAATGGAAACAAGCCACCCTTCCAAATAAGTTCTGAAACCCTAAAATAATATAAATAAAGTATACTAAATAGGATAGAAGTGCAGGCGCCGCCGTTTAGGTCAAAAAGGCCCAAGTGGCTTTGCTTACGGGTCCGCCGAATCACATTTTAAGGAAACAAGGCGTTTTCCTTATTCCCTCGAGCGTTTCCACTGAAATTTGGAAGGAAACTTCCTAACACATAGATTAAGTTCTGGGATGAATATTGTGCGAGGAAATATACACCAATCTTCAAAAGGCTCGGCGATGGCTTTCACTGTCCAATGCGGGCTTGTGATTTGGGCCTGTCCCAAATCCTTCGAGCGTTTCTCCTGATTCTTGGCCTGGACTCCTCTCTTGTATTATAAATGATCATGGCTTGGTCAAAAATGGGAGAAGGCACTGATGGACCTAAAGGTTCGAGGTGGCCATGTTTGACCCATCCGTAGGCGTGCGGATTAGGGTTACGAGGCGCGGCTAGGGCTCGCGCAGGATGGCTCCCTCCAAGGCTGTCTCTGCCTCCAACTCCATGTGAATGACGCTGCTGAGTCTCATCTGTAGGGCTCGGGCCCTTGAACGGGTGATCGGGCCCGTGGGCGGAGCCTTGCGGCTATTGCTCTAGGGCCGGTTCGGGACCTTGAGTGGATGATCGGGCCTGTTGTGGTACTCAAGATTGTATCATCCCCTCCATCTTGAGAAGGATTCGCCCTCGAATCCAGATCAGCAACATCCTCGTCACCTGCATCAAACAACCTTATATCAGAAATATTAAAGGTTCCATGAATTGAACCATACTCACTTGGAAGGTCTAGGCAGTAAGCGTTGTTGTTGATCTTCTCAACAATTTGAAACGGTCCATCTCGTCTAGGGGATAATTTTCCACGTCTCTTCTCTGGAAATGATACGAGCTCAAGGACCATGCCTCGTATCCGCGCCAAGACCTCATGGGATGGCCGAGGAACCCGTGAAGACCCTCGCACACGTCCGCACCAAACCCTAGTTGCCCATGAGCCGCGCCGTAGGGACTGTTTTGGAATAACTTCTCCTTGCCAAGTCAGCAAGTGGCCGGCCTTCTAGCCCTTTGTCCAAGGGTTATTTTAGGATTTTCCATGTAATAATGCCCAAGCTATAAATAGAAGGAGATAGCCTCTTTTATAGCTTGTCTTTGATTTTGTTGAGTTTATCTCCTTTCAAGACCAATTAGTTGGCTTTAGCCTTAGGGATCTTAAATCCGGTTTTCATTTAGCTAATTAATTCCTTTCGGCTTGATCATTGTATGCTTGTTCATTGTATGATCAATTAAGGGAAGGTTGCGATTATCGATCCTTGTAATCATTTGAATACAAGTTAGTATATTGTTTGTTCATCAAATCATTCTCATTTTCATCCATTAATCCGCTGCACTCTTTCGCAATCTCCTTCCGACGTTATCCTCTCCATTAACACTGTTAAACACCATCTAAACACCTTCCACCCTTGTGTTTACCATCCTCCCAAAGGAGACTAGATCCTTCAAGCTCAAGAACACGGTTTCTTCCTTCAAGAGAAGCCCGAATGTTATCATGTGGTAGTGGAGCTCCAAATCATCTTCTAGGTTGGTAAACTCCCTTTTCACGGCTGGATCCATCATTTCCACTGTGTGTTTATCCATTTTGGCCGAACATTTCGTGCTGAAATTTTTTCTGTCCAGGAGTCTGTTTTTGAGTCTATTTTCTTTTCTTTTTTGAGTCAGTTTTCTACGTCAGAAAAATCTGAAAATGTTTGTGCTTAAATTTCTTTCTGAGTAGAAAAAAGTTTATGTTTTAGTCTGCTTCTGAATCTGTGATTTTCACAGACTTTTTGACCTTGGAAAAAAAGTGTGCAAAAGTTGCGCGAGTAAAACAGCTTTGTGTTGTGCGTCTGTTTTCTCTCCCTTCCACTTGGAATTTCGTTTTCCTTCCTTCTACAAAGTTTTAGATCTGTGTCTTAGGAGTCTTCCTCTTAATTTTAGTAATTTTTGGGCCACATTTGGGCTGTTTAAGATTCATAGACCGAAAGTGGTGCTTGGTGTTCTTCATGATCATCTTGTGTGTTCTTGAGGATTTTGAGTTTTGATCTTTAGTGACCCATTAATTCCGAAAATCTGTGTTTGATAAATTGTTTTCTTCATTTATTTCATTGAGACCGAATTAGTGTGATTGGTGTATACATTTGGTTCATCCATGTGTAAGAACAAGTGTAATGTGTACCATGTGGAGCTTGTGGTCCCATTTTGTTGGTTTGTGTAGGTGTCCTCTAACATACTAGGTGCATATTAAGCCACATCACCTTCATTGCTAGCCTAGTATCTCAAATAGGATATGCATAGAATATTCTTTTAGATATTTTATGAGCACATCCTTGCCACCTCACTTGACACTCACTTGACACATCACTTGCCACCTCACCTATTTTTGCCACCTCATCACTTGTGCCACATCATAAATTTTTTGGCATTTAGTGAAAATTATTTTTGTGTTTTAAACTACTTGTCATACACTTATGTTCATTTAAAAGACATGTCTTTCATCCATTGAGCTCTCTTCACTCACTACACACACAAAAAACAAGAAAAGAAAAGAAACTAAAGGGACTAAAATAGAAGAAAAGAAAAGATCAAGTCCCTAAACAAAAGAAAAGAAAAGAAAGAGTAGTGAGTCAAACATAAGAGACTAGTGTGTTGAATACATTAGAAGTGTAGTAGTTTACAATTAGGTGTGCATTTGTTTGAGTTTCGGTTTTCAATTGGTGTTTTTCCAATTCGAATTTTTTTTCTAGGATTTTCATTTTGACTAGTTCGGCTTTTCCCTTTTTGGGCGAGTGTCTGTGCTCAGAAAATTCTGAAATTTTGATAGATTAAAGTTCAGTCTGAGGGGAACAACTCTTATTTTGGAGACTTCTCCTAATTCTGTGTCTTTCATACACTTCTATCCAATTCAAAATCAGTGCGCAGTTTCACTCGAAATTTCAGTTTTGAGTCTTTCTTTTCAGTTTTGTTTTCTCTTCTCATTTGAGCTAGATTTTTCTTTGAGTCCTTGGTCTATCCTTCTTTGTTTCCATCATTATTTCTACTCTAAGTCAATTAGGTGTGCATTTCAATCCAATTCGTGCGTACCTTTTGATTTTCTCTACCTTTCTTTCTAAACTTGTTTTCTTTGCATTCCTTGTGCTGTTTTGTGTCTTAGAGTTTGTGCTAAGCTACATTACTTGGTTTTGCTTGGAGATTAGAGTGGATGAGGAGGTGAGATTATTAGAGTGTAGTGTGAAACACGAGAGAAACACGTGAGGGAGGGACTAACCCTTTGTTTATATATCAATTGTGTTTGTTTTCCTTTTGTAGGTTATTTATTTTTCTATGTCTTCCTTTGGTGATGACTTTGGGTCCTCTTGGGATGAGGATTCGTGTTGCTCTAGTTCCACCAATTGGGAGGTTACCTCTTGTTCTAGTACGGCCTATTCCATGGCTAGTGGCCGCGTCTCTTCTTGGCATGACGTGAGCTACTTGGGTGAGCTAGAGACACCGCATGGGGCTGGTTATTATTGTGAGGATGCCACTTACCCCCCGGAGGCTAGTGAGGATCACGGGTTTTGTTATGAGGCTGCTTATTCCGATGGGCATGAGACACGATATGGATCATATTCTTATGGAGCTTGTGCCACCTCCTCTTCTCGGTTGGGTTCTGATCTTCATGAGCCCTCACGGCGAACCTATGGTTATGCCTCTAGTGCGGATAGTGGAGATGATTCTTATGCCCACGAGCACTTCATTGATGGGTCATCTCTGCATGGGCACCGTAGCCATGACTACTTCACCAAGGCTGCCCCTTCCCCACACCGTGGCACATCTATCTATGTCCCGGACCGTGGCAGCCATTGTCGCCCCTATGTGCCACCGGGATCTCGTGCACCCCCTCGCCACGCTGTACCGTATTCTTATGCGCCACCTCCCCACCATGTCCGTTGGCCCCCGCCGCATCCTAGTTACCGATCCAGTCCTCTTTCTCATGCGGATGCAGCACATAGATCATCACGTCGTGGCACCCGTACCTATACTTCTTGTCCTAATACGGCCTACTCCTTGGTTTCTTGTGACCGGGTCCCTTCTTGTGATGGGAACGCCTATTCAGATGTGCCGGAGACACGGTATAAGGAGAGTTATTATGGGGTTGACAACCGTGACATCCACTCTTGGGCCACACCTTCTTCTCGGTTAAAGTGTGATCATTTAGGGCCCTCTCGGCCATCCTATGGGTATGAGTCTTATGCGGATAGTGGAGAGCACTCTTATGAGCATTATGAGCAGTCGGGCTACATTGCGAAGCCCTCTCGGTATGTCCATGACCATGGCCCCTATGTGGACTACCTCGAGGATCCCCACCATGGCCGTCGGCCTCCGCCGCCTCCTAGTTCCTTATCCGTTCCTCCCACACGTGGGAGAGACATCTATTGCACCGTGTGTATGGGTAGAGGTCACTTGAGTGACATATGCCCGAGCACTAGAGTGCAAATGATTAGTGTGCTTTCTAGTGTTGATTCGGCCGCGCCACCGCCATGTAGAGAGGTTGAGCTTTGTGCGGTCTCAGACTTAGTGGATTCACATGCTACTTCGGGTGAGTTTACTCCCTCGGATGAGGACCTACTTGAGCTGCCCTCGGATGAGTTTGGTTTAGCGTTGGTGACTTCGGGTTTGGAGCCTATTGGGACTTCAGATTTGGTGATCTCGCGGGATCCTGTGGATGAGTTAGAGAGTGCTAGGAGAGTGTCTTCTAGTATTGATTCAGCCGAGCCACCACCACTTATTGAGGATGCGTTTAGTATGGTTTCAGGCTTAGTAGATTTGAGTGCTACCTTGGGTGATACGACTCCATTGGGTGAGGACTTCCTCGGGCTCCTCTCGGATGATATTGATAGGGAATTGGTGACCCCGGATTTGGAGTTTATTGGGGGGCCGGATTCAGTGGTTTCGAGTACTCCCTCGGATGATATTGACTTAGGGTTGGTGACTTCGGGTTTGGAGCTTACGGAGACTTCAGAGTTGGTGGTCTTGAATACTCCTGTGGAAGATTTCGAGAGAGATAGGAGCTTTCCTTCTAGTGTTGACTCAGCCGGGCCACAACCACTTATTGAGCTCCTCTCGGATGAGGTTGATATGGAGATAGTGTCTTCGAATTTGGAGCTTCTGGGGGAGTCAGATTTAGTGGTTTTGCGTGCTCCTTTGGATGACTTGGACTTCGGGTTACCGCCTATGTGGGATGCGTCCCTTGAGGCCTCTTCGGACAGTCGCACGAAAGCCATCATTGGCCTAGCACATCAGCACAGCTTGCGGTCCCTTGGGAGTGAGTTTTCCATAATTCTGAAGGTAGGGACACATGACTTGGTGGATCCTTTCCTCCATGGTGTTGAGTGTGTTGGCCGTGAGCCCTTTATTCCGATCTTGGCCCCTCCACTGTGTCTTTCGGTCTCACCTAGATCCCGTGTCCCTTCCACCGCTCCTTTGGTCATCCGTAGTGCCCACGCCTACTCTTCTACTACTTTGGGTCCGCATCTCTTCTCTTCGGCCAGCCACGAGAAGGCTTTCCATTGCCATGCGTTGCAATGCCATTTTCGGTCCATTGGTAGTTCCTTCTCCCTCATTCCGTGTGTGCCTACGCTTACCTTTGAGGATCCGTTCCTACGTGGATTTGAGCCTAGTGGCCGCGCCCTCTCCTTCCCATTTTCGGCACCTCCGAGTGGTTTCATGGTCCCTTCCTTCACCCGGACTTCTCCCATTATCCTTTTGGTGATTCCTAGTGCCCGCACATCCGTTTTTCTATCTAGGGGTTCTCACTTGATCCGCATTTCATCCCTTCTCCGTCGTGACCGATCCAGGCCTCCACCTTGGCCTATATTCACAGAGAGTAGTATTTTGGGGATTCCGTGTGTGGCAACTTGCCGGGAGCATGCTTTGGCTCATTTGGCCCACATCGCCACCATTCCCCACCTTCGCCTCGCTTTGGGTATTATGGAGTTTTTCCCATCCGCACCTACGACCCTTGCCCCCGACCGGCCTCCACCTTGGCCTATTTTCTCCGAGAGTAGTATGTTGAGGGTTCCATGTGTGAGTACTAGCCGAGAGCATGCCTTGGCCCGTTCGGTCTTCCAAGGGATAGAGCCTCCAGATTCGAGGACGAATCTCCTCAAAGGGGGATGGTATGATACGAGCTCAAGGACCATGCCTCGTATCCGCGCCAAGACCTCATGGGATGGCTGAGGAACCGGTGAAGACCCTCGCACACGTCCGCGCCAAACCCTAGTTGCCCATGAGCCGCTCCGTAGGGACTGTTTTGGAATAACTTCTCCTTGCCAAGTCAGCAAGTGGCCGGCCTTCTAGCCCTTTGTCCAAGGGTTATTTTAGGGTTTTCCATGTAATAATGCCCAAGTTATAAATAGAAGGAGATAGCCTCTTTTATAGCTTGTCTTTGATTTTGTTGAGTTTATCTCCTTTCAAGACCAATTAGTTGGCTTTAGCCTTAGGGATCTTAAATCCGGTTTTCATTTAGCTAATTAATTCCTTTCGGCTTGATCATTGTATGCTTGCTCATTGTATGATCAATTAAGGGAAGGTTGCGATTATCGATCCTTGTAATCATTTGAATACAAGTTAGTATATTGTTTGTTCATCAAATCATTCTCCTTTTCATCCATTAATCCGCTGCACTCTTCCGTAATCTCCTTGCGACGTTATCCTCTCCATTAACACCGTTAAACACCATCTAAACACCTTCCACCCTTGTGTTTACCATCCTCCCAAAGGAGACTAGATCCTTCAAGCTCAAAAACATGGTTTCTTCCTTCAAGAGAAGCCCGAATGTTATCAGGAAACCTCTCACGTCTGAGGTGCAGCCACACCCAATCGCCAACTTGGAAGGACACGGTCTTGCGGCCTTCGTTGCGCTTGCGCACTAGGCGCTCATTCGTGTGCTCAATATTTTGCTTAGCCTTCTCATGTATCTTCTTGATATGTTCTGCCCTCTGCTGTCCATCTAAGTTAGAAACATCACTCAAAGGTAAAGGGGTAAAATCCATGGGAGTAATCGGATTAAAGCCATAAACTACTTCAAAAGGTGAACAATTGGTAGTAGAATGGATTGAACGATTATAAGCAAACTCCATGAAAGGCAAATGATCAGTTCATTTAGATACATGTTTAGTAACTAAAGAGCGTAAAAGTGACCCTACAGTACGGTTAACTACCTCAGTTTGGCCGTCGGTTTGAAGGTGACAAGAAGTCGAATACATCAATTTAGTTCCAAGGTGACTCCACAACACTCGCCAAAAGTGGCTCAAAAATCTTCCATCACGGTCACTAACAATACTAATAGGCATACCATGGAGGCGGACTACCTCTCGAAAGAATATATTAGCAACGTGAGACGCATCATTAGTATTTTTACAAGGCAAAAAATGCGCCATTTTTGAAAACCGATCCACTACAACAAATATACCATCCTTACCATCCCAAGACTTAGGTAAACCTACAATGAAGTCCATGGACAGATCGGTCCAAGGTTGGGAAGGTACGGGCAGCGGTATAAACTCACCATGACTAGCTAAACTAGATTTTGCCCTTTGGCAAACTACACATCTAGCAATCACACGCACAACATCACGTCTCATCTTAGGCCAATAAAAGTGTGATTTCAGCATGTCATAGGTTTTATGAATGCCAAAGTGGCCCATCAATCCACCACTATGTGATTCATGCACAAGTAACTCACGCAAAGAACACTTAGGAATGCAAAGGCGCTTGCGCCGAAATAGATAGTTATCATGCGTATAAAATTTCACATCAGCCATGGAATCACAAGTCTTATAGATCTCACTAAAATCCAAATCAGTAGGGTAGAGTGGAATTATTTGAGAAAACCTTAAAAATTTGACACTTAACGAAGAGATCAAGGCATACCTCCTAGACAATGCGTCGGCTACAACATTGTGTTTTCCTTCCTTGTACTTGATGTGATAAGGGAAAGTAGACCTGTCAATCCGGGTCTGCGGGTCGGATCCGACCCGGGACCCGGCAGACCCGGAAAAATCAGGTCGGGACTGGTCCCGACCCGGGAAAAATACGGGACCAATTTTTGGTCCCGGTCCCAGCCCGAAAAAATGGCTCGGGTCCGGGACTGGACCCGGCCCGGCCCGTTTTTTTTTTTTTAAATCAATTTTATCCTTTTATACACTCTTCCCCTTTTCTCTTTTTTTCTTCTTTCCTCCTGCGCAGACCTCTCTTCCCCTTTTCTTTCTTTTCTTTTTCTTCTTTCCTTTTGGCCGCAGCCCTCTCTTCCCCTTTTCTTTCTTTTGTTTTTTGTCCGGTTGATTGGTGATTTGGGGTATTGGGCTGGGTTGGTGCCGGCGGCGGTGTGGTCTTGGGTTTGGTGTTTTGGCAGTGGAGGTAATATGTAGTGATTTTGGGTGTGATGGTGGTTGTGGAGGAGGAGGGCGGCGGTGATGGTTGCTACGGCTGAGCTGAGGATTTTGTGGTGCAGATGGGTTGATGTTTTGGCAGGTGAGGATTGGATTTTGTGGTGCAGATGGGTTGATTTTGGCAGGTGAGGAGAGGGTGCAGATGGGTTGATTTTGTGTGGTTTTTGATTTGGTAAGTGAGGATTGGATTTAATTTTGTAAGTGAGGATTGTATTTGGCAGGAGAGGGCTTGGATTAATTTGGCAGGAGAGGGTGAGGATGAGGAAGAAGAGAAGAGATTAGAGAAAGATGTTGCGGGTTAGCAACTTAGGGTGATGGTCGGGTCTCGGGTCAGACCCGTAGACCCGACCATCCCGAAAATTTTCGGGACTGTTTTTTGGACCCGACCCCGGCCGATTTCCCAGGTCTCGGGACCGGGTTGCGGGTCTCCGGGTCTAATTGACAGGTGTAAGGGAAAGCTTCCAAGAACTCCAGCCACATGGCATGCCTCCTATTAAACTTCCCTTGTCCCTTTAGGTATTTGAGGCTTAAGTGGTCGGTGTGCACCACAAATTCCCTCGGCATCAAGTAGTGTTGCCAAAACCTCGAAAACCCTAACTAGCGCATAAAGCTCTTTGTCATATGTTGGATAACGCAGCTGGGCATCCTTGAGCTTCTCACTAAAGAAGGCTATTGGCTTCTTCTCTTGCATCAAAGCAGCACCTATACCGATTCCACTCGCGTCGCACTCTAACTCAAACGGTTTGTCAAAGTCTGGAAGGGCTAACACGGGCGCGTTGGACAGCTTGTCCTTCAACGCTTGGAATGTGGTCTCTTGAGGTTCCTCCCACCTGAAATCAACATGTTTCTTAGTTAGGTCATTAAGTGGGGCAACAAGAGTACTAAAATCACGAATGAAACGACAATAAAAGGAAGCTAAGCCGTGAAAGGAGCGAATGTCGCTTGCTGTTTTTGGCGTCGGCCACTCCTTGATTGCTTGCACCTTCGCTTCATCCACCTTCACACCATCTTTTCCCACAAGAAACCCTAAGAAGTCAACCTGTTGTAAAGCAAAAGAGCACTTGGAGAGCTTAGCATAAAGCCTCTCTTCGCGCAAGGTTAGGAAAATCTCTTTAAGATGCGCAACATGCTCATGTAAAGATTTGCTATAAACTAAGATGTCATCAAAGTATACAACAACAAATTTTCCTATAAAACGCCTAAGAACATGGTTCATAAGTCTCATGAAGGTGCTTGGGGCATTAGTCAATCCAAACGGCATCACTAACCATTCATACAAACCATACTTTATTTTGATGATAGCCGCTCATTAAGTCAATTTTCAAAAAAATTACACTACCACTAAGCTCATCTAACATATCATCTAAGTGAGGTATGGGGTGACGATACTTTACCATAATTTTGTTGACAGCTCAGCAGTCAACACACATTCGCCAAGTTCCATCTTTCTTTGGCACTAGAATCACTGGAACGGCGCATGGAGACAAGCTTTCTCGGACATATCCCTTGCTAAGAAGGTCATCTACTTGCCTCTGGAGTTCCTTAGTCTCTTCGGGGTTGCTCCTATAAGCTGGTCTGTTTGGGATAGTCGAACCCGGCACAAAATCAATTTGGTGCTCTATGCCGCGGATTGGAGGTAAACCGGGCGGCATCTCTTCGGGTGTTACATCTTTGAACTCCTGCAAAACAGCCAAGATAGAAGAAGGCACAGAAGTGAAAGGATCAAGATTAGTACTGTTCAAACAAATGGATTTAAAGTGAATTAAAAGCAAAGGGCGATTCTCGCCACAAAACTATTTTTGTAAGACAAACGCCTTGCGCAAATCCTTTCCTTTCGCATACAAGTTCAGTTTCTTTTCTTTTTCTTGCCTTTTATTTTCTTTTTCAGGCTCTTTCTTTTCTGTTTTTAACCCGTGCTCACTTTTTTTCACGGGAGCTGTTTTCATCAATTTTTTTGTTCATAGGCCGTAAGGCCTCAAATTCAGCATGGGACTTTTCCAACCAGAGTTGGTCCTCAAGCACTTGCATGGGTGAAAGGGGCGCAAGTGTGAACTTCACTCCTTCCTTCTCAAGCTTATACCGATTGCTCCTCCCTTCGTGAGTGGCGTTACGGTCGAATTGCCATGGTCTGCCAAGTAGCACATGTGACGATTGCATTGGGACGACATCACACCATACCTCATCCGTGTATCTCCCAATAGAGAAGCTCACCAAAAACTTGTTTAACCACCCTAAGGCCGACTCCATCATTCATCCATTGTAAAGTGTACGGCTTGGGATGCTTGACGGCAGATAACCCTAACTTGTGCACAAGAAGCGTACTAGCACAATTAGTACATGAGCCATTATCAATAATAAGAGAGCATACCTTAGTACCAATGTGGCACCTAGCATGGAATAAGTTCTCCCTTTGTTCCTCCTCACAAGTTTCGGCTCTTGGTTGCACACTCAAATTTCTCCGAGCTACCAAGGATACCGAATCACAAACCCTAGTTTCGTGATCCGTCGGCTCTTCTTCCTCACTTTCCTCTCCCGAATCCTCCACTAACTTGACATCATCCTCCGAATCCATCTCGCCATTGTCCCTAATGATCAGAACTCTTGTAGGCACACGGTTAGTACTAGTAATGGGAACTTTAGAAAGAGTAGGGTTTGCCGAGTTACCTTTGGTACCATATGAAGGTTTAGATACCTTGGATTCAATGTGGAAATTGACTCGAAGAAAACACGGAAGTCTCCAAGGTTTAGTGGCCTTGGCACCCTACGTCGAATCCCTTGAGGTTCTTGGGTCAAACCTTTGAATCTCCAAGATTTGGTGGTCTTGGCACTCCAAAGAACGAATGACTCAATGAAAAGTGCTTTCAAGTTTTACTTGACAAGCTAATCGAATTCACGAAACTCAATTAGTTGCAAGGTTCATCAAGAACAAGTGGATAAAGATCCAAAGCAATCTACTTTCAAATTTCAATAATCAAAGTCTGCTGAAAATAACATGGGTGGCTCCTTTTTAATGAAGCGCTAAACCCTAATTCCAAAAAGGAAAACTAGTTTAGTTTCTAAATAATGATTTAAACGAAAATGGCAACAAGCCACCCTTCCAAAAAGTTCTAAAACCCTAAAATAATATAAATAAAGTCTACTAAATAGGATAAAAGTGCAGGCGCCTCCGTTTAGGTCAAAAAGGCCCAAGTGGCTTTGCTTGTGGGTCCGCCGAATCACATTTTAAGGAAACAAGGCGTTTTCCTTATTCCCTCGAGCGTTTCCACTGAAATTTGGAGGGAAACTTCCTAACACATAGACGAAGTTCTGGGCTGAATATTGTGTGAGGAAATATGCTCCAATCTTCAAAAGGCTCGGCGGTGGCTTTCACTGTCCAATGCGGACTTGTGATTTGGGCCTGTCCCAAATCCTTCAAGTGTTTCTCTTGATTCTTAGCCTGGAATCCTCTCTTGTATTATAAATGATCATGGCCTGGTCAAAAATGGGAGAAGGCGCTGATGGACCTAAAGGTCCTAGGTGGCCATGTTTGACCCATCCGTAGGCGTGCGGATTAGGGTTATGAGGCGCGGCTGGGGCTCGCATAGGCTGGCTCCCTCCGAGGCTGTCTCTGCCTCCAACTCCATGTGAATGAGGCTGCTGAGTCTCGTCTGTAGGGCTCGGGCCCTTGAACGGGTGATCGGGCCCGTGGGCGGCAAAGGGAGGTTTGCGGCTACTGCTCTAGGGCCGGTTCGGGACCTTGAGCGGGTGATCAGGCCTGTTGTGGTACTGGGGATCATATCAGCGTGCACATGTGGCCAATGGTTAGCAGCGGACGCTCATGGTTTTCGACGGTTAGGTGCGCCAATCTTCATGGTGTCTCCGAGCAAGGCATGAGGAACGAGCTGGAGCCTTTAAGCTCATATCATCCCATCCCCCTTTAGGGAGATTCGTCCTCGAATCTATATGCTCCATTCCTTGCTCGGCCAGCTGAGTCTTAGCTTGTTCACGGCTGGTGGACACACGTGGAAATGTCTTGATAATTCCTTCGGAAAAGATAGGCCAAACGGGAGGCCTTTTGCTAGCTATGTACGGGTCCGTGCTCATATCATCCTCTCCCCCTTCGAGATGATTCGACCTCGAATCAGCACGCTGCTTTCCCAAAAGGTCGCTCTCTAAAGTGCCTACAAAGGAAGGATACAAATCAACAAGATTGAAAGTTTGATGAAAATAGCATAAATGAAACGTAAGAGCAAAGTGGGAGGTCAATCCCGTGGACCCAAGAAGAAATGGATCTATTTCCAACAAGTCACGCATGATACATGTGAAAGAGAAAAAATTGTCACCAAGCAGAAAATAATGTATGCAATTCGTAATTTTCTCAATTCTGCTCACAATGACAATCCAATGAAATTTAGCATTACGAAGACGCACAATGGAATTAAAGATGCGAAATAGTTGCTACAATAGGAAATGTAAATTTGCAAATGGTGTAACCTAATTCTTTTGCAACACATTCGGCCCAAGTCGTTGTTTTTGCACATCACATAACATGTTCATTGTTTTCAAACGCATACCACTCACCAGCAAATCACGTATGCTACCATTAGACATGCAACAAAGGCAACGTTTGATCAAGAAACGGTCAAAGTGGGTGAAGTGCAATTGAGGTATTTTGGTGCGTGTCACAAAATTTTCAGTCAAGTAATGCTCAAGTTTAACAAGAAAAGGATCACGCCCAAGGAAATGGAAGTTTGGTCCTTTACCACATGGTAAATATGTCATGTAAATTCATATCATATGAATCTAGATCATTGACAAGAATAATCTCAAATAATGCATCGTTTAAAGAGTGGTTTAGGACCCTTTTGGGCAAAGGGGAAAAGTGGGGAAGACTTACATCAAGGCCTTGTTGTTGCGTACCACTATTGAGAAGAGGTGTGTACCTTTCATCATGTGGAGAAAAAGGTGGTGCATCCTTTTGAGTGCACCATTGTTGAGCAATTTTGCTTCCATCGCCGCCTAAGGTGGGAGGTTTGAATCCGCTTTCTTTCCTTGGAACATTCCAGCGTGAATGGACACGGAAATCCATTGGATCTTTCTGCAAGAAAGGCTCACAAACAGTAGGGAAATCACTAGCTCTCACAACTTCCACTTCCATCTTTTCCTTACTTTCTTCTCTCAAATTTTCTGCACTTTTGTTCTGTTTATTATGCTCTCTCTCAATGACACTCACAATGGCATGCTCACTATTTTCATTCCGTGTCTTTTCCTCATCACTTAACTCTTTCTTTTCAAGCTCACTTTCACCCTTTTCTACCTCATTCACAACCTTACTTTCTTCACTCATTTTTACAGAATTTACATCCAATACAATCACTACCGGACCACATTGGACATCCACCTTGTCAAAAGATGGCACAATCACAATTTCCACTCTATTGTTAGGGCAGATGTCACACAAGTGACCCTTACCCATACATGTTGTGCAAACAATATTTCTTGCCCGTTTAGTAGGGGCAGAAGGAAAAGATGTGGGCTGGAGGAGCGGTTGACTTCAGCCTTGCTGAAATTCTTGGACGTTTAGGGAAACCAAGGGATTATGAGAATTATGCCCTGCGGTGTAGCTCCCTCTCCCATAATAAGGATGTACACTAGTGTGGGAGTGAGGATTATTCTGAGGTATTGTATGATGATCCAATGCCGGCTGAGGAGAAGACGGTGCATAAAAATGTTGTGGTGGTCGACGGTCGTAGCTTATAGGCTGCTCACTGTAATAAGAAGGTGTGTGGGGAGGAGCAGCACACCGAAGATGCGGTGGGACATAGTCATGTTGAGGAGGTCGCCGACTTAAGATATTAGAAGTGGAGCCATGACCACGACTTTGGTAGGAAGTGGAACCAAGGCCTTAGCTTGGAGAGGAGGCAGCCGTTGTGTAGGATGAAGGGAGTTGACCGTAACAATAAGAGGTTTGCCACCATGGCTAATCCGAATGGAGCTCCCGCGCATTGTGATTAAATTCTACCCAAGAGGAAGTTGTGGCGAAAGAACCAGACACTTGGTCCTCAACCCCAAATGTGTCATATGCCTCACTCCCATAAGCATAATTCTCCTTATAGTATCTAGACATCGTAATGTACCTACAAAAAGAAACAAACTATATATATATACATACGTTAGTGAAAACAGCACACTTCCTCACGTGTTTTGCTCTCTCGTGTGTCACACTACACTCTAATGCGCTCACCACCTCACCCACTCTAATCTTCAATCACAAACCAAACAAATCAGCCAACAATGACTCTATGACTCAATGGAAGCACAAGGAGATCAAGAAAAACTAGGGAAGAAAGAAAGGTGAGGAAGCCGAATTAGTGTTCAAAGAAACAAAAACAGCTTATTTTTGAACACTAATGAAGCTTAGAGTAGATATTAATGCAGGAAATAAAGAAAGATAACTCAAGACACCAAAGAAAGGCAAGCTCAAAATACAACTCAAGAAGAAAGGAAAAAGGAACGAAAAATATTTGCAGAAATTGAAATGAAAGACTCAAAACTGAAATTTCGAGTGAAAACTGCGCACTGATTTTGAGTTGGAGAGAAGTATGTAAATGCCACCGAATTAGGAGAAGTCTCAAACATAAGAGTTGTTCCACTCAGACTGAAGTTTAAGCTATAAAAATTTCAGAATTTACTCGGCGCCAATACTCTCTCAAAAGGGAAAATCCGAAGGTAGTCAAAATGGAAATCTGAAAAAGAAAGCACAAAAGAAATTTGAGACTTGTGTTCTTCCACAAGGACACTTCAAAAGCAATGCAATTCACTTCAATGTGCATACACAAGTAGCTTCTTGTTTATGATTCCTTTGCTTTTCTTCTTTTTTTTTTTCTTTTTTTTTGAGAAGTGAGGAACTTGATCACTTTTTCTTTTCTTTTTTATCAAATCTTTTAGTTCCCTTCTTTTAAGTTCTATTTTTGCAAAGGGTGAAGAAGACTCACTTGTATGACAAGTATTTTAAAAGATGAACTGAAAGACAAGTAGTTTTTGTTTTTTTTTTTTTTTTCTGCTCTTGAAAAAAAAATCACTAAAAGCCAAAATTTTCACTAACATGCACCCATAATTTTCACTAAAATGCACCAATATTTCCCACTAACTTGCGCCAAGTTTTCACTAAAATGCACCAAAATGTATGACAAGCAAATAGTTTGTATGACAACAAATGAAATGAAAGTGTGCTGCCCTAATTTTGAGTGATAGGTGCGACAGCCGCAAGTGAGAAGGAAAGTTGAATTACTTAGTAGCCAATGGGTGCAAAGAATCCCAATCAGCCTTCTAGCAAGCACCGAAATTGAACAATGGTGTTGCCAAGGCCAATAAACACAAATTTGTTCAATCTTTGTGTGAAAACAAGATCAAAACTCAAGATAAAATTAATTTCTAAAGAACGAAAAAAATTTCAGATTTAATTTAAATTGTTTCCTATGGTAGAAAAAAATGTTTAAACAATAGAAAAGGAAGGAGAAGAAATTTGATCTGTGGGAACATCTCGGAAAAGGGTTTTAGCAATTTAAGGGAACGGTCCTTGAAGATGAACCGTGGAAATGACGAACAAGATGGTTCTGACCATGAATAAGAACAATACCAACCTAGAGAATAGCTTGGAGCTCCGCTAGCACTTGATAAGGCCCTAGCTCCATTTTGGAGGACTTTAGCCGCTGGTTTCATTGATGGAGTCGGATCTAGTCTCTCTAGGAGGTTGGCGCTTAGATAAATGGATGGATGAACGAATTACTTGAGATGTTAATGGAGTTGATAGCAGCGGACATAAATGGAGGAAGAAGGAAGGTGTATTTATGATGAACAAGAACATAACTTGATTACTTGACAAACCCCCTCAAGATGATCTTGAGTAACCTTGCCGAAAAGTAATAAAGGATCTAACTACTAATTCAGCTCTCTCACCGCTAGGATGAGCAACCCGAATCGAATAGAGATAGTTGCTGGTTTGAAGAACCCTAATGGTTGGAAGAACCCTAATGGTTGGAAGAACCCTAATAATAGCTAACTGGAGAGTTTGGTCTAGGTTGAAGATTTCACAAAAATAAAGACAAGTGCAATAATGAACAAATTGTACTTTAAATACCCTAGCTTATTACAAGGAGTAAATATCCCATTACCCTTAGGCATAAGTGGCTGGACAGCCGGTCTTGAAGGCTTGGAGATGGGCTGGTGCGGCCTTGGCTAGTCCGTGCACATGTGGCCAATGGTTAGCCGCGGACGCTCATGGTTTCCGAGGGTTAGGTGCACCAATCTTCATGGTATGTCCGAGCAAGGCATGAGGAACGAGCTAGAGCCTTTAAGCTCATATCATTCTCCTCCTTGGAGTTCGCTTTTACTTTTGGAATCATATAATCCTTCTCGGATGATACGATCCCAAGATGTATCATGCGACTACATGGATAAAAGCGTCAAGACATGATGGAGCAGATGGAGTCCGATCATAGATCACAAAGGCTTGATGGAAACCTCTATGTGTTATGTTTATTGTATCCAAATTTCAGGAAGTTTGGACGAGTGGATCGTCCAAAATATCAAGCCAACTTTTTCGTTGACAGTAGTCCTACGCAGACAAGGATTCTAAGACGCATCAGGCGACTTCGTCCAAACTTAGCCAGCGCTATACAAGACCGAATCGTGCGATCGACCACGTTTTGGAAGCTTCAGGATGTTAGATTTCGTTTGAGACAAGTTTCAGCCCATTTGGCCCAGTGGTTTGAAAGTTATTCAAGTCGACATTATGGTGCGCAGTGTGTATGCCATACGACTTGAGGTTTCGGCCCAAACCTTGGCCCGATGATGGGGAACTCAAGATAGGCTGCTGGAATGTATTTAACTATATTATATTTACCTTAATTAGTTAATTGATTAATTAGTTAATTAAGTTAATTTCCTTAATTAGAACTTCTACTTCTTATCTAATTAGGTTTACTTGTAAAATGCTACATAAGGAGCGGTTTGGCCTGCTTTTTGAGTTGACTATTATTTTGATAAAATTGAGACTTCTCTCTTCAAATTTCTGCCCAATTGTTCATGTGATTGAACCTTGTTCTTCTCTAGTCCGCAATACTCGAGTCGTCAACAAGTAAAACTGAAATTGCATCCTACTTGTTCGTCTGCCCTAGGTTGATATCCGCAAGGGATATAGGCTTAGTGATTTGACAAGGATCCTCCCTTGTTCAGACTTAGTGATGCAAATCCACGCATCCTGGTGCCGTTACCGCCAGCTGGTCCAATGACTCGGGCCAGAGCTCAAAAGCTTCAAGACAGATTGTCATCTCTCATTCACAAGGAGCTGGAGTGTGAGACGACAAGTGAGAGAGCTGCACTTCGAGAGAAGACGCCAAGAGTGGTGAATCTTCTCACCTTCACCATGAGCGATGATGATCCTGCTAGAAACGGCACTTGACCATTTCTCTCAAACGTCACTTGTCCGTTTCTCTCAAACTGCACTTGTCCGTTTCACTTACCCGATGCCGTTTCACTCATCTATCGCGCGTGCTGTTTGCTGTGCCCATTCCGCGTGTCGCGCCTGTCTGCTCTTTGTTGCAAACGGCCCTTGTCCGTCTCATTGTTTCTGTCTGCTATGGAGGAAACGGTGCCTGTCCGTTTCGCTTGTCCAGGAGCTGGCGCGCATGTGACTTTTATTTATTTTAGCTTAGTTAATTAATTAGTTAAGTGTTTTAATTAGTTAAGTGTTTTACCTTATTTAATATTCCTATTTTGGAATTAGGGTTTTGCTTGTAAGATACTATATAAGGAGCCGCTTGGCCTCCTTATTTCTTTGGCTGTTATTTTGATAAATTGAGACTATCTCTTTCAAATCTCCGTCCCTTGTTCAAGTTGGTTGAACCTTGTTCTTCTTGAGTCCGCAATACTTGAGTCGTATACAAGTAAATTCTGGAATTGCATCCTACTTGTTGTCTGTTCTCTTGTTCGGATTTAGGTTGGCTGTTGCTTGGCGTTCAGCAGGCATAAATTGTGCAAGTTCATTATAGACAAGGACCCTCTCTTGTTCGGATTTAGGTTGGTTGTTGCTTAGCGTTCATCAGGCTTAAATTGTGCAAGTGAGTTATCTTATTCCGCAGGGAAATCCATCTTTGAACAACGATCAAAATTGGTGCTACGCATCCTAAGGAACCAGGATCGTATCAGTTAGTAGCGGAGCTTAAGGCGTTCAAAGATTGGTAAGCATCTTTATTTGTTTCAAGTTTTCATCGTTGAAATCGGTAATTCATTCTACTCCATTCAAAACTGATTTCTTTGCTGTACTTGGTTCGTTACATGTGCAAAATTCAGGCAGTGTCGAAATTGAATTTTAATATATAGCTATTGATGTCCGATTTTGGCGATTTTGGTCTCGTTGGAAAGCTGCACCTGTTAGGCTTCCGAATCAAAAAGAATCAGTTGATTCGGAGTTAAGAATAAAAATTTGTGATCAAAACACTAAGTTGTGTTCATAGTAAAAAAAAAACAAAAAGAAGAGGAATTCAATTCTGCAAATACAAAAATATATAGAAGTATTTGCGCCACAAAAGTTCGATTAATCAAGGAAACAAATTGAAGGACAATTGTGTTTGAAATCGGAATTGGAGATTAATTTTATTTGAGTCCTTTCGAGTCAAATAGAGTTTTTCTTTGATTCCTTAATATTGCTTTCTATTCCACTTGTTATTCGTTTAATTGATTGATCTTGCAATTATTCGGATAACAACTATCACCGTTTGTTTGAAGCTGGTTTTCTTTGAGAGTCTTCTTGGAAGCTTTTCTTTGAACTCTAGAGTCTCACTAAACACTTGAACAATTGCAGGAGTTTTTGAGAGGATTTTGGGTGAGTTTATTAGAGTGTTTAAACACGAGAGTAAACACGTGAGGGAGTGCTAGGTTAGTGCAATTTTACGTTTTCTTTTGTGTTGTGAATTTCAGGAAACTTATAGATGTCTCAAGGAGGAGTACAACAACCCGATTTGTCGGCCATGTTAGCTGGCATAACGGAACAGCTTAGAACAATGACTGAACGGCAAGTAGCTGCCGATGCAAGGGTGGCTCGGGTGGAAGCGTTGGCCACTATAAACCCGAACCCTAGAGCAGCGGATGATCAACGTGATGGACATCTGACCGATTTGTCCGAGGAGGATGACAACGCCCGTCGACCATGTGATGTGAATCGACAACGTGCTCTTGCCGTCATTCCTCCCAGGCGACTTGCTAGACATGGACCACAAATTCCACGTCCTGATCTGGAAGAAGAACCTAATGGGGGAGAGGGATGGATAAATGCAAGGGATGGTCAGCACAGGGGGAGAAGAGACGGTCGGGGTGTTAGAAGAGAACAGGAGGAGGACCGATTGGATGCTAATCTCAGCAGCATCAAAATGAAAATACCTCCGTTTGAAGGTACTGACGACCCTGATACCTTCTTGACATGGGAACGGAAGGTAGATGCTATTTTCTTATGCCACAATTATTCGGAGAGTAAAAAGGTTAAGCTGGCAGCAGTGGAATTCGGTGGATATGCTAGTCATTGGTGGGAGCAGCTCAACCTGAAGAGAGCAGCTGTTTATGCTGGTCTGATTAATGATTGGGGTGAGATGAAACAGGCAATGAGGCAACGGTTTGTTCCTACCCATTTTCACCGTGAGCTTCATCAACGGCTCCAAACCTTGAAGCAAGGCAGCAAGGGAGTTGGGGCTTATTTTAATGAGATGGAGATTGCTTTAGCTCAAGCAAGGATTACTGAGGAACCTGAGGTAACAATGGCTCGGTTTATTGCTGGATTGAATGCTGAGATTGCCGACGCCTTGGAGCTAACTCAATACAATACTCTCGAGGAGATGCTTCACATGGCTCAAAAGATTGAGAAGCATCATAGGAAAGCTAGGAGTTCCTATACAACTGCTAATTCCTCATCTTGGAGGAAGCCGTCGTGGTCCAAGGGAGACAAAGGTGGCTCCGTTTCAAAGAGCTCCTCTAGTGCCGTTATCCCTTCCAAAACGGCTCCTAACAAATCTTATACTCCACCTGTGGATCGGCTAGCCACTAAGGATATTGTCTGTTTCAAGTGCAACGGTCGAGGGCATAAGAAATCGGAATGCCCAAATAAGAGAGTTTTCATCATCAGGCCGGATGATGAGCAGTAGGAATCAGAAACTGAGGAAGATGGTCATGCCGATTCGGATGTTGACTGTCAGGGAAGTGAGCAGGTTCAGTTGCTTGTTGTACGTCGGAATCTAAGCGTACAGGCCACCGAAGAATTGTGTGACGAGGAACAACGGACCAATCTGTTCCATACCCGTGCTGTGATTGACAAAAAGGGTTGTTCCATCATCATTGACAACGGCAGCTGCACTAATTGCGCAAGTTGGTTAATGGTCGATAAACTCGGTTTACCAACGGTAAAACATCCGAAGCCATATCAGCTTCATTGGATGACAGACGGGATCGGCGTCAGGGTGAATCGGCAGGTGCTTGTCAGATTTAGTATCGGCAAGTACCAGGATGAAGTACTTTGTGATGTGGTCCCTATGCAAGCGAGTCATATCATTCTTGGCAGACCATGGCAGTTTGACAGAGACGCGACCCATGAGGGAAAACAGAATCTCTATAAGTTGGTCAAGGATGGTAAGAAGTTTACTTTAGCGCCCCTCACACCAGCCGAAGTCCTTGAGGATCAGCAATGGCTTGCTAAGTCTACGCTGAATATGAAATTGTAAAACAACTTGCGAGAGAAAAAGAAGGTTTGAGTGTGAAGAATGAAGAGAGGAATACTGAGTGTGTGAGCCTTAAACATTCGCATGAAAACAGCAAGCATGCAGAGGGAGAGTGTAAACATTCGCATGAAAACAGCAAGCATGCGGAGGGAGAGTGTAAACATTCGCACGAAAAGAGTAAGCGTGTTGAGAGTGGCATTGAGAGAAAATAGGAGGCAAGTAAAAAGAAATTGAGTGTATATGCCAAGGGGAGCGAAGTGGAGAGAGCACTGATTTTTCAAAAACACTATTTTGGCGTGAGCCGTCCTATTCTCTTAATCCATTTTCGCTCTTATTGTTTGACGTCAGATGACGCGGAACGGTCACATGTCGTTCCGATTGCTCTTTCTTCTCTTTTGCAGGAATTTAGGGATGTGCTGCCCGAGGAGATGCCGCCTGGATTGCCTCCGATCCGAGGCATAGAACATCAGATTGACTTTGTCCCTGGATCAGCAATTCCTCATCGGCCAGCCTACCGAACTAACCCAGAGGAGACCAAGGAACTACAACGGCAAGTGGACGATTTGCTTGCGCGTGGGTACGTCCGGGAGAGCCTATCTCCATGTGCCGTTCCAGTTATTCTAGTCCCAAAGAAGGATGGTAGTTGGCGCATGTGTGTTGATTGTCGAGCAATCAACAAAATAACTGTAAAGTATCGCCACCCTATTCCTCGTTTAGATGATATGTTAGATGAATTAAGTGGTAGTAGAATATTTTCTAAAATTGATTTAATGAGTGGCTACCACCATATTCGTATGAAAGAAGGAGATGAATGGAAAACTGCTTTTAAAACTAAATATGGTTTATATGAATGGATGGTTATGCCGTTTGGCTTGACTAATGCTCCTAGCACCTTTATGAGATTAATGAACCATGTACTTCGGCACTTAATTGGCAGATTTGTTGTTGTTTATTTTGATGATATTTTAATCTATAGCAAATCGTTTGATGAGCATGTTTTACATCTTAGGGAGGTTTTTCTAACACTTCGTGAGCAGAAATTATATGCTAAACCTAGTAAGTGTTCTTTCGCAATGGAACAAGTTGGCTTTCTTGGTTTTATTGTGAGTGCAGATGGCGTTAAAGTGGATAAAGATAAGATCCGCGCGATTCAGGAGTGGCCGACGCCGAAGACCGTTAGTGATGTGAGATCATTCCATGGGTTGCCGAGCTTCTATTGGCGATTTGTAAAGGACTTTAGCACCATCACTATTCCTCTGAATGATTTAACTAAGAAAAATGTTGTTTTCAGGTGGGAACAGCCGCAGGAGGAGGCGTTTGCTACACTCAAGGAACAGCTCTGTGCCGCTCCAGTGCTAGCACTACCCGACTTCAGCAAGGCGTTTGAGATAGAGTGTGACGCCAGCGGATTAGGAATCGGCGCCATTCTGATGCAGGAGAAATGACCGATTGCCTTTTTCAGTGAGAAGCTCAATGATGCTCAACTCAGGTATCCGACGTATGACAAGGAGTTCTATGCTCTTGTCCGAGCGTTGGAGACATGGCAACACTACCTGATGCCGAGAGAATTCATCATCCACACTGACCATTTGAGCTTGAAGTACCTCAAGGGACAAGGAAGCTCAATCGGCGACATGCCGTTTGGATGGAATTTATTGAGGCTTTCCCTTATCACATTCAATACAAGCAAGGTAAAGAGAATATTGTTGCTGATGCACTATCGCGAAGGTACGCGTTAATTACTTCTCTTAATGCCAAATTGCTTGGATTTTCACACATTATAGCACTCTATGCTGCCGATGCTGATTTTGGTGATGTTTATGTGCATGGCGTTTCTATTCCTGGTTCTAAATTTTATAAGCATGAGGGATATTTATTTAGGGGCAAACACTTGTGTATTCCTCATTGCTCTCTTCGTGAGTTACTTGTGCATGAAGCCTATAGTGGTGGTTTAATGGGTCACTTTGGCGTGACTAAGACGTTAGATGTGTTACAGGATCACTTTTATTGGCCTCACATGAAGCGTGATGTAGTGCGCATTATTGCTAGATGTTTAATTTGTCGTAGAGCCAAGTCTAAGTCTGCTGGTCCTGGAGAATACATGTCGTTACCTGTTCCTTCTCATCCTTGGACCGATTTGTCCATGGACTTTGTCGTAGGACTGCCTCGGTCTAAGAACGGAAAGGATTAGTGTCTTTGTTGTGGTGGACAGATTTTCGAAAATGTCCCATTTTATTCCATGTTCTACTACTTATGATGCGACTCAGATTGCTGATTTATTATTTCGTGAAGTAGTCCGTTTACATGGTATTCCCTTGACTATTGTGAGTGATAGAGATACTAAGTTTCTTTGCCATTTTTGGCGTGTCTTATGGAAGAAGCTCGGTACTAAATTGTTGTATTCTACATCATATCACCCACAAACGGATGGTCAAACCGAGGTGGTGAATCGGACCCTTGGTTCCCTTTTGCACACCTTAGTTCGTAAGCATGTTTCTACTTGGGTTGATCACTTACCATTTATCGAATTTGCCTACAACCGTGCTGTTCATTCCACTACTCATTACTCGTCGTTTGAACTTGTTTATGGATTTAATCCTAGGACCGTTTTGGATTTAACTCCTTTACCTTTGAGTGATGTTGTAAGTTTAGATGGTGCCCAGAAGGCTGATTTTGTCAAGCAATTACATGCTAAGGCAAAACAGAACATTGAGCGCATGAATGAGAAGCTTATATTGAAACGGAACGAGGGCTGACGGCTAGTGACGTTCCAAGTTGGAGATTGGGTGTGGTTGCATATGCGCAAGGAGCGTTTTCCTGACCAACGTCACGGCAAGCTATCTCCTAGAGGAGACAGACCATTCCAGATTGTTGAGAATATCAACAACAATGCCTATAGCTGGCGTTGCCGAGTGAGTATGGTGTCGTTAGCTCTACTTTCAATGTTTCTGACTTAGTTTTGTTTGATACAGATGACGAGTATGGCCTTGCTGCTGATACCGATGCGGATTCGAGGGTGAATCCTTCCGAAGGGGGAGGGAATGATGTGAATCCACGCATCCAGGTGCCGTTACCGCCAGCTGGTCCAATGACTCGGGCCAGAGCTCAAAAGCTTCAAGACAGATTGTCATCTCTCATTCACAAGGAGCTGGATAGTGAGACGACAAGTGAGAGAGCTGCACTTCGAGAGAAGACGCCAAGAATGGTGAATCTTCTCACCTTCACCATGAGCGATGATGATCCTGCTAGAAACGGCACTTGACCGTTTCTCTCAAACGGCACTTGACCGTTTCTCTCAAACGGCACTTGTCCGTTTCACTTACCCGATGCCGTTTCACTCATCTATCGCGCGTGCCGTTTGCTGTGCCCATTCCGCGTGTCGCGCCTGTCTGCTCTTTGTTGCAAACGGCCCTTGTCTGTCTCATTGTTTCTGTCTGCTATGGAGGAAACGGTGCCTGTCCGTTTCGCTTGTCCAGGAGCTGGCGCGCATGTGACTTTTATTTATTTTAGCTTAGTTAATTAATTAGTTAAGTGTTTTAATTAGTTAAGTGTTTTACCTTATTTAATATTCCTATTTTGGAATTAGGGTTTTGCTTGTAAGATACTATATAAGGAGCCGCTTGGCCTCCTTATTTCTTTGGCTGTTATTTTGATAAATTGAGACTATCTCTTTCAAATCTCCGCCCCTTGTTCAAGTTGGTTGAACCTTGTTCTTCTTGAGTCCGCAATACTTGAGTCGTACACAAGTAAATTCTGGAATTGCAGCCTACTTGTTGTCTGTTCTCTTGTTCGGATTTAGGTTGGCTGTTGCTTGGCGTTCAGCAGGCTTAAATTGTGCAAGTTCATTATCGACAAGGACCCTCTCTTGTTCGGATTTAGGATGGTTGTTGCTTAGCGTTCAACAGGCTTAAATTGTGCAAGTGAGTTATCTTATTCCGCAGGGAAATCCGTCTTTGAACAACGATCAAAATTAGTGCTACGCATCCTAAGGAACCAGGATCGTATCAATGTGGCTGCTTTGCAACAACACGCCACAAGACAAGAGCAAGCCACTATCGACATCTTGGTTGCCATTGCTGCCTTAACGGCAAAAGTTTCTACACCCTCACAACAACCTCCAAATTACCCTCCAACCACGACTTACCCACCCCAGCCTTCCCCACAAGCCCCAATGTATACACCAGCCCCAAATTACACACCACAATCCCATTATCATCAAAATACTCGGCCACAAGATCCTACTAGTCTAGACTACTATGCCTTCCCGCAAGTAGAGGGTCATACGGATAGGGCTACAACAGCCGGCCATCTTGGTCATGATGAGGAAGCCCTAGGCCACCATACTCACCATACCGTGCCCCCACATCTTGAACACAACCGTAGCAACTTTTTGGTGGACAGTCATGGCGTCGCCTTTCTCCATCCTCCTAGCCAGCCACATGTGCAAACTAATCAGCCCTACGACCACACTCTTGACACGAGAAATCCACCACATCAGCCCCCCCCCCCCCACCCGGACCACCACCACATAACCCTAGACAACCGCATACACCAACTCCACTCCAAATAGCTAATCACCTAGTTGTTCCCCTACATCATGCGAATGCATATGTCCCACCCCTTTATGAGCAGCCTAGGCATCAACATCCACCTCACTATGAACATGCTCACAACGCTCGAAGGTTTGATCATGATGAGGTATACGAGCAGCGGGGTTATAGGCACAATGAGGAGAGAGTGGATAACAACCTCTCGAGTATCAAGTTGTCAATCCCTACCTTCGAGGGTAAGGATGACCCGGATACTTTTCATGAATGGGAGAACAAAGTGGATAGGCAATTTGCTTGTTACAACTACTCCGAGACAAAGAAGCTGAAATTTGCCATTGTAGAGTTCACAGGCTTAGCAATACAATGGTGGGATCGCATTTGTTTGATAAAGAGAAATGAGGGCAGCCCGCCTATTGAGACTTGGGAGGAATTGAGGACTGAAATGAGGCGTCGGTATGTGCCCCCACACTACATCCGTGATACGAGCACAGATGCTCTAGGCCTTGCCTCCAATCCTTGCGCTCACCAAGAGGCCGGCCACAAAGCCCAGCTTCCAAGCCCAGCAGCCCACCCCTTTGTCCAAGGGTAATTTAGGTGTTTTAATGTAATAAGTTTCAGCTATAAATAGTAGGGTATAGCCTCTTTTATGGCTGGTCTTTGTTTTGAGTGAATCTTTCTAAGGCCAATTAGTTTAAGTTAATTTAGGGTTTATTTTAGGTCTAGTCTAGGGTTCCTAAAATCAGCAGCTACTCTCTTCTTGTTCATCAAGTCGGGTTGCTCACTCTAGTTAGTGAGAGGGTCGGATTTTGTCAAGAGATCCTTGTAAGTTTCATAGAAGGGTTGCTTTGCCTTGTTGCAAAGAGGGTCTTCTCTATTTGCAAGTTATATACATGTACTCCTTCAATACATCTCTACTCATCACTTCATTATTCCGCTGCACTGAAATCTCCATTAAAACACCTACAAATACCTCCATCCGAACATCCAAGCAAGCTGCCAACCTCTCATAAGGGAACTAGATCCGGCTCCTTCATCAAATTCGGTCTCTTTCTCCCCAAACAGAAGCTGAACCATATCAAGTGGTAGCGGAGCGCCAATCGTTCTCTAGGTTGGTCGAAACTTCTTTTTTTCCCTTGCTGATTTTTCATTGCCGTTCCTCTATATTGAAAAACACCATTTTCTTGTCATTTCCACGGTTCAAACATACTCTCCTTCAATATCTACGGTGGAAACATTGTTTCCTACCATCAGCTGCCATACTTTTTCATTCCAAGCAATTTCAGGTTTTAGGTCAGAAATTTCGTTTCTAGTGATTTGATCTTGCAAAAACACTTTGGCTGAATTGTTTAGTGTTTTTAGTTCTATTTATGACCTAAATCTTCATCTTCTTTATATTATTTGCTGCTGAATATCTTGGAGCATCCTAAGGTGGCCATGAGAGCCATGTGGACTTAATTTGTTTGGTAGCTAAGTGGTCCAAAATTGATACTCTCTTCACAGCCGGCCACATCACTCTATTTTCAGCCAAGTATTTGAAAATTGCTCCACACTCCACTTGTTCACAGCCGGCCCTAGGTCAGCTAACTTAGCTCTCCATTTTGCTTGTCATGCAATCTGATTTGCCTAAACTCCTTGTCACACATTTTGGTGCACTTTAGTGAAAATTGTGGTGCATGTTAGTGACAAGTTTCGGTGCACATTAGACAAAATATTGGTGCATTTTTAGTGCAAATTAGTGGCTGATTTTATCGGAAAAAAATTCAGGTGCATGTTAGCAAAAATATTTTCGGCATTTAGTGAAAAATTATTTTTATATTTCTACTACTTGTCATTCACTTCTAAACATTAAAATCCTTGTCATACACTCCTTGAGCTCTCTTGCACTTACACAAAAAAAGAAAAAAAAAGAAAAAAAAGAGGCAAAAGCATAAAGTAAAAGAAGGGAAAAAGAGTAAATTGAATCCCTCAAATCAAAAAGAAAAGAAAAGAGATAACAAGTGAGTCAAAGCAAGAGACTAGTGTATGTTGGCATTAGAAGTGTGGTCGTACATCTAGGTGCATTTTTGACAATTTTTGCATTGACTTAAACATTGGAGCAAGCTACTGATTTTAAACTCCATCTCTTCCCTTCCATTTCCATCTTCTTTTTGAGCTAGCTTTTATTTGTGTCCTTGGTTTTTCTTTCTTGATTCTACATCACATTTCTACTCCAAGCCTTCCTAGTGTTCAAATCAAGCTATTTCGTCTTGAACATTAGCTAGGTTTTCCTCACCTTTCCTTCCAACCCTTGTTGTCTTTGCTGTCCGCGTGCTTTCTTTTGACTTAGAGTCACTGTTAACTTAAGCGTTGGCCTTAGTAAAGATAAGAGTGCGTGTGAGGATTGTGAGAATATTAGAGTGTAGTGTGATACACGAGGAAAACACGTAAGGGAGGGACTAACCAATTTTTATTATATATCAATTGTGTTTGTTTCCTATTGCAGGTACTTGTCCTATGTCTCACCTAGACGCACCTTCGGGTGACTTACCTACGGGTGCTGGATTGGAGGACTCCTCCACTCTCAATCCAGCAATGGCTTCATTCTCAGTCGAAATGGCTGAAATGAAATCTCAAATGAAGGACCTCATGGCTACCGTGGCCAACTTGGCAACGAAAGTGCCCGCACCACCATTCCCACCCCCACCCCCACCCCCTCCACAAATAATCCCACACTACACACCTCCATTTTTCCAACCAGCCGCATATTACCCACCTCCAAATTATCCACCAGCCACAAATATCCAACCAGCCACTCATTTGCAACAAACCACACGCCCAAATGACCCCTCGAGTATGGATTATTATGCAATGCCTCAAGCACATGATCACATGGATAGCACTAGAGTCGCCAGCCACCATAGTCAAGAAGACGAGGTTCTAGGCAACCTTTCACACCATAGCGCACCACCCACACTTGAGCACAACCGTAGCCAATTTTTGGTGGACAGCCATGGCGTGGTCTTTCACCGAGACCCTACCCAACCTCACTTACAAGCTGTACAACCCACTTTTCTCCCATATGACACAAGACAACCTCCTCCACATAACCCCCATATGACACCTAGACAGCCACAACCCCCCACCCAAAATCAAATAGCAAATCACCTAGCCGTCCATCTACACCGAGCCAATGCTTACGTCCCACCATAGACCTCCGCATCCTCCTCACTATGAGCACGCTAACAATGCCCGTCGGTTTGATCATGATGAGTTATATGAGTAGTGTGGTAATCGGAACAATGAGGAGAGAGTGGATACCAACCTCTCGATTATCAAGGTGTCCATTCCTACTTTCGAAGGAAAGGATGATCCAGATGCTTTCCATGAGTGGGAAAACAAGGTGACTAGGCTGTTTGCATGTTACAATTATTCCGAGACAAAGAAAGTGAAGTTAGCTATTGTCGAGTTCACAGGTTTAGCCATACAATGGTGGGATCGCCTTTGTGAGACACAAAGAGTCGAAGGCAAACCACCTATTGCGACTTGGGAAGAATTGAGAGTTGCGATGAGGCGTCGATTTGTGCCTACACACTACATCTGTGAATTGCACCAGCGCCTCCAGCGTTTGTATCAAGGCCCCCGTAGCGTGAGTGATTACTATCACGAGATGCTGACTTGTTTGATGAGGGCCCGCACGAATGAAAGTGCGGAAGCCACTATGGCACGTTTTATGGCCGGCTTACACAAGGACATCTCATATCAGCTTGACTTCCACCATTATGACAACTTGGAAGACATGTTTCAATTAGCCCTAAAGATTGAGAAACAAGTAAGCGCTAAACCGAGACCTCTTTTCAATGCATCTTCTACCCCGTCTTGGAAAACAGCAACTCCTCTACCCAAAAATACCCTAGAAACTAAACAGCCAGCCTTTGCCTCTAAGCCAAACACTACCCCAAACACCAACCCCAATGCTAGGACTCCACATAGGAGTATTGAGTGCTTCAAATGTGGAGGGAAAGGCCATATGAGGGTTGAATGCCCTAACAGTAGAATCATGCTCTTACGAGATAGTGGAGAGGTCGTTAGTGATGATGAAGAGGCCGAATTGACACCAAAAATAGCCACCGCGTGCGCTACTGATTCGGATGAAGATGTGGGGGATTACACGTGTGTGGAAGTCCCTCAATGCTTAGTAGTTAGGCGCAGCTTGACCATGAGGGCTAGAATAGATGACAAGGCACTTGATCAAAGAGTCAATCTATTTCTCACCCGCGGTATGGCTAATGACATGGTGATCTCAATTCTGGTTGACAATGGGAGTTGCACCGATGTAGCTAGTGCGCTGCTAGTCCATTCCTTGGGTTTAGAAACCACAAAACATCCTAAACCCTATGTGCTCAATTGGTTTAATGACGGCAGCTCCGTTAAGGTAACTAAGCAAGTGATCATTCACTTCACAATTGGTGAGTATGTGGATCAGCGAACTTGTGATGTGGCAGCAATGCATTTTGGTCATTTGCTTCTAGGAAGACCATGGCAATATGACAAGAGGGTTGTCCATGATGGTTTCCACAACACATACAAATTCCAGCACTTGGGCCGAAAGTTTCTTATTCAGCCCTTGCCCCCTTCGAAAGTAGCTAAAGACCAAATAAAACTCTCCAAGGCATGTGCCACCTTGGCGCTTCCTTCCACACTTAAATTTTAGAATGAGAGGAGTGGAGTGAAGAAAGTAAGTGGAGAAATTGAGGAAAATAGCATACATGAAAATAGTGAGCTTGTACCGAGTGAAAACACATGTTTTGAAAACAGCACGCACGCTAGTGAGCTTGAGAGTGAAAATAGTGAGCGAATGGCACCCAAAAAAGTGAGCTTATGTGCCGTAAGGAGTGTGGAGAGCTTAGCAGATCCTTACTTGGATTTCACTAACACTAACCCATATCCTTCGAGTGTTACATCTGATTTTGTGCTAGCTTTGGCGGATGACCCTACGGAAGTGTTGATCAAGGCTTTGCCATACGTACCTTCACTAAGGTTTACACCTTCTACCCCTTTCTCTTGTAACCCTTTTTACCTAACGCATGCCTTGGATAAAATGTTACATGTTCGTTTTGTTTGTGTTGCATCCTATCATGACCCCTTTTCACATAGGGAGCCATCACATTCGCACATACCTTCATCGTATGGCTCAATTCATGCTCTAAATCCCTCTCGCATCGAATGTCCTTTTGCTGGATTCTTTGTCATTACGCATGAGTATGAGTTTCCAATGATTACCCCCATAGACTCGTACACTTGTTCCTTGTTTCTATGTGCTGGTGTAGGTAACAGGTACACCGCATCGTCGGTGGTTAAAATCCATCGCGCACCAACGGCCCAAATGCTGTTCTGGATTTGCAAGTGGCTGCCCAATATTCATCTTGCAGTGTTCGTGATGTTCTCACCTCCAGATTCAGGGACGAATCTCCTCGAAGGGGGAGGATATGATACGAGCACGGATGCTCTAGGAACACGGGTTCATGAGTTGGCCGCGCACACCATGAACATTGCCACGCCAACCCTAGCAAACCGTGACAACCTCCGGCTAACCCGCACCACCCATCTAGCCCGCGTCCTCCTTGAAGAAAGGCCTCAGCCTTGGCCAAACAACAAGGTGCGCCTTGGCCAAACAACAAGGTGCACACGCAAGGCCTTGCCTCCAAGCCTTGCGCTCACCAAGAGGCCGGCCACAAAGCCCACCTTCCAAGCCCAGCAGCCCACCCCTTTGTCTAAGGGTAATTAAGGTGTTTTAATGTAATAAGTTTCAGCTATAAATAGTAGGGTATAGCCTCTTTTATGGTTGGTTTTTGTTTTGAGTGAATCTTTCTAAGGCCAATTAGTTTAAGTTAATTTAGGGTTTATTTTAGGTCTAGTCTAGGGTTCCTAAAACCAGCAGCTACTCTCTTCTTGTTCATCAAGTCGGGTTGCTCACTCTAGTTAGTGAGAGGGTCGGATTTTGTCAAGAGATCCTTGTAAGTTTCATAGAAGGGTTGCTTTGCCTTGTTGCAAAGAGGGTCTTCTCTATTTGCAAGTTATATACATGTACTCCTTCAATACATCTCTACTCATCACTCCATTATTTCGCTGCACTGAAATCTCCATTAAAACACCTAAAAATACCTCCATCCGAACATCCAAGCAAGTTGTCAACCTCTCATAAGGGAACTAGATCCGGCTCCTTCATCAAATTCGGTCTTTCTCCCCAAACAGAAGCTGAACCATATCAATCCGTGACTTGCACCAGCGTCTCCAACATTTATATCAAGGTCCCCGTACCGTGAGTGATTACTACCATGAGATGTTGACTTGTTTGATGAGGGCAAGCACAAATGAGACCACGGAGGCCACCATGGCTCGGTTTATGAGTGGTCTACACAAGGAAATTTCCTATCAGCTAGACTTCCACAAGTACGACACATTGGAGGAGATGTTCCATTTGGCCTTAAAAATCGAGAAACAAGTGACTGCCAAGCCGAAAACACCCTACACCCCTCCTTCACTTTTCCAAAAATCATGGCAGACCCCTTCCTTCCCTTCTAAGTCTACCAATGACAGCCCCAAACCACCCTTCCCAACCAAGCCAAACACCACCCCAAACACTACAAATCAACCACCTTACCCTCCAAAACCACCCTTAAACCCCCAAAGAACTCCTTCAAGAAGCATTAAGTGTTTCAAATGTGGGGGCAGCGGCCATATGAAAGCCGAGTGTCCCAATAGACCGATGCACTCTCGTGAGGGAGGAGAATTAGAAAGTGAGGATGATGAGGAGACAGCCCCACCTCACGGTCACTTATGGGATATTGATGATGATCCGAATGAAGAGGAGGCTGGATATGCCTATGTAGACGTGCCAACATGCCTAGTTGTGAGGTGCACGTTAAGTTTGGCAGCAAAGGAAGATGATAAAGTACTTGAGCAGCGAGAGAACTTGTTCCATACGCGTGGGGTTTCAAATGGAATGGTAATCTCCATCATTGTTGACAATGGGAGTTGTGCGGATGTGGCCAGCACTCTCCTTGTACACTCCTTGGGTCTCCCCACCTCCAAACACCCTAGACCATACTCCTTAAATTGGTTCAACGATGGGAGTTCAGTTAAGGTCAAGCGGCAAGTCCTCATTCCAGTTCAGATTGGAAAATACGCGGATGAGCGCTTATGTGTTGTGGCACCGATGCACTCTAGCCATCTCCTCCTTGGCAGACCTTGGCAATTTGATCGGAAGGCCATTCACGATGGGTTTTGCAACACTTACAAGCTAGAGCACCTTGGCAGCAAGTTCATTATCCCACCCCTTCCTCCTAGCCAAGTGTACGAAGACCAGCTGAAGTTAGAAAAGGCTTCAGCCACTTTTGAGATAACATCTTCTCTTGGATCACAAAAGGTGTGGAGTGGAGAGAAGAATGTCAGTTGTGAGAGTGATAAAAACAGCGGGCATGAAAAAAGCGAGCATGCGCCGAGTGGAGAGAAAAAGGTGAGCTTTGCAAGTGAGTTGAGTGGTAACACACGACTTGACAAAAGTAAGCAAGTTAGTGAGCCTTTGAGTGGCGTGAAAATAGGCAGCAAAGTGAGTTTAATTGCTAAAGGTAGAGATGTAAGGCATGCTCTTATCATGCGCAAGCCTTGCATCCTAATCAGATTTAAGGAACACTCGCTTATTGCTTCTAACACTAATCCTTCCTTTCCCCCTCTTATGTCTCCTCTTTTGCTAGATTTCAAGGATGTGTTTCTGGAAGAAATCCCCAATGGCCTCCCACCCGTGCGTGGAATTGAGCACCGGATTGATTTCCTCCCCGGATCAACTCTTCCAAACCGCCCGGCATACCGCTGCAATCCGAAAGAAACACATGAACTTCAGCAGCAAATTGACGCTCTTCTAGACAAGGGCTTCATTCGGGAGAGCCTCTCCCCTTGTGCTGTCCCCGTGATCCTCGTGCCTAAGAAGGATGGAAGTTGGCGCATGTGTATGGACTGTCGTTCAGTCAATAAAATCACGGTAAAGTACTCTCACCCCATACCTCGCTTGGATGACATGTTGGATGAGTTAAGTGGTGCTAAAATCTTCTCTAAAATTGACTTAGTGAGTGGCTATCACCAAATTAGAATGCATGAGGAAGATCAATGGAAAACAACCTTTAAAACCAAGTTCGGTCTTTATGAATGGCTTGTTATGCCCTTTGGTCTTACAAATGCTCCTAGCACTTTTATGCGTCTAATGAACCATGTACTTAGGCCTTTTATCGGCAAATTTGTGGTTGTTTATTTTGATGACATATTGGTTTATAACACCTGTTTAGAAGTCCATTTAGACCATTTCCACCAGATTTTTCTTACCCTTCACAAGAATCAACTCTTCGCGAAGTTATCCAAGTGTGAATTTTGTTTGGAAGAAGTGCACTTCCTTGGCTTCATTGTAGGTACCTTCGGCCTCAAGGTAGACAATGAGAAGATTAGGGCCATTGCTGAATGGCCTACACCAGCCAACTTGGGAGACTTGCGTTCCTTCCACGGGCTGGCCGGATTCTACCGTTGTTTCGTCAAAGACTTCTCAATCATCGCCGCCCCCCTCAATGCTCTCACCAAAAAGAATGTGCCCTTCCTTTGGGGCAAAGAGCAAGAGGTGGCCTTCAACACACTCAAGGACAAGCTGACTTCCAGCCCGGTCCTCATCCTCCCCAACTTCGATAAGACTTTCGAGGTGGAATGTGACGCAAGTGGGATGGGAATCGGTGCTGTTTTGGTCCAAGAAAAGAAATCGGTGGCTTATTTCAGCGAGAAGTTGAAAGGAGCTCAACTAAACTACTGTACGTATGAAAGAGAGTTATACGCACTTGTGAGAGCTCTCAACGTGTGGGAGCATTACTTGCTGCCCAAGGAGTTCGTGGTTCACACGGACCACCTTAGCCTCAAATACCTCAAGGGACAAGGGAAGCTCAACAAGCGCCATGCAGCATGGATGAAATTTATCGAGTGTTTCCCTTATCACATCAAGTATTTGAAAGGGAAGGACAATGTAGTGGCGGATGCTCTATCCTGTAGGTATGCCCTTCTCACTTCCCTCCATTCACGCCTCTTAGGCTTCTCACACATCACTTCTTTGTATGCTGCTGATTTAGACTTTAAGGATGTTTATCTTGAATGCTCTAATGGTGCACATGGAATATTTGTGATACATGCTGATTTTCTGTTTCGTAAAGGTAGATTGTGCATACCTCGTTGTAGTACACGTGAGTTACTTATGCGAGAATCGCATGGGGGAGGTCTAATGGGGCACTTTGGGGTAGATAAGACACTTAGCACACTTAGAGAGCATTTCTTTTGGCCTCACATGAAGAAACATGTTGCTGATATTGTGACTGCTTGTATTACTTGTAAACGTGCCAAGTCTAAATGCATTAATCATGGTCTTTACATGCCTTTGCCGGTTGCATCTCATCCATGGTGCGATCTCTCTATGGATTTTGTGGTTGGACTGCCCCGAACCAAAAGGGGAAAGGATTCCTTGTTTGTAGTTGTTGATCGCTTCTCTAAGATGGCATACTTTATTCCTTGTCACACTACAAATGATGCATCTCACATTGCCTCTCTTTTATTTCATGAAATTGTTCGTTTATATGGCATGCCACGCACGATTATTAGTGATAGGGATGGCAAATTCCTTAGTCATTTTTGGCGTGTGTTGTGGGCAAAGTTAGGAACTAAGTTGCTATTTTCCACTGCGTGTCATCCTTAAACGGATGGCCAAACTGAAGTAGTTAATAGGACTTTAGGCACTATGTTGCGTGTTATGATTCAGCAATATTCCAAGTCTTGGGACGATTGCATCCCTTTCATTGAATTTGCATACAATCGCGCAATGCATTCTTCAACTCATTTTTCTCCTTTTGAGCTAGTCTACGGGTTTAACCCTCTCACCCCCATAGACTTGCTGCCCCTTTCTCTCACTGATTGTGCAAGCTTAGATGGCGAGGAGAAAGTAGCCATGGTGCGAAAATTGCATGAGAAAGCCAAGGAGCGAATGGAAGCCTTGAACAACAAGCTAATTGAAAAATGCAACTCGGGACGCCAAATCAAGTTCTTTGAAGTGGGCGAATGGGTCTGGTTGCATTTGAGGAAGGATCGTTTCCCCACTCAACGCAAGGGAAAGCTTAGCCAACGGGGAGATGGCCCTTTTCTCATTGTGGAGAAATTCAGCGACAATGGTTATCGTCTCGATATCCCTATTTCTTTTGGTTCTGTAAGCTCAACTTTCAATGTTAATGACTTGTCACCTTATTTTGTAGGTGATAGCGAAGGAGTTGAGGAAGAGCAGCCAATGGATTCGAGGTCGAATCCACTCAAAAGGGGAGGGGATGATACGAGCACGAGCACGGGATACTTCACTAGGAGCAAAGGAATGGTAGCCGTGCTATTGAAGAGCCTTAGGGTCGAGGAGAGCAGCTTGGAACCAAGGCACAAATGGGTGACTTGCATGCACGCCAACTCCTTCGCCATAAGCACCGCTCGCGACTCATGGGCAGCCCGCGCATCCTATGAAGAACCCCGCACCGATCCCGCGCCTAACCCTAGGAAGCCATGAGGTCGTGCGGATCAGCCCTTGCGCCTGCCCAAGCCTTGCGTCCTTTAGCTGGTTGGCCGAAGCCCATCTTCCAAGCCCATCATCAATTGCTGCCAAGGCCAAGGCCAAGCCCCTTTGTCCAAGGGTGTAAGGGTATTTACCCCTTCTATTTTTAAGCTTAGGTATTTGAAGTGCATTGAATTCATTTCAGCACTTTGTCTTTGTTTTTGTGATAAACTTCAGCCTAGACCAACTCTTAGCTAGCTAATTAGGGTTCTTCAAACCAGCACACTATCTTCTCTAATTCGGGTTGCTCATCATTGTGGTGAGAGGGTCGGATTAGCTTAGAGATCCTTAGTTCTTTTCAACAACTCAAGTCCATCTTGAGGGGGTTTGCTAAGAACAAAGTTCTGATTTGTTAATCATAAATACACCTTTCCTTTTCCTCCATGTTCATCCGCTGCATACTACTCATTTACTCCTTCATATTATCCGTTCATCCATCCATCTATCAAAAACCAACCTCCGAAAGAGACTAGATCCGGCTTCTTCCAAGAAATCAGCGGCTAAACTCCTCCAAAAGGAGCTAGGGCCTTATCATTTATTCCACATCGAAATTCGTCTTTGAACAACGATCAGAATTACGTGTTACGCATCCTACGCAACTAGGATCATATCAGTTGGTAGCGGAGCTTAAGGCGTTCAAAGATTGGTAAGTATCTTTAATTATTTTCATTGCTACAATCGGTTTCTTCTTCTACTCCATTCTAAAACCTATTTCCTTATGTGCTTGGTTCGTTACTTGAATAACAATTGGTTGTGTTTTCAGTCCAGTTTGTTGTGTTGAAATTAGCTAAATTACTCGCGTTTTCTACCAACAAAAAGGTCACAAAATACAAAAGAAAATCTGTGCAATTTCTATCAAGTAGAAATTGAATTTTAATATATAGCTATTAAAGTCCGATTTCAGTGAAAAAGGATCCGTTGGAAAGTTGTGTTTGTTGGGCGTTCGAATAAAAAAGAATCAGTCGATTCGGAGTCTAGAGTAAAAAGATGTGATCGAAACACTAAACTGTGTTCATAGTCAAAAAAAAAAAAAAAAAAAGAGAAAGGGAAGAAGTGGATTCTGCAAATACAAAAATATATAAAAGTATTTGTGCCAGAAAAATTAGATTTAGCAAGGAAGCGAATTGAAGTGCAATTGGATATTAAAATCAGAACTGAAAAATTGAATTTGTTGAGTCCTTTTGAGTCAATTTCAGCTTTCTTTGATTCCTTCAAATTGCCTTCTACTCTACTTGCTATTTGTTTGATTGATTGTTCTTGCAATTACTCAAATATCAAGTGTCACCATTCTTTTCAGTGCTAGTTGTCTTTGAGAGTCTTCTTGGAAGCCTTTTTCTAACACTTGAACAATTGCAGGGATTTTGAGTGATTTTTGTGAGTTCAATTAAGAGTTTAAACATGAGAGTAAACACGTGAGGGAGTGCTAGGTTTAGTACAAATTTTACGTTTGTTTGCTAGTGTTGTGAATTTACAGGAATTACAGAATGTCTTACACGCAATGGTCCGAGAGGCGAGATTATGAGGATGATGCCTATCCGAGGCAAGGGCAGTATGATAGGCGTGAAAGGAGGAAGATCTCGGTTGGTTTGAGGGCTAAGGCCGAGACATATAACAAAAGTGAGTCAAGGGTAAGGCTTCGCCTTTTGAAGCAGTGTACAATCCGAATGCTTACTTAGATTGGGAGCCAGAGGTACAATCTATTTTTCGCTGCCATGATTATTCAGAAAGGAAGAAAGTAAAGTTAGCAGCAACTGCGTTTAGTGGAGATGTTACATGTTGGTGGGATCAAATCAACCTTAGACGAGCTGTCATAGGGGATCTCCCAATTCAGAATTGGGAAGTCATGAAGAGGGTCATGAGGAATCGTTTTGTTCCCACTAACTTCAGCCGTGAGCTTCTCCGAAAGTTGGAGACCTTGACACAAGGGAATAAGAGTGTTGAAGAGTACTTTAATGAGATGGAGATTGCTTTGGAGAGAGCACAAGCCCAGGAGACCGAAAGGGTGACGATGGCAAGATTCTTCGAAGGCCTCAACCGAGAGATAACCGATCCACTGTATTACACTGAGTTCTTCTACTTAGAGGACATGTTACAAAAGGTGATCAGTATAGAGAAGTAAAGGAAGAAGAGGTCTCCTTATCCTAGTAACAGGCCTACTAATTCAACGGTGAGGAGGGAGCCGACTTGGCAGCAAGCGGATATAGGCGTGAGTCCGGTTCCGAAAGTGCTACCTAGTAACTATGGCACTAAGTGTGCAATTGATTCACAAGTACCTTAAGGGAAGTCGGTCAGTAGTGATTTGGTTGATGGAGAGGTTCTGGTTGACGTCATACCTTAAGTGCTTGGCTATAGACAAACCACAAATATGCAAACAAAGATTGAGGCGAAAGATGAGGAACAAAAGCGACTTGTGAAAGCTTATGTCGCGTCTGAAATCACCAAGGATATTGAGAGAAAAAGAGGAGAGTTGAGTGCTGAAAAGAAAGAGAGAAATAATGAGGAAAACAACCCCCATGAAAAGAGTGAGCATGGGAAAAGAGATGAAATAAAAAACAGCCCCCATGAAAATAACGAGCATGGGAAAAGAGATGAGAGTTTAAAACACTAGCATGAAAATAAAGAGCATGCAGAGAGTGGCATCATTAAAAAAGGAGAGATGTGTGTTTATTCCAAGAGAGAACAAGTGAGGGATACATTACATGTGCAAAAAAGTTGTTTTGGCCAAGCAACCAAAAACTGAATTTTTGGCCATTGCGCTTAGATTTTTCTAACCCTAATCCGATTGTTTTCCCTTCTATTATTATTTCTCCTACTATTCAGAACAAGAGAAGATTGTTGGCAGAAGAGAAGCCTCTTACCTTACCACCAAGAAGAGGGAAAGAGCTTGTGCATCCATGGTGCCTATTTCGGCAAACCCTAACCGAAAGGGTATGGTATGGCTCTCTTCCCTAAGGAGTGATTTATGTGAGTATATAAACATCATTAATTTTTATGCTTCTTGTCGCGCCTCCGAAAATTAAAAAATTCGCGAGTGTGCAACGAAATTTGGGACCTTACAATGCTCAGCGTAAACAGATGCCTCGCAACATGCAATGAAGTCGCCACCCTAATTTGGTTGCTAGGTTTAGGGAACCTTAATCGTCATGGCATAGAAAGTATAATAAGTAAAAAAACTAAAGGCACAAAAAAGGGGTCTGGACCCCAGACAAAAGGTTTGGGGTCGTATTATGGTCTCGGGAAGGTGTTAGGCACCCGAGTCACATCCGAAAACGGTTACCGGTTGATGAGAGAGGTGTTTTTAAAGGTGTTTTGATAAATGCGTTTTGTTTTGAAAATGGGGCCCTCAGAGGAATCGTCACTTTAGCCTTTTCTATGATCGTGACCGTTCAGGAATAATAAAAAGACCTTTCGGACGAGGTTACTATTTATCAAGATCGATCGATTATTCCTGACCGTAACGTGATGGGACTGAATTTTCTGTAAGACTGAATGAGCACCCTCTATGTCATCATCGGGCCATGCATGATTAGATTGATTACTATGTGATCCTATCATGGATTGCTAACAGAGTACAGATTTAAATGATAGATTTTGAAGTGGAAAAACTGATGTGGGATCAAAAGTCCCCATGTACATGCAGTCAATATATGCGAGAATTTAAAATCACATGAGCATGGCATTTTAAGCAACACTTTAAACATGTTGTTCATGTGGGTTGATTTTAGTTCTAGCAGTTCTATATATCATGCGTACGATTGATATTTACAAAAAGCGTTGAATAAATAAAAAGGAATCGAAAGGCGTACTTACGAGCGAAGCTTGAAATTAAAACCTACAAAGTGAGTGTTAGCGATAGCTTGAGAAATCGATAAGCAATTCTATGAGTGCGAAAATTTAAATGACAGTTGATTGTATGCGAGAAATGATGGATTGACGCATACGAGAATTAAATGCTGAGTTTGATAAGTGCAGGAAAATAAATGATGACAATTGATTGCATGCGAGAAATGATGGATTTAACGCATACGGAATTTAAATGCTGAGTTGATTGCATGCGAAAAATGATGGATTTAACGCATACAAAGATTAAATGCTGAGTTGACTGCATGCGAAAAATGATGGATTTAACGCATACGAAATTTAAATGCTAAGTTGATTGCATGCGACAAATGATGGATTTAACGCATACGAAATTTAAATGCTGAGTTGATTGCATGCGAAAAATGATGGATTTGACGCATACGAAATTTAAATGCAGAGTTGATTGCATGCGAAAAATGATTGATTTGACGCATACGAAAATTAAATGCTGTTTTGACAAGTGCAGAAAAATTGATTGTAGTTGAAGATTCACAGGGGATTTAAAACAGTTTGATAATTTGCAGAAAGTAAACAGTTGATATTTGCGGAAGGATTTCCAGCAGTATGATAAGTGCGGAAATTAAAACAGTTGATGTTTGTAGGAAATAAACAGTTGATGTTTGCAGAAAATAAACAGTTGATGTTGCGAAAGAATTTCCAGCAGTTTGCGAAAAATTAAAGCAGTTCATATTTGCAAGAATTAAAACAATTGATATTTGCAGAAAATAAACAGTTGGATATTTGCGGATAGATTTCTAGCAGTTTGCGAAAAAATTAAAGCGGTGATATTTGCAGAAAGTAAAACAGTTGATATTGCGGAAAATAAAGCAATTGATATTTGCAGAAAATAAAACAACTGATATTTACAGAAAATAAAACAACTGATATTTACAGAAAATAAAACAATTGATATTGCGGAATAATTTCCAGCAGCTTGCGAAAAATTAAAGCAATTGATATTTACGAGAATTAAAATACGACCGACCATGTAGGCGGTAAAATGAATAATTGAATTTAAATTCCCGAAAGTAAATTGCGGAAATTTAAAATGCGAATAATTTAAACAGTTGATAAGTACAGAAAATTAAACAGTTGATAGTGCGAAAAATAATCATACGAAGCATACGAATTATTTTTATGAAAAAGCGTGATCCGAAGTTTCGGAAAGAATTAACAATGGGCTGGGCCCAATTGAAAAATGAAAAGCAACTAAAATGGGCCAGGAATAGTTCCTGGCCCAAGGGAATTATTTAAACGGTGATGGGCCAAGCCCATCACCCTTACACACGTGAACAGTGCCGAAACATGACACTATTCATCATCATTTTCCTTGGTCGCCGGCACTACTGCCGGCGGCCAAGCTCCGGCTTCCCTTGCCTGTTTCTCGCGATCTTCATACCGAGACGCTCGTCTCCTCGACGGCGTCTCGACCATACGAAGCTCGAATTTTAATACAAAACCTACCGAGTTTAATTTCTAAAAAATGGCAAAATCGTTAATTATGGAAAACTAATTAATTTGCACAATCTAGCTAACGATTTTTAAAATTGAAAGCATGTATTTAATCTACATCATGCACATGAATTAATGGCACAAAAACAAGCAATTAATCTCTTCAAAACAAAGCCAAACGAATTAAAGAAGAAAATTGCTTAAGAAAAACGAAAATGGCTAGAGAGAGAAAGCTCACGTTCTAAACTTTGAACTGGATGATTTATCGCTCTAAGTGAGCAACCAATCAAGAGCGAGAAGGAGCAAGTTTTTCTTGCCAATTTGGTGTCGTTTATTCGAAGGGAATGCTTGCTATTTATAGCCGAAGATCGCGTGAGGAGGGATACCCGGGGCTGCGCGTGGTGGCTGTTCTTGTCACGGTGGCGGGTCTACGGCGTCGAGGTGGCAGGTCTAGGTCGCCGTGATGATGGTGGATGGGACGGGAAACGGCTTGGAGGCGACGGGAGCAGGCTGCTTGGTGGCCTGCTCCGCTGCTGGTTCGTGAGTACGGTGCATGTGCACCATGCACTTAAATGGCCAACCGTTGATCTGGTTGACTTTTCATGGTTGACCAGATCAACGGTTGAGATCAAAGGCCCTTTTAGTCTTATTTAAATGGCCTCGAGCCGAGTCCCGCGAGCAATCGTTCAGACTTTTCGAACCGACAGTACCTGCGTGTAGAGAAAAATATGACGAGTCTAACCGTATACAGCGAATAATGAAAATTTTCCGCTTAGCGCGTTTATTTTCTCGTTCAAAAGCGTGAAACGCGCGAACGGAAAAATAAAAACGTTACCTCGAAAATTACATGAAACGTTGTAGACCGTTGCGAGCAGAAAAAAAGCTAGCAACTAGTTGATGGAAAACATTTTAAAGTCAAGCTATTGTCCGAGCGAACTTACTCGGGTCCAATAAAAGCTCGAACGAAAATAATAATAAAATAATAAAAATACTAAAAAATGCGCTAAAATATAAAAAATCCTGAAATTCATGTGATGACCTAAAACGAAGAAAAAACTAGCAAACGACTGCCGGATAATTAAAAATATGATTTTTAAGGCTAAAAATAATAACGATAATAATAATGAAAATACGTGCCGAAAAATTAAAAATACGATTTCGAAAGCTGACGATGCTTACGATGATGTCAAAATGCAACGAAACACTTAAAAATGCTAGTGACAGTAAATCAACTGAAAATGACTGTAAATTAACTAAATAACAGGAATGCTAAAATTAAGTAAAAATGACATCAAAATTCGGGTATCAACACTTCTGGTTCTAAAATTAATTTAAATAATGATGATTATATGCAAGCACCGAAGGTCAAGTCATATGCCTTTGAAAATTACTCGCGAAAGCAAAAACAGTTTGGTATGTTGACTAGGCCGAGAGACGTGGATTGTGTTGTCCTTAACACAATTTTAATTGAATATTCACATGTCTTTACATTATATAATTATTCTGCTATGTGTGAATTTCATGTTAAATTTGTGGGTAAGTCGACTGGACTTGAGGGAACTCTATTCAAGCGCGATCACTTGTTTAGGTCATATAACCTTTTGTGAAATTTTGATGAACATGATATGTTTGAGGTTTGTGTGATGAGTTGCTGCTTTATCATTAACTTAACTCTTAAGGATGTTATTATTTCATATATTGTTCCTTAGAGTTTTGTTAGTAATCAAAAGAAGAAGTCCTTTAGCGATTTCGGTAAAGAATTGTGGCGAACGTTGAGTGCGCCTATGGAGCGAGATTTATCCTTGCCACCATAATTCTTAAGGCAACCAAAGATGGAGAAGAGAGCTCTCGGAGCTGTGAGACATGTGTCGGTTTGTGAGTATGAACTTACTTGGAAGGAATGTTTTCCGTTTCTTTTATATACTTACTACCTTTTCATACACGTTATTCTCTTTGGTGTGTTATTGAAACACATGTGTGATTTTCTTCTTATGACATTATTCGGTTTAATATTGCTGCCTTTGAGTGTACTATTTAGTATAAGTGGCAGTAAAGAGATCGAAGTAATGCGGATAGCTCATGGACAAGCCAAGCACTATGGTGCGCGCTTGAGTGTCAAGATGGCAACTTTGAGAAACCATGGAAGGATGAGTGGATCCTTCAAGATAGGACCTTGGGTTTGGCAGCGCTTACGCTTGGAATTTTCTTTTCTTTTCTTTTTTTTTTTTTTTTTTGACAGCAAAACACAATTTAGTGTTTTGATCAGAACTTTTTACTCTGAACTCCAAATCAACTGATTCTTTTTGATTCAGAAGTCCAACGAACACACCTTTCCAACGGGTCCTTTTTCACTCAAAAAGGACTTCAGTAGCTATATATATAAATTCAATTTCGACAACTGAAAATTGTGCAGGATTTGGCAGAAAATACAATTTAGTAAATCGACTATAGCTTTTGACTCCGGTGTCCGAATCACTTGATTCTTTTTGATTCAGAAACCTAACAGGTTCAGCTTTCTAAAAAGACCTTTCTCACCAAAATCAGACTTCAATAGATATGTATTAAAATTCAATTTCGACACTACCAGAAATTTACACATATAACGAACCAAGCACAGCAAAGAAATCGATTTTGAATGGAGTAGAAGGGAATACCGATTTCAGCAATGAAAACTAAAAACACAATTAAAGATACTTACGATGTCGGATGTACCTGAAAAGCGCCGGAGGGGGGGCTCCGGCGTAGACACTCCGATGCTTAAGTCAGTTCGGGTTTCAAAAATAACAGAGGTTCGTCTGGGTGATCTCGATCTTACCTTCTGATTGGAAAGGTAGGGGTATTTATAGGCCTATATGGCGATACCTGGCGATAACAATCCAGGCGATGTCTGATGGTGACGTCACAAGCGATACCGATGGATGACGTCATGAGCGATATCTGACGGGGCTGCCGGGAATGATAGCCTCGTGGGTCCCTAGGATGGGACGGTGCCGTGCGTATAGAGTCGCGTGAGTCCCCCCCCCCCCCCCCCGCTGATGTCGACCATCCTAGGAATTCTTCGCTTATTCTCGGGCGATATGAAGATATCTTACGGGTCTTATGGGAAATCGTCCCGGCTGGAGTCGCAAGTGTGGTAGCACCGTTAGGGCAGTCTTGATTGTTATCATAAGCCCAACTGAAAACGAGCCCGAGTGCTTACCAAGGGTTGTCCATGTCTGAAATCTTAGATGAAAACTTATTCTTTCGTGGGGCGGTATGTCTGCAGGATCTCCGAGTTTCTCTGACTGCTCAACGTTAACCGTGTTAAGTGAAGAGTTGGAACTTAGTTCTAAAGCTTTCCAGCGAACAAGCGGATTTCGTCCTTCATTCTTATCTAGAGACCTGTTTTTCTGAGGCGTTAAGAGGTCCACGAGAGATGCTGCTATTACGCTCGTAATCATGAGGGCATTGCTTTCGCCCAGCGATGTTAGTCTATTTGGCCTCTTGGCAGGGCTTACGGAGTCTCAATTTTATTCATGTCATAGAAGGGTTGCCGATGAGTCACTTGTGATACCGACAAGGACTGTAACCAGGTCATGTCATGGATTTGCATTCGTTCCGGGTCCATCAGCCTTTCAAGTGTACTGCAAACACACGGAGGAGATAGGTATTTATAGAGAAGTTAGTAAACTTTGTACTTACAGGGGTTTGAGGTCACGCGGGCGCTGTCTTTCTTTCACGCTTAAGGAAACAACGATATCGACCCGGCTTTACGCCATCAGCTGCCTTCGATTATCGCGGCTTTATACCACCAGATGCCTGCGATGTCGACGAGGTTTTACGCATCTAGGGCCACCTGCGACATCAACGCTGCCTTACACTGTGGATACCGGTAACCGTATGGCTTTTACGTCATGGCTACCCGTGATATCGTGCCTTTTGGCGTTTTTCCCTACTTTATCTCGCATCCCTTTGAACATCCATGTCACGGATAGCATACGAGCATCAACCTTTGCTTCTGCTTCAGGTTTATCAGTCTTTAAGGGTGACGGGACGGCTCGTCTTTTGAGGACCTCTTTGTTCTTTCCAAGGCCTCTCTCTTGAGGCCTATAAATTGGGGAGCTTTCTCCACCCACGTTCTCCTCATCTCTGGCAATTCACAACATGGATCATTTGACTAAGAATTTCCTCCTTTCCAAGGGCCATTCTCTCAGGAACCTCAATGATGGCGAAGTCGGGTTCCTGGAGAACATGCTGACCTCTGAGGACATCCTGGAGCTGCAAGGAATGCTGACCCCTCTTCATTCCAGGTTGGGAGCCACGTCTCTGGAGGATTTCAGTCCTTTGGAGAGCATGTCAAAGCTGGCTGCCTCCATCGCTCGGATTCAAGTGGTGATCGCCATGCTGCAGCAGCACAAGGATATGCTGGGGTGCTGCCTCAAGGGGATGAGAGCCACCTCCCATGATCTGATTCTAGTCATGGATTCTCTGAGAGACCTTCCCCAAGTGCCTGAGGATGCTGGCTCTGATGCCTGATAGTGATGGCTCCCTTTGGGCCTTTTCTCTTTTCCTCCTGTCATGTAAATGTACTTTCCGGCCCCTAGGCCATAATAAATAAACTGGTTTTAGTACGCCGTTTTGCAACTGTTCTTCTTCTTTAATGCGCCCTTTGTCTTTTTTTCCTTGGAGATATTCTTAGCCCAACTGAAAATGGTTCAGCCACTGGGTGGTTTTCTGATTGGTTGTTCAACATTAAATCTACGCCGCTGTTGTCCTGGCAACTGATTGGGCGATTTTGCGGTTTTCCTCGATCAAGGGAAAATCTCAACAGGCGTGACTGTAAATCCATATCTGCACTTCAGGCTATACACGTGTCTTCTCTCAAGAGTCGGGTTGGAAGATCGAAGATCCTTTTTCCCAATTTTCTGGCTATTTAAGGGATCTTCTTTCCCTCGTTATTCTTCGTCTCCTTGATGTTTTTGCCTTTTATTAATATTCTGTGATCTCATGGCTGATTCTCATTTTTTAGATACGTTCGCACGAGATTCTCCACCAACTCCTCTGACTTCTCCTGACTCAGATAATCCTCCTCCGTCGCCTCCCTAGAGGCCGCCTGTTCGCCGACGGTGCTGCAAGAGGCGGAGGAAAGATGCTGCGAGGGCATCTAAATCGTTCTTTGATTCTCTTGCTTCTTTCTCTTCGAAGGGGAAAGAAACGTCTTTCCTTCCTAACGAGTCACCGCCAAGGGCTCCTTCCGCTTGTTCAGCCATTAAAGCGGTGTCGCCGTCTGTCAAGGAGGAGTCGGATCGATCATCCACTGGCGTGGGGGAGAGGGTTGAGGAACCTTTCCCTTTCGCTGGCGAGGATCGATCACTTTTTTGTGATGATGATGACGTGGTCTACTGCTACGGCATTTCCTGGTCTGACGGTGAATAGTTGGGCATGTCATGCCTCTTTGTAGATGTCGTATGGCTTTAAATAATAAAATGACGCTTTTATTTCTTTTCACTCTTCTGCCGCTCTTCTTCCTTTATGTTTCCAAGATTATCGCGGGAGTAGGCCTTTCGCTGAGTGCAACCGCCTATCGGTCTTCAGTCAGTAATTGTCTTCTCCCAAAAGACATTGATGACTGCCCACGCGTCCTTTTAAACTCTGCACGTGTTTTATTTTCACAGGTTGTTCCTTTTTTAGGTTTAACCTTTATAAGGAATTTGCTCTTCTCTTTTAGTAGTTTTTGCTAATATTTTGAAATTCATCGTATTTCCTTTCTTCTGTGTGCTTTCTTCCCGAGGGATTTTACTGCAACTGCTCGCCAGTGCCGACGGCCGATTCACGGGTTCTCTGCTCCAGGTATTTTTCTTCTCTATTCCATAGCTTTACTTTCCATTCCATTATGTCTCGCGCTAGGCCTTCTGCAATTATCGAAAATCCTCTAGATCCCGAAGTTAGGAGAGCTCGTAGTGTTTTTGATTGTAATGAGGTTTTGAGGGCTAAGTTAGAGGAGAACGGTATCACTTTTCCCACGGGATACCGCCCCTTTGTCCCATTGAAGGATACTCGGCTCACTGATGCCATGTGGGGGACGTTCCAGTTGGTTTATTTCAAGATGTTTACCTACGGGTTTCGTCTCCCGCTTCATACTTCTTTGATGAAACTGCTAAACCATTACGATCTCAATCCCGTTCAAATAACTCCGCCTTCCTGGTGTGGGCTTTACGCCTTTCTTCGCTCGTGTGAGATGAAGCATATTTTCGCTCCATCGCTCGATCTGTTCCGCACGTTTTTCACCTTGAGGTGTCACAACTGCTTAGTGAATATTACCCCAAGATGGAATGGTGCTCTTGTTCGGTTCTTCTGGGGGAATTTTCAAGGTTTCGAAGAGAATGTGGACAACTGGAAAAATGGCTTCTTCACCCTTCGCTTGCCCTCTCGGTATTGGCGGTATTCAACCGAGAGATTACCAGTGTTGCTTGGCGAGAACCAGATGTGCTGTCTAGTATGGATGTATCCAATGTTAACGCCTTATTAGAAATAGAAGGGCCTTTCCGCATTCGGGAATTTGCTCGATTCAGGCCTTTGTCAGAGTGTGTCATTGGTGAGTTTTTCTTTTATCGCTCTATCGCTTCGATTTTCTTGTCATATTAAAATATTTTATCGGCAGATAACGCTGAAGGTCGATCTTCTGGGGAAGGCGACGTTCCTCTGAACGTGGTGCCACTTCAGACCTTACCCCCTTCTCCTCCACCTGAAGGCTCTAGTCGTCCGCCTATTCCGCCGCGAGGAAGGAGAAATAAAACCGTCGCGACACATAATACCTCCGCTCGACCTTCCCGTTTCCTTGAGAATTGGCTACCGTCTCGCGGTAAGGGAGTGGCCCCAAGTAATCCCGTGATTGAAGAGGTTGACAGTGATAGCGGAAGCATGGATACTGGTTCTGAGCTGCGTCATGTCACCCTTGCCCAACGAATGAAACTTAGGTCCAGAAAAGGTGATCCTGCAGCGGAGTCAACCGAGGACGATAGCGAAGAGATCACTGCCGAAACGGAGCGTCTCGTAAAGAGAGTTCGTAAAGAGAAGTCTGACCCACCAGTTCCTTCCGTGGAGGAAATCAATGGGGTTCCTTCCGAGGAAGTTGACGCCTCGCACGTTACGGGTCCCTTGCCAGTGACGAAAGTTATCAAGGTACCCTCTGCCATTCCTCCCAAGGTTAAAGAGGCTTCGGCAGCGGTGGGCTCTCCCTCGATGTCTGGCGGTCCTAGCTCCCCTATTCGCTCCTTTATTCCAGATGTGAACTTACCAACTCCGAATCCAATCGCTCCTCCCCCACGAAAGCCTTAGCCTTTGTTTCTTTCTTCGATTTCGGGCATTGGTGATTCTGCAAAAAATTGCTCTCCTCCTTATATCGCCAATCTTTCCCCTCAAGGTCTTCAAGGCCCCATCGCTTATCAGCTGGACTTGTCTTCCCTTGGTACCGACGGTCTCCGTGCTTTAGGGGTATCGGACCCGTCATCGCGAGAGGAGCCAGTAGGCCCGATAGTGGGGCAAATGTTTACTTCTTCGAAGGACAAAGAAGAGTTCTTGCGGCGTCCTCCCGACGTACGACATTCACGTCTTCTGACTGACATGCTGGCCTGCTTCCGCGAGCTAAACTACTTTTTCGAGGATCAGCGTGACAAGGTTCAGCCTTCTCTTGATTTAAAGGGAGAACAAGATGCTGCTTTAGGGAAGGTAACAGAGCTGTCGCAACTTCAGGAGCGGACCCGGGCGGAGTTGGACGACTGTCGCGCTGAGCTTGCTCGAGAAAAATCAAAAGGGAAGGCTAAAACAGACCTTCTGGAGGCGGAATTGGTGGTGGCTGACAGAAAGAATATCTTCCTTCGCGAAGAGATAGCATCTCGTGATGCGGATTTGGCCAAAGTGCCTTCAAAGATAACCTGGTGGAAGAACAAGACCATGGATACTTGTATCGCTGAATTTATGAGTCTCTATCGCCAGGGAACTGTTGACTCGTCAGTGCTGGCCGATTACGCTTCCAAGAGACTGAAGGATTTGGGCGAAGGTGAGAGAGATCTTCCTTTTTCTGGAGAAAAGTGGAGGAATGGTGATCGCGATGCTCGCGAGGGCCCGTGATTAATCGAGGTTGCTCTATTTAGAAGATTTTCCGCTTATTTGTTTCTTTGTCTTGTGATAACGCCTTGTTGTGCGACAATACTTGTAGTTGATTGCTATTTGATTTTCATTCCGCCTTTTCGCGTTAACCCAACGCTATTCTTTTAATCAACACCATCTTGTGTTATCTCCTTTCTTGCGATATCGCTCTTGTTTTTCCCAAGAAATGGTACCTGCTTTTCAGAGCATTTAATGCTTGCTATCCTTTCCTTAGAAAAGTCGTGATTGTGCAGGCACACGTGTCCATTTCTTCCAGCGCTACGGGTCAGCGTGCTCGAGTACTTTACCTAAACCAAGGCGTTGTAGCACTTTTCTAGGATTGTACTCATTGCTTGAGTCTGTTCCTTATGCCGCTTCCACGCAACGACTGTGGCATTCATCTTTTCGTTCGATCATTAGGGTTATAAAACCCAATATTTATTCTTTTCCGTTTTCTTTTATCATCCCACTTTCTCATATTTTCTTTTAGCCGTCTTATTTTCTCCCCACTATTCAAGGCTCTTTGAAGTGCTTTTCTCTGAAGGTATTTCCTTTCTCCTCCATCGTCTTCTTCATCTTTTAATTCTTTAATTCTGCCATGGCTAAGACTCGTCGTACTGAGTCGAATATGCCGATGAGAAAAGGATGGATATTACGGCTAGTGTTATCACATCTGAGGCCGCTCTCCGTGAGCATTTGGCCGCCCATAGTGCTGATATTCCTGATGATTATAAAACCACTGTTGCCCCTGAGTCACTACATTTGAACAGCGTTTTGACGGGCAATCGTAGGGTCATGTATGCGCAAATGTTCCGTTATGGCTTCCGGCTTCCCATTGACTCTTTTGTCAAAGAATTGCTTGTTGCCGGCGATCTGAATCCGGCCCAACTATCCCCAAATGCATATTGTTGTGTTTATGCTTTTCTGGAACTTTGCAAATACAAAGGGATTACTTCCGCTTCCCTTCTACTGCTTAAATCTCTTTTTAAGCTGATGAAATGCCGGGGGGTGATAACGATATCGCCCCGTTTTGACGATGACTCTCTGAAGTCTTTTACTTGGAAACTCCTCCATATCGAGTCTTCCGTTGATGGCTGGAAAAAGGAGTTTTTTGTGATAGATCTTCCTGGAGATCTTGGTTCCTGGTGGCGATCTGGGTTTAACCAAAACGTGGATGACAACGTCTGGAGCCGACCAGGGACCCTTCCGAAACGTGAACAAGACTGGTTAAACGCATTGCTCAAACTGGAAATCAGCATTCACATCCTCCAAGTGGCTTGTAGAATGGACATTCAATCTTGTGTTGAACGTGAGTGTCACGTTACTCCTTTCTCTGTTATCACTGATACTAATGCTGACGTTATTTTGTGCTTTCGCAGCGACGGATCCCAACTATAAACCTGAGAGTGTAAGGAGACGCTTGAAAAGGGCTCAAGGGAGAGAAGAAAATGAGAGAACTACTTCCACGGAAGCAACTGATAACCCCACTGAACTTCCGGCTACTTCCGCTACTCTTGTTCAAGTATCCTCTTCTTCAGCCGGTGGGGGGGATCCTGACATTCCTTCAGGCGTTCCCCTTGTGACCATCGCTGCTCCTCCTGCCCAGCCTTCTTCTTCTTCCAAGGCTCCTAAGGCCATTGCCAAAGGAAAAAAGAAGAGAAAAACAAGAAGCGTTGCCGCTCTTACGCCTTCTCCGGACGCGGCAGGTTCTTTAGAAGCACCTCCTCCCAACGCTGTTACGGTAAGGGTGCCTTTTAGCCATGATATGCTATATTTCAATGTCTGTCTCCATCTGATTTCTTTTTTCTATATTTCATATCGCGTTCTTGGCAGGATACTATTGTTGTCACTACCTCCGCTCCTCCCTTAGCCGATATGAATCTGGGCTACATGCTGACGGGCTCAAAGAAGAGACAGCGGCCGGAAGAGGAGGGCAGAAATCCATCTTCCTCTACCGCCGGGATGGGGAATAGACCTGCGGATGGGTTTGACTCTACGGCTGTTCCCCAGGGAGGGAATCCGTCAGAATTTTTGGAGAACTTGGGCACAGGCGAGACTTTCGGGGTTTCGCCCAATTCTTTTGGTGGTCCTGTTCACGCATATTCCTCCAACATGGGATATCAGGAGGTTATGCCAGATTTTTCAGGCTATCAGCCTCATGGCACTTATTTTGCTCTAGGAGGTTCGTCCACACAGGCTTGCCCTCCTTTTCCTCTGGCCTTCGTTCGTTCAAGCATCCCCCTATCGGCCCATTATGGCGAAGGAGGTACCACCTTTAACTTTGTGGTGGATCTTAGTCCGATAAGTGGGGTCGTTACTGTGACCCATCAAGTTGAATTGTACGATCTGCGTAACACTGGTCTGGCGGCACTGGGGTGATGGCTCGGATGAGGTTACGGCTTCGCTGGCTTCTCAAGTATTGGCGTCTGCGACAGAACGAGAAGCCTTCCTTTCCAGGCCTGAGGTTGACAGGGTGAACTCATTACGCTCCAACCTTTTTACAAATTTGATGCAGTTCCATTACTGGGCGGAGGAAGCACAGCGTCAGGCTGCTTCTCTTTCCTCCTCTTTGGAAGAATTAGCACGAGAGCGGAATGAGAAGAAAAAGTTGCTGGAGGAGCATACAAACTTATTGCTGGCTCATCATGAGCAGAAAGAAGAACAGTCTGTCGCCTTGGCAGCGGAGAGGGCCAAAGTTACGACCTTGGAGAATGAGAAATCATCCCTGGCCAAGGAGAAAGCTGCCCTGGAGGAAGAGTCGGCCGATAGGAGCCTGTGGCATGTCGAGCAGACTACCGCTATTTTGGTCGCTTGCTTTGAGGAAGTCCACGGGGTCGACGCGTACAAACCCGATGAGGTCACTGCCACTTTCAAACGAAGATCTGGCCACCTTAATGAGGAGGGCTTTCGCCAAGCTAAAGCGGCAGGCTGGAAACGGAGGCACCCCGAAGGTTGACGTGCTTCAAGGCTTTACCGCTCTTTCCTTAATGATCAATCGTCACTACATTTTTGTTTATTATTTTGACCACCACAGTTTGTAGCCCCCTTTAAACATTTCGATGTGTTCAAGCAATTCTTATTGCTGACTTTTCTTTACTTGGTTGCCTCTTTGCAGACTCCTTTGGCGTTATCTTCGCCAATGCGCTTACTTTTCCGAACAGATTCTTAGCGTTCCCACCAAAATTACAGGATTTGGTATTGGGTTAACTTTCTCGGTAAGCCTAGCGATATCTCTGCTTACGAGATCCTCACTCCTTTCGCTGCCCGAAAAGCATTCTGCGCATTCTCAATTGTAAATCATCAGTAACAAAAACACGTTACGAGGGATAGTAATTACCCGTAGGAGCCTTTTCGCTGCCATCATAGGGCGTTACCCTGGAACCCGCGGGAATCGCTTTCGCTATCAGCTCTATACTTCACCAGGGATTACACATCTGGTTACTAGCCGGGATTTCGCGATTCTCACCGTTTCCCTGTTTTCACGATCGGCCCTTAAAGTGCCTCGTCTTAGTGAGCTGTCGGATCAGGACGGCTATCACAAGGCTAGGGAATTTTCACTTTTGGGCGTTGTCCTCGCGTCCAGAACCGTGTCCTTACTTAATGACTTAGCTATAACAGCCCAGCCGTTAAGATAGGATTCTTGTTTCTAGAACGGAGTTTCTATTTCTTTGGGGCGTGCCTCGTCTTGCTGGGCCGTCTCCACGAGAACGGTCAGTACAAGAAAAGGATTTTTCACTCCCAAAGATACCGGGTGGTGCCCTCACTTAATGAGCCATCTGATCAAGATCGGTCATCACAAGGATAGGACTTTTCACCCCCGGGGGCGTCCAGGATCTTTCAATTCGACGCTAATTCAAGGTATGGTGGGTAGTGCCCTCACTTAATGGGTCATCTGATCAAGACCGGCCATCACAAGGATAGGACTTTTCACTTCCCCAAAATACCCCTTTTTTTATCTGCACAAAGGCAACCACAAACTTCCACGAAAGCTCTCTCATCGAGCGTTAGTCATGGTTAGGGTTGAAATAAATCAAAGGTGCAGATAAAATCAAATTCTAGAGTAATATAACTTCAAGCGAGCGATATTCCAAGAGTTGGATAAGGGTGTACCATCGAGAGTCTCCAGATGATAGGCTCCTTTCCCGACAACGTGGGTGATGCGATATGGTCCATCCCAGTTTGGACTGAGTTTTCCCATGCATTGCCCTACCGCTCGCTTGTCTCTGAGCACCAGGTCACCGGCTTTCAGCAACCGTTCTTTGACGCGCCTGTTATGATAACGGGCCATCTTTCGTTTGTAATGCTGCGTTTTCAGAAGGATTTCCTCTCGGACTTCTGGTAACGCGTCCAGGTTAGCTCGTAACCTTTCCTCATTCAGTTCTTCCCGAAAGTGAGCCACCCGTAGGCTCATGGTTCCAATTTCCACCGGTGTAACGGCTTCGGTCCCAAAGGCCAACGCGAAAGGTGTTTCTCCGGTGGTAGTCTTAACGGTCATGCGGTACGCCCACATCACGTATGGTAGTTCATCAGCCCATTTCTTTTTAGACCCTTCTAGGTTTTTCTTGATGCCGCTAAGGATGCTCCGATTGGTTACTTCCGCTTGTCCATTGGTTTGCGGATGAGCCACGGAGGAAAAACGTTGCTCGATTCTAAATTCTGAGCACTGGTCTTTGAAGAACTGGCTGGTGAACTGCGTTCCATTATCGCTGACAAGGACACGAGGTATGCCAAACCTCATGATAACTTGATATTTGAAGAAACGCTAAGTTTTTTCTGCCGTGATTGTGGCGACCGCTTCAGCTTCTGCCCACTTAGTGAAATAGTCTACCGCCACTATCACAAATTTCAGTTGAGACCTTGCCTTTGGGAATGGGCCTAGGATATCGATCCCCCATTTAGCAAAAGGACAAGGGGCGATAATTTCTGATATTTCCGTGGCAGGTCGCCGAGGAATTCTGGCAAACTCCTGGCACTTAGGGCAAGCTTGCACATAGTTGTGGCAATCTCTTCGGATGGTGGGCCAGTAGAATCCGGATCGAAAGACCTGTGCTGCCAGGGTACCGCCTTACACGTGCATACCACATACCCCTTCATGGATTTCGCGCAAGGTGTGAAGGCCCTCTTGCTCAGTTATACATTTGGCGGCAGGGTAAGAAAAACACCTTCGAATCAGGTCCCCGTCATAGTACGTACAGCGAGCTGCCTGTCTCAGTACCTTCTTCTTTTCAGCGGTATCCTCAGGCAGTTCCTCGTGTTTCAAATATTTAATTACGGGAATTCGCCAGTCGCTCTCACGCTCCTCCACACATAAAGATGCTTGCTCCTCCATGAAGGATGGTACCGATAGTTCACGATAATATACACCTTTGGGTATGGACGCTTCCGGATTCGCGGCCAATTTGGCTAGATTGTCAGCTTCAGCGTTTTCCTCCCTGGGGATATGCTCGAAGCTGATTTGCATGCCCTCTTTTTTTATTTCCAACAATTCTCGCTTCACTTTGGCGAGATACTGAATCATGATGGGTTCCCGGGCCTGAGAGTGCCCCAAGACCTGGTCAATTATCAACTTGGAATCGCCACAGATTTTCAGACGCAGGTCTCCTGTTCTTCCGGTATCGTGCCTCCCTTTAGAAGAAAATCCTTTCCCTATTCTGAGCCCGGCTAGTAACGCCTCATACTCTGCCGCGTTATTAGATAACGGCTGTAGGATTCGAATGGCGTATCGTATTTGCATATCGTGCGGCCCATTTATAAAGATTCCAGCTCCAACCAGCTCTTGGTTTTTGGCTCCATCCACGTGGACGATCCAGAGGTCCGTGTAGGTTTCCGGAAATGGGAGATCCATATCGCCCCATTCCGCTTCAGGTACGCCGTCCAGAGGATCTGCTGTAAAGGTACATTCCGCTATGAAGTCAGCCAGGATCTGAGCCTTTACGGACGGTCGAGACTGATACCTCAATCCATATTGTTCTAGTTCAAGCGCCCAGATCAACATTCTTCCGGAAGATTCAGGCTTTCGAAATATTCTTTTCAGAGGCTGGTCTGTGAGTACGATAACGGAATAAGACTGAAAATATCGATCCATTTTGCGGGTGGCTTGTATAAGAGCGAACGCTATCTTTTTTATTCGGGCGTATCGCAACTCCGCATCCTTTAGGACGTGGCTCACAAAATAGACCGGGCGATGAGAGTGGTTATCATCGCGAACAAGGACGGCACTGACCACTTCATCTGCGGCGCCAAGATACAAATATAAGGTATCGCCCCTACTTCAGGTCTCATCAATAGTAGGTCAGACGATAGGTAATCTTTTAGTCCAACAAATTCCTCCTCACATTCTGGGGTCCACCCGAATGAGGCCTTCTTACGTATGACTTTGAAAAAAGGGAGACACTTCTCTCCTTGCTTGGAAATGAATCGCCCAAGGGCGATGACTCGCCCAGTTAGCCTTTGCACCTCTTTAATGGTTCTAGGCGATATCATGTCTTGTATGGGTTTAACCTTTAAAGGGTTAGGCTGGATACCTTTTTGGCTGACCACGTAGCCTAGAAATTTTCCCGTTTGAAATGCAAACATGCATTTTCGGGGATTTAACTTCATGCGATACCTTTTCATTACATCGAAGACTTCCTTTAAGTCCCGCAGGTGATCTTGAAAGCTCGCGCTTTTCACCAATATATCGTCAACGTACGCCTCCACATTCCTCCCTATTTGTTCTTCGAATATCTTGTTGGCCATACGTTGGAATGTCGCGCCGACGTTTTTCAACCCAAATGGCATCGCCGTATAGCAGTATGTGGCCTTTGGAGAGAGAAACGCAGTCTTTTCTTCATCTTCCAGGGCCATGGGGATCTGATGGTACCCAGAGTTGGCGTCTAGTGAGCTTAGATAAGCGTACCGAGCGGTTTGATCAACTAACTGATCTATGCGAGGAAGCGGGTAGCAATCCTTAGGGCAGGCATCATTTAAATTGGTGAAGTCGATGCACATGCGCCAATCCCCATTGGGTTTAGGAACAAGGACAGGGTTCGCTAGCTAGGTGGGATATTGAACTTCGCGGATAAACCCTGCGTCAAGAAGCTTTGCTGCCTCCTTATCTATAGCTAATGCCTTTTCATTAGAGAACGCACGTCGCTTTTGCTGTACCGGCCTGGCATCTGGGTCCACATTGAGCCGATGTTCGGCTATTTCACGCGATATACCGGGCATGTCTGAGGGTTTCCATGCGAAATCTCCTTGGCATTTGTTCAGTAACCAGGCTAGTTGAAGGTTTTCCACTGGGCTGAGTTTTTCACTGATCAGGAAACTTGCTTCCTCTATACCGATTGATGGAACGGGTACCATTTTTTCCAGAGGTTGAGCGCGCTTCTCATCACTCTGCTCATAGGGGTCCGCTGCTATACATACGTACCCATCGCAGCTTCTTTGAGTCATGAGCGAGTAGCACTCCGCCGCTAGCTTTTGATCGCCCTTTATGGATACTACCCCATCCCAGGAGGGGTACTTCATCTTTAGATGCTTCTGAGATATCACCGCTCCAAAGCGGTTGAGGAAAGGTCGTCCGAGTACGACATTGTAAGGTAAATTCAGATCCACGACAAGGAACAACAAGTTCTCTAATCGCTTGTAGGTGTCTTCTCGGAAATATATGGGCAAATTAATCACCCCCGTGACAGGGATTGGAACCCCATCAATGCCAACTATAGGCCGTTTGCTAGGCGTTAGCTCATTATCAGGTCATTTCATGAGATTGTATACTTCCAGCGAAAAGAGGTTCACCGCACTCCCGTTATCGATAAGAGTTTTTCTGATTCCATGACTGGCGATGACGGGCGTAACCACCAATGCATCATTGTGCGGATAGACAACGCCTTTCTCATCCTCTTCAGAAAAGGATAATATCATTCGATCCAATATGCCTATCGCATCTCCTTTTTTTGTCATGCCATCACGTGTGCGTTTGTCTCCTTTCGCGGCTGTCAGATGCTCTGATTCGTCCATATAAGGGGTTCCTCCCGCGATAATGTTAATCATAGGGATATATTCTTCATCAACCGTAAGGGTTTCCCTATCTTTTCCTCTGGGAGCATCATCCTTCTGCGGAACGCGAGGAGGAACTGGTGGTTCGTCTGCTGTCCTTTTCATGAGATTATTTCTGGCATCTTCTCTTATCTGGGTGGCAAATTCTCCTAAATATCCTTCTTCCACCAAACGTTCTATCGCCGATCTTAACTCCCTGCACACTTCTGTGGAATGGCCCCTGGCTTTGTGGAATTTACAATAAGCATTCTCCCTTCTCCCTAGAAGCACTCCTGGTTTCGTAGGTGCGGGGTAGCGGATGGGGAGATTTCGCTGTTCCGCTATCGCTAAAATCTCTGCCCTTGGTACATTAAGGGAAGGAAAATCTGGGTCGTACGTCCGATTCTTATAAGAATCCCCGTGACGTCGAGTGGGGGAACCACCAGTTTTTCCCTTCGAAAAGTGACCCTTTTGCCTATTGGAGGCTTTGGGGATAAGATCCTTCCACCTGGCGTAATCGTCGATAAAATGGTCATCAGGTAGGAGCTTCGCGGGAGCAGCGGTGACTTGAGATGTCCCATGCGGCGCGTTATACGACTTATCTCTATTTTCTTCCTCTTCCATTTTCGCGTAATTATGGGCTTTAAGTCTCAATGCATCTAAAGTCACTGGTGGGTCCACCATAAGCGCGTCTTTCAGCTTTCCATAGCGACAGTTCCTTTTTAGAGCTTCTATAGCAAAATTAATAGTGACGCCCGGCGTTAAGGACATTTCGTTGTATGTCAAATAACGCGGCGGTAGATTTCCTGATTGGAATTGCCGTGCTAAATCTGCTCCAGAATTTAGATTCTAATTGTGAGAAATTACTAATGGATCCACCAGAGAGACCCTCAAACCAGAGACGCGCAACGCCCAATAATGTCATAACAAATATTTGGCATAACGCCGCATCACTGTGGGTCTGAAACTGAACAAAATCCTTCACTTTATTAATATGCGAGATGGGATCCTTGGTGCCATCATAAGTATCAGTGGGGAGCTTCACGCGCCGACTGACCCTGTGACGCCTTATACGGCGGCTAAATGGGTGGCCCGATGTATCATCAAGAATTTCACCCGCCTGACGCGGAGGAGACATTTCGGCCTGACGCCCCCTATTTCGTGGTTCTGGCGTAAGATGTCGTCTAGGAGATCGACTGCGGCTCCTGAGTGAACGACTTCGATACCTTCGACTACTGGATCTTTCACTGTACTCGGGAGACAAACTTCTGTTGGCTCCTTCCCTCCGTCCGTCCCACCGGTTCCTAACCCCCTCAAGTTTCCTGTCCCCTAGCAGGAGGAGACCTTGCGGCATTTGTGGTACGTAAGCCTCTACTCTTCCTTGAGTAAACTGCTCAACACTAATCGGAGGATTTCCCGCGGATAAAGGCATCTGGAGGTTTTCTGGAAAAAACGGTGATAAAGGTCGATCAGCGACAATAGATGGTGTGAACATGACGCGGGGAGGGAGACTAGATCCAGAAGCACCAGGTGTGACTCTTGCGGCCATTTCAGTCAAATATTCCAGCCGAGAACGAAGGGCTGCTATTTCCATTGCAGAGGGATGTTCACGGTTGAGCACAGATCCCCCCGAAAGAGGAGTGAAGAAGTCAGATCCCGCTATCTGAGATGACAAGATGTCCGTCTACGAGGAGGCCAGTCCCCCAGCGATTCCGGCCGAGAGGTCCAGAGATCCCGAAATAATTGGTTGTGTCGTCATAGAGAGATCAGCAGTAGCAAAAGGGAATAACTGTCTGCGGATTGAGAAAGGGGTATTAGAGGATGATGATCGGATCGGCTCCGATCCCGTGATCATGACCGTTCCAATCTTTCGACTAGACGGAGCTTGGCTATTAAGGACGCTCACTTAATATACCAAAGCTCTCAATGAAAGCACCATTTGATAAGATTCAATGTCGATCTTGTAAGATTCGGAGTCGTGCCTGATCGGAACGGTGGCGGTCGATGTCGGATGTACCTGCAAAGCGTCGGAGGGGGGGCTCCGGCGTAGACACTCCGATGCTTAAGTCAGTTCGGGTTTCAAAAATAACAGAGGTTCATCTGGGTGATCTCGATCTTACCTTCTGATTGGAAAAGTAGGGGTATTTATAGGCCTATACGGCGATACCTGGCGATAACAATCCAGGCGATGTCTGATGGTGACGTCACAAGCGATACCGATGGATGACGTCATGAGCGATATCTGACGGGGCTGCCAGGAACGATAGCCTCGTGGGTCCCTAGGATGGGACGGTGCCGTGCGTATAGAGTCGCGTGAGTCCCCCCCCCCCCCCCCCCCCGCTGATGTCGACCATCCTAGGAATCCTTCGCTGATTCTCGGGCGATATAAAGATATCTTACGGGTCTTATGGGAAATCGTCCCGGCTGGAGTCGCAAGTGTGGTAGCACCGTTAGGGCAGTCTTGATTGTTATCAATTTGAACGCCTTAAGCTCCGCTACCAACTGATACGATCCTAGTTGCTTAGGATGCGTAGCACCAATTCTGATCGTTGTTCAAAGATGGATTTCGATGCGGAAGTAATGAACTCGACAAGTACGAGGTTAGACCACTTAGCTAACCTGTGCTAAGAGCCCTAATCGATTTCAAGTCAAGGATCTTGAATCGGATTCTTAGGACTAGACTCAACGATGTGAGAATCACACTAAGAGAAACGACACAATAACACAATTCCAAGATTTACTTGTATACGACTCAAGTATTGTAGACTCAATGATGCGTTCCTTGTAGGCTAGAACGCTCTCCTTAGATCGTTGTCCGACGACGTGGCTTTCAATGCGGAAAAATAACTCAAAGAAGACACGGAAGTCAGTCCAAACGGCATCACTAACCATTCATATAATCCATACTTTGTTTTAAATGCCGTTTTCCATTCATCACCCTCTTTCATTCTAATTTGATGATAGCCGCTCATGAGATCAATTTTAGAAAAGATTACACTACCACTAAGCTCATCTAACATATCATCTAAGCGAGGTATGGGGTGACGATACTTTACCGTAATTTTTTTGACAGCGCGGCAGTCAACACACATTCGCCAAGTTCCATCTTTTTTTGGCACTAGAAGCACTGGAACGGCGCATGGATACAAGCTCTCCCGGACATATCCCTTGCTAAGGTGCTCATCAACCTACCTCTGAAGTTCCTTAGTCTCCTCTGGGTTGCTCCTATAGGCTGGTCTATTTGGGATAGTCGAACCCGGCACAAAATCGATTTGGTGCTCTATGCCGCGGATTGGAGGCAAACCGGCTGGCATCTCTTCGGGTGTTACATCCTTGAACTCCTGCAAAACAGCCAAGATAGAAGAAGGCACAGAAGCTAAAGGATCAAGGTTAGTAGTGCTCAAACAAAAGGATCTAAAGCGAAGCAAAATCAAAGGGCGATTCTCGCCACAAAACTATTTTTGTAGAACAAGCGCTCGGCGCAAATCTTTTGCTTTCGCATACAAGTTCACTTTCTTTTCTTTTTCTTGCCTTTTCTTTTCTTTTTCAGGTTCTTTCTTTTCTGTTTTTAACCCGTGCTCACTTTTTTCACGGGCCCTGTTTTCATTCTTTTCTTTTCTTTCAAACCCGTGCTCACTTTTTTCACGGGGGCTGTTTTCATCAATTTTTTTGTTTACAAGTTTTGAGACCTCAAATTCGTCATAGGACTTCTCCAACCAGAGCTGGTCCTCAAGCACTTGCGTAGGTGTAAGAGGTGCAAGTGTGAATTTAACTCCTTCCTTCTCAAGCTTGTAACGATTGCTCCTCCCTTCGTGAATGGCATTGCGGTCAAATTGCCATGGTCTGCCAAGTAGCACATGTGACGATTGCATTGGGACGACATCACACCATACCTCATCCTTGTATTTCCCAATAGACAAACTCACTAATACTTGCCTACACACCTTAACGCTGATTCCATCAGTCATCCATTGCAGCTGGTACGGCTTTGGATGCTTGACCACGGGTAATCCTAGCTTGTGCACAAGAAGCGTACTAGCACAATTAGTACATGAGCCATTATCAATAATAAGAGAGCATACCTTAGTACCAATATGGAACCTAGCATGGAATAGGTTCTCCCTTTGTTCCTCCTCACAAGGTTCGGCTCTTGGTTGCACACTCAAATTTCTCCGAGCTACCAAGGATACCGAATCACAAACCCTAGTTTCGTGATCCGTCGGCTCTTCTTCCTCACTTTCCTCTCTCGAATCCTCCACTAACTCGACATCATCCTCCGAATCCATCTCACCATTGTCCCTAATGATCAGAACTCTTTTGTTGGGACATTCAGCCTGCTTATGGCCTCGGCCTGCTTATGGCCTCGGCCACTACACTTAAAGCACACAATGTCTCTTGTAGGCACACGGTTAGTACTAGTAATGGGAACTTTAGAAAGAGTAGGGTTTGTCGAGTTACCTTTGGTACCATATGAAGGTTTAGATACCTTGGGTGTTTCCTTGCTGTCCTTATTCCCCTTGGACCATGTAGACTTGTTCCAAGTGGAAGTCCGTGACACAAAAGTAGACGGCTTAGAGTAGGCTGCCTTAGCCTTGCGTTGCCTCTCAATCTTCACGGCCATGTGAAGCATTTCCTCCAAAGTCCTGTATTGGCACAACTCTAGGGCGTTAGCTATATCTGGATTCAGCCCACTCATGAACCTAGACATCTTCAAATCCTCGTCCTCAATCACATTAACCCTAGCCAAAAGAACTTCCAACTCGTTGTGATAGTCATTCACGGTTTTGGACCCTTGGGTAAGCTTTTGTAAACGCTGAAGTTGGTCCTTATGATAGTACGGTGGAACAAACCTCCTCTTCATTACATACTTCATGTTCTCCCAAGTAGTTACGGGTCCTCTCACATCCTCATTCACTTGCTCCCACCAATGGGAAGCATATCCAAAAAACTCCACGGAAGCTAATCTTATTTTCTTTTCATCCGTGTAGTGGTGACACCTAAAAATCGCTTCCATCTTTCGTTCCCAAGTCAGATATGCCTCGGGATCATCCTTCCCTTCAAAGGCTGGAATCTTGAGCTTGACACTCCCAAGATGGTTGTCAGCTCGCTCGCGCTCCTCGCGACGCGCCTGCTCGAAGTGACGCTCTCGCCCACCAAAGGCGTGCCTACCGCGCCCATGCGCACCTCCTCGGCGCATTTGGAACCCCCTCGGTCCCGCCATGTGAGGACCCTCTTCCTCATACTCATTTTCAAAACCATTTAACTCAGGCTCACTACGCTGGTCGTCGCTCGGTGCAGGTGCATAGGCCTCTCGATTCACTCTAGGGTTTAGGTGTTGCACAAAGTGTGCCCCGGGTGCTTGTGGAACAACATCCTCACGTCCCCTAGCCTCAACCTGCTGCCTCCATGCTTTCATGTCCTGGAGCTGGGCTGCTATGTCTTGCAGTGCCTTGGCTACATCGTTCACAATCGTAGCCTCCTTTTCCGGATTTCCTGACATCCTGAAATTCAAAACAAAAAATTTTCCAAGCGTAAAATTGCCTAAATCTAACACTCCCTCACGTGTTTACTCTCGTGTTTATCTCTCTAATAATCTCACAATCAGATTGCCTCAGATCCCCCTCCAGTCGTCCAAGATGAACCTGACTCGAAGAAATTCCAAGAAAAGCTTCCAAAGAGACACACAAAGAAAACTAGTGTAGAAAGAAAATTTTGAGGTAGTATACTTGATTCAATTGCAAAGATCAATCAATCAATCAAGTGTACTACAGAGTAGGAAGGCACAGTAGTCTTGGAATCAAAGAAAAGCTCAAAATACACAGATTGAGTCAATTGACAACTCAAAAACGCTAATGGCATGCGATTAGGGTTTTGAAATTTGTTTTTGCCACAACTTTTGATTCCCAATTCGAAATCCAATGATTCTTTTTGCTATGAGTCACAAATTCACTCTAGTATTTGATTATGAAGTTCTTCTCTCTCTCTTTTTTTTGAAGGGTACTGATTTCGCCCCTGTTCTATTTTTGACGAAATTGCTTCACTTTTTTTTTTTGAAATTCAATGCAACTGAAAACACAAATTAACTAAGACACTTTGGGGGACTTTGTTTTTTTTTTTTGACAATAGTAAAGACCTACAAATCATTGAAATGATTTGCACACTAATCGCACACACAAGACACGGATTTACCCAAGACAACTAACACACAGCACGTAAGAGAATTGGTGTAGAAGAGAATAAAGGAATACCAATTCTAACAAAGAAAACGTAATAATAAAAGGGATAGATTTACCAAGTCGGGACAGCTGAGCTCCGCTACCAACTGATGCGTTCCTTGTAGGCTAGAACGCTCTCCTTAGATCGTTGTCCGACGACGTGGCTTTCAATGCGGAAAAATAACTCGAAGAAGACACGGAAGTCTCCAAGGTTTGATGGCCTTGGCACCCTACGTCGAATCCCTTGAGGTTCTTGGGTCAAACCTTTGAATCTCCAAGATTTGGTGGTCTTGGCACTCCAAAGAACGGATGACTCAATGAGAAGTGCTTTCAAGTTTTACTTGACAAGTTAATCGAATGCACGAAACTCAATTAGTTGCAAGGTTCATCAAGAACAAGTGGGTAAAGACCCAAAGCAATCTGCTGAAAATTTCAATAATCAAGTCTGCTGAAAATAACATAGGCGGCTCCTTTTTAAGGAAGCGCAAAACCCTAATTCCAAAAATGGAAACTAGATTAGTTTCTAAATAATGACTTAAACGAAATTAGCAACAAGCCACCCTTCCAAATAAGTTCTGAAACCCTAAAATAATATAAATAAAGTCTACTAAATAGTATAGAAGTGCAGGCGCCGCCGTTTAGGTCAAAAGGCCCAAGTGGCTTTGCTTGCGGGTCCGCCGAATCACGTTTTAAGGAAACAAGGCGTTTTCCTTATTACCTCAAGCGTTACCACTTAAATTTGTAGGGAAAATTCCTAACACATAGATTAAGTTCTGAGCTGAATATTGTGCGAGGAAATATGCTCCAATCTTCAAAAGGCTCGGCAGTGGCTTTCGCTGTCCAATGCGGGATTGTGATTTGGGCCTGTCCCAAATCCTTCGGGCGTTTCTCCTGATTTTTGGCCTGGACTCCTCTCTTGTAATATAAATGAACATGGCCTGGTAAAAAATAGGAAAAAGGCGCTGGTGGACCTAAAGGTCCGAAGTGGCCAAGTGTGGCCCATCCGCGGCACGGATCAAGGTCACAAGGCGCGGCTGGGGCGCGCGCAGGCTGGCTTCCTCCGAGGCTGTCTCTGCCTTCAGTTCCATGTGAATAAGGCTGCTGAGTCTTGTCTGTAGGGCTCGGGCCCTGGCTCGAGTGATCGGGCCTGTGGGCGGCAATGGGAGGCTCGCGGCTGAATCTTCCAAGGCTCGGGCCTTGGCACGGGTGGTTGCGCCTGTGGGTGCGTCATTAGGGTTGGCTCCGGTGGGGATCGTATCACTCAAGAAGAACAAGGTTCAACACGTTGAACAAGGGGCAAATATTGAAGAACAAAGGTTCTGAAATTATCAAATAAAAGCCTCCCAATAATGGAGCTAAACGGCTCCATATAAAGAGTTTACAAGCAAACCCTAATAGGAATAGAAGTAGGAGTTCTAATTAAGGAAATTAACTTAATTAACTAATTTAAATAAACTGATTAACTAATTAATTAAATAAATGGAAACAAAGGTTGTTGCCATTTATTTAACTAATTAATTAAGGAAACTAATTAACTAATTAGTTAAATAAATGGAAACAAAAGTTGTTGCCATTATTTAACTAATTAACTAAGGAAACTAATTTAAAGTAAATATAAATATAATTAAATACATTCCAGCAGCTCATGTCGAGTTCTCCATCATCGGGCCAAGGTTTGGGCCGAAACTTCAAGTCGTATGTTGTCTCGCGGATAGACTGCGCACCATAATGTAGACTTCCATAACTTTTAAACCACTAGGCCAAATGAGCTGAATCTTGTCCCAAATGAAATATAACATCTTGAAGTTTCCAACACGTGGTCGATCGTATGATTTGGACCTGTAAAGCGCTGGCTACATTCCAACGAAGTTGCCTGTTGTGTCTGCGCCTAGAACTACTGTGTGCGAGATTGTCATCTCGAATCTCCTTGAGATCTACTTGTCTGAATGCTCTGACACTTGGACACAATAAACATAACACATAGAGGTTTCCATCAAGTCTTTCGGACCTCTGATCGGACTCCATCTGCTCCATCATGTCTTGACGCTTTTGTCCATGTAGTCGCGTGATACATCTTGGGATTGTATCATTCCCTCCCTCTTCGGAAAGATTCGTCCTCGAATCTTGCTCAGCATAATCTGTCCAGGAAAGCTTCCCCATTAAACGCTCAAAGCATACTCGTCATCTCTCGTGCTTCCTTAGTCGCCATCTCTTGCGCTTCAAGGGTAAGACGCATGATATGCTAAGGTATGTGTGAGGATTCGCATCATTCCCTCTCCCTTCGAAAAGATTCGACCTCGAATCTGTACCTAGACCTGCACCACAATACCTTAAGTTAGTAATATCAAAGTAAGCACAAATTGAACCATACCAACCTTGTAAATTCAACTTGGCAGCAATGTCTTTGAACATGTCAAAGCGTCGAGTAAGATGATTACTCCAAGCAGCTACTCTTGCTTGAACTTGGTTTAGGGACCGTCTCCGGTGTAAGTGCTTCCAAACCCAAGCTCTTATCTTGAAGGATCCACTCATCCTTCCATGGTTTCCCAAAATTACCATCTTGACACTCAAGAGCGCACCATAGCGCTTGGCTTGTCCATGGGTTGTCCGCATTACTTCAATCTCTTCGCTACCACTTATACTAAATAATACACTCAATGGCAGCAACATTAAACTGAATAATGTTATAAGAATGAAACCATATATGAGTTTAAGCAAGAATCCCAAAACAGTAGCATGTACTGAAAGGAAGTAAGTAAATAAAATAAATTGAAAGCATTGCTTCCATGTAAACTCATACTTACAAACTGAAACATGCCATGAAGACTCAAGTGTCCATGGATCCACATTGCTTGAAACTCCAAATTGTGGTTGACAAGATGTCTCAATTAGCATCTTCGCGCTCGGCCTCCTCCACAATTCCATCCATGAGTCACTAAGTGACTCCTCCCTGTGATTACTAACAATACTCCAAGGAACAACATGTGAAAGCATAACATCCTTAAAGAATATGTTAGTAATAGTTGTGCTATATTGATGTATCAAACCAGCATCATATGACCAATACACAGTTAAATCGTGTAACGAACTACACAACCAAATTAAGCGCTCATGTTTGCTATGATATCCTTTATGCATACATAACATAGATTTTGTGTCAAATAAATAATCTTTATAGACTTCACAAAAATTAGAATCATTAGCATAAAGATTAACCCTAGGTGTAACCTCAAGCGATTTTTCACTAAGTGACTTTTTATCAATACTACCAATAACACTCAAAGGAACATCATGTGAAGACATATCATTCCCATAAATTAAACTAGTAATATTAATTAAATCACAGCAACTCATCAAGCAATCATCAAACACATCATGCTCAACAAAATTTCGCAAAAGATCATGCGACCGATATAAGTGATTGCGTCTGAAAAGAGCTCCTCCAAATCCTGTCGACTTAAACACAAAATTTTCATAAAATTCACACTTGGCAGAATAGTTATCTAATGTAAAAGCATGTGAGAATCCAATTAAATTTGTGTTGGAGACAACACAATCCATGTCTCCCGGCCTAGTCATCATACCAAACTGTTTTCGCTTTCGCGAGTAATTTTCAAAGGCATATGACTTGACCTTCGGTGCTTGCATATAACCATCATCATTTAAATAAAAATCAGATTTATACAAATCAAGAAGGTTAGTATACTCAACCAAATTAGACTTAGGAAAAGAAAACCGTACCATACCCTTTCGGTTAGGGTTTGCCGAAATAGGCACCACGGATGCGCAAGGCTCTTTCCCTCTTCTTCGTGGTAAGGTAAGAGGCTTCTCTTCTGCTAACAGCCTGCTCTTGTTCTACACACTAGGAGAAATAATAATAGAAGAGAAAACATTTGGATTAGGGTTAGGAAAATCTAAGCGCAATGGCCAAAAATTCAGTTTTTGGTGGCTTGCCAAAACAGATTTTTTGCACATGTAATGCATCCCTCACTTGTTCTCTCTTGACATAAACACACATCTCTCCTTTTTTAATGATGCCACTCTCTGCATGCTCTTTATTTTCATGCAAGTGTTTTAAACTCTCATCTCTTTTCCCATGCTCGCTATTTTCATGGGGGTTGTTTTTTATTTCATCTTCTTTCCCATGCTCACTCTTTTCATGGGGGTTGTTTTCCTCAATATTCCTCTCTTTCTTTTACCTCAACCCTCCTCTTTTTCTCTCAATATCCCTTATGATTTCAAACTCGGCATAAGCTTTCACAAGTTGCTTTTGCTCCTCATCTTTCGTCTTTGATTTAGTAGGCCTGATACTAGGATAAAGAGACCTCTTCTGCCTTTGCATCTCTATACTGATCACTGTTTGTAACATATCCTCTAAGTAGAAGAACTCAGTGTAATGCAGTGGATCAGTTATCTCTCGATTGAGGCCTTCGAAGAATCTTGCCATCGTCTCCTTTTTGGTCTCCTTGACTTGTGCTCTCTCCAAAGCGATCTCCATCTCATTAAAGTACTCTTCAACACTCTTATTTCCTTGTGTCAAGGTCTCCAACTTTCGGAGAAGCTCACGGCTGAAGTTAGTAGGGACAAAGCGATTTCTCATGACTGCTTTCATCCCATTCCAGGTCTCAATTGGTACATCCCTCGCATTGGCTCGCTTAAGATTAGTTTGCTCCCACCAACATCTAACGTCTCCACTAAACGCAGCTGCTGCTAGCTCTAGTTTCTTCCTTTCTGAATAATCATGGTAGCGAAAAATAGATTGTACATCTCACTCCCAATCCAGGTAAGCATTCGAATTGTACACTGCTTCAAAAGGCGGAAGTCTTACCCTTGACTCACCTTTGTTATATGTCTCGGCCTTATCTCTCAAACCAACCGAGATCTTCCTCCTTTCACGCCTATCATGCTGCCCTTGCCTCAGATAGGCATCATCCTCATAATCTCGCCCCTTAGACCATTGCGTGTAAGACATTCTGTAATTCCTGTAAATTCACAACACGAAAAGAAACGTAAAATTGCACTAATCCTAGCACTCCCTTACATGTTTACTCTCGTGTTTAATCACTCTAATAATCTCACCAATAAACCACTCAAAAATACCTGCAATTTTTCAAGTGTTAATGAGACTCAAGAGGTCAAGAAAGGCTGCCAAGAAAACTCTCAAAGAAAACCAGCTTCAAAACAAATGGTGATACTTGGTATTTGATTAATTGCAAGAACAACCAATTAAACAAATAACAAGTGGAATAGAAGGCAATATCAATGAATCAAAGAAGAGCTCAATTTGACTCGAAAGGACTCAAATAAAAGTAATTTCCAATTCTGATTTCAAAACACAATTGTCCTTCAACTTAATTCGCTTCAAACTGAAAAATCGTACTTTTGTGGCGCAAATACTTCTATATATTTTTATATTTTCAGAATTGAATTCCTCTCTTTTCTTTTGGAATTTTCTTTTCTTTTCTTTTCTTTTTTTTTTTTTGACAGCAAAACACAATTTAGTGTTTTGATCAGAACCTTTTACTCTGAACTCCGAATCGACTGATTCTTTTTGATTCGGAAGTCTAACAAACACACCTTTCCAACGGGTCCTTTTTCACTCAAAACGGACTTCAGTAGCTATATATATAAATTCAATTTCGACAACTGAAAATTGTGCAGGATTTGGCAGAAAACACAATTTAGTAAATCGACTATAGCTTTTGACTCCGGTGTCCGAATCACTTGATTCTTTTTGATTCAGAAACCTAACAGGTTCAGATTTCCAAAAAGACCTTTCTCACCAAAAGCAGACTTCAATAGATATGTATTAAAATTCAATTTCGACACTACCATAAATTTGCACATATAACGAACCAAGCACAGCAAAGAAATCGGTTTTGAATGGAGTAGAAGGGAATACCGATTTCAGCAATGAAAACTAAAAACACAATTAAAGATACTTACCAATATTTGAACGCCTTAAGCTCCGCTACCAACTGATACGATCCTAGTTGCTTAGGATGCGTAGCACCAATTCTAATCATTGTTCAAAGATGGATTTCGATGCGGAAGTAATGAACTCGACAAGTACGAGCTTAGACCACTTAGCTAACCTGTGCTAAGAGCCCTAATCGATTTCAAGTCAAGGATCTTGAATCAGATTCTTTGGACTAGACTCAACGATGTGAGAATCACACTAAGAGAAACGACACAATAACGCAATTCCAAGATTTACTTGTATACGACTCAACTATTGCAGACTCAAGAAGAACAAGGTTCAACACGTTGAACAAGGGGCAAATATTGAAGAACAAAGGTTCTGAAATTATCAAATAAAAGCCAACCAATAATGGAGCTAAACGGCTCCTTATAAAGAGTTTACAAGCAAACCCTAATAGGAATAGAAGTAGGAGTTCTAATTAAGGAAATTAACTAATTTAAATAAACTGATTAACTAATTAATTAAATAAATGGAAACAAAGGTTGCAGCCATTTATTTAACTAATTAATTAAGGAAACTAATTAACTAATTAGTTAAATAAACGGAAACAAAAGTTGTTGCCATTATTTAACTAATTAACTAAGGAAACTAATTTAAAGTAAATATAAATATAATTAAATACATTCCAGCAGCTCATGTCGAGTTCTCCATCATCGGGCCAAGGTTTGGGCCGAAACTGCAAGTCGTATGTTGTCTCGCGGACAGACTACGCACCATAATGTAGACTTCCATAACTTTTAAACCACTGGGCCAAATGAGCTGAATCTTGTCCCAAATGAAAGATAACATCTTGAAGTGTCCAACGCGTGGTCGATCGTATGATTTGGACCTGTACACCACCGGCTACATTCTAACGAAGTTGCCTATTGTGTCTGCGCCTAGAACTGCTGTGTGCGAGATTGTCATCTCGAATCTCCTTGAGATCTACTTGTCCGAATGCTCTGAAACTTGGACACAATAAACATAACACATAGAGGTTTCCATCAAGTCTTTCAGACCTCTGATCGGACTCCATCTGCTCCATCATGTCTTGACGCTTTTGTCCATGTAGTCGCGTGATACATCTTGGGATTGTATCAGGAGGGACTAACCCTTTGTTTATATATCACTTGTGTTTGTTTTCCTTTTTGTAGGTGATTTTCTATGTCTTCTTATAGTGAGGACGATGGGTCCTCTTGGGAGGAGGACTCTTATTCTGGTACGTCCTATTCTATGGCTACTTGTGACCGGGCCTCGTCTTGTTATGAGATGAACTACTTAGTGGAGCTTGAGACACCGAATGGGGATGATTCTTGTTGTGCTAGTGCCGACACTTGGGAGGAAAATCCTTATTTGGTTAGTGGCGCCCACCACTTGGTTGCTAGTGAGGGCAATGGTACTTGTTATGATGACGCTTTTTTCGGATGGGTATGAGGCGCGGGATGATTCTTGTTATTATGGGGTGGATACCCAAGGAGACCATTCTTGTGCCTCATCTTCTTCTCTAAGGGAGTATGATCTTCATGAGCCCTCACGGCGAGCCTTTGGTTATGCCTCCAGTGTGGACAGTAGCGATGATTATTATGCACACGAGGAATTCATTGATGGATCATCTAGGCATGGGAACCGTAGCCATGACTACTTCACCAAGGCTGCCTGATATGATCCTAGCCCCATGGCTAACCCCAGAGAGGTTAATGAAACCCCTAGAGATGAAGACAAGGTAGGAAACGCTGTTTGATCAAGCTTTCAGGCATAGGATGACATGGAAGGTGGCTTGGAGGCACCTAGCACAAGGTTTGACATCCATTCGAGTCAACCCTTGGAAGAACGGCTTCAATAAAAGATCCAGCATATATACAAGACCTATTAGAGTCTTAGGAAGGCTGTGTCCAAGTTTCAGAGCATTCGGACAAGTAAATCTCAAGGTGGATCATGGTGGCATTCTAGCTGTCAAGGAGAAGACGCCCAGGCACGACCAGCGACTTCGATTGAATCTAGATGGCGCTGTATATGTAGGAATCATGCGATCGACCACTCTTTGGAAACTTCAGGATGTTAACTTTCATTTGGGACAAGATTCAGCTCATTTGGCCCAGTGGTTTGAATGTTATGGACGCAAACATTATGGTACGCAGTCTGTGCGCGAGACAACATACAACTTGAAGTTTCGGCCCAAACCTTGGCCCGATGATGGGGAACTCGACATGAGCTGCTGGAATGTATTTAAATATATTTATATTTACTTTAATTAGTTTCCTTAATTAATTAGTTAAATAATGGCAACAACCTTTGTTTCCATTCAATTAATTAGTTAATCAGTTTATTTAAATTAGTTAATTAAGTCAATTACCTTATTTAGAACTCCTACTTCTATTACTATTAGGGTTTCCTTGTAACATTATATAAGGAGCCGCTTGGCCTCCTTAGAAACTTGGTTGTTATTTGATAAATTTGAGACTTCTCTCTTCAATCTTTGCCCCTTGTTCAAGTGCTGAACACTTGTTCTTCTTGAGTCCGCAATACTTAAGTCGTATACAAGTAAATTTTGAAATTGTATTATTGTGTCGTTTGTCTTAGTGCGATTCTCACAATCGTTGGGTTTAGTCCTAAGAAGCTGATACAAGATCCTTGACGTGAAATCGACTAGAACTCTTAGCATTTAGTTGGCGAGGTAGTCTACGTTCGCACGAGTCAAGTTATTCCTTCCGCATTGAAATCCTTCTTTGAACAACGATCAAATTTGGTGCTACGCATCCTAAGCAACTAGGATCGTATCAGTTGGTAGCAGAGCTTAAGGCATTCAAATATTGGTAAGTATCTTTAATTGTTTTCAAGTTTCATTGCTGAAATCGGTATTTCTTTCTACTCCATTCAAAACCGATTTCTTTGTTGTGCTTGGTTCGTTATATGTGTAAATGTCTGACAGTGTCGAAATTGAAATTTAATACATAGCTATTGGGATCCGATTTTGTTGAAAAAGGTCTCGTTGGAAAGCTACACCTGTTAGGTTTCCAAATCAAAAAGAATCAAGTGATTCGGACATCGGAGTCAAAAGCTATACCCGATTTACTAAATTGTGTTTTCTGCCAAATCCTGCGCAATTTTCAGTTGTCGAAATTGGATTTTAATATATAGCTACTGAAGTCCGTTTTGAGTGAAAAAGGATCCATTGGAAATCTGTGTTTTTTGGGCTCCCGAATCAAGAAGAATCAGTCAATTCGGAATTTGGAGTAAAAAGCTGTGATCGAAACACTAAATTGTGTTTATACTAAAATCAGAACTGAAATTGAAATTATTTGAGTCCTTTCGAGTCAAATTGAGCTTTCTTTCATTCCTTGAATTTGCTTTCTACTCTACTTGTTATTTGCTTAATTGGTTGTTCTTGCAATTAATCAAGTACCAAGTGTCACAATTATTTTGAAGCTAGTTTTCTTTGAGAGTCTTGTTGGAAGCTTTTCTTGATATCTTGAGTCTCATTAACACTTGAACACTTGCAGGCAAATTGAGTGATTTATTGGTGAGATTATTAGAGTGATTAAAAACGAGAGTGAACACGTGAGGGAGTGCTAGGTTTAGTATAAATTTTACGTTTGTTTGCTAGTGTTGTGAATTTACAGGAATTATAGAATGTCTTACACGCTGATAAGATCCGAGATCTCTTCTGGTCGGAAACGGCTGCTGCAGCTAGTCGGAGGGGAAGCGATCGGCGTTGGAGATACCTGCAAAGCGCCGGAGGGGGACTCCGGCGTAGACACTCCGATGCTTAAGTTAGTTCGAGTTTTTAGAATGGTAGAGGTTCTCCAAGATGGTCCCGATCTTACCTTCTGTTTGGAAAGACGGGGGAATTTATAGGCCGAAGTTGGCGATACCTGACAGCGATAAGGGTGCAGCGATAAGCATCGTCCGAAGTTATCGCCTCCAGCGATAATAGGTGAGCCATCGCGGGCGATAATCACATAAGGCCTATCAGGAGCGACATCCTCTTCGTTCCCCTAGGATGGGATGACGCCGTGCACGTAAAGATGCATGAGATCCCCCCCCGCTGAAGTCGACCATCCTAGGAAACTTCCGCCGGCCCGGGCGATAGGTTGGCTTTTCAGGGAAGCGTATAGAAACTCGTCAAGGATAGATGCCATGGCTACAATATTGCCGTCAAGAGCATTACAATTGTTATCATAAGCCCAACTGAAAACTAGCCCGAGTGTTCACCAAGGGCTATCCATGTCTGATATCTTTAGATAGAGTTTTGCTCTGTCATGAGGCGATATTTCCACAGAGGGCTTGGGCTTTCTTTATCGTCCAAAGGCTGATCAATCCTACTGCGGAACGAGGGCTTAGATCCACAACTTTCCACTAATCCGGTCAAGTTCGTCCTTGTTTCTTGTCAAAAAGACCCGTCTTCTCGGGACATTAAGAATTCTACTAGAAGGCTGCTGGGGCGCTCGTGATTCTGAAGGCATCACTTTTATTCAGCGATACGGGCCCATTTGGCCTTTCAATAGGACTTATGAAGTCTCAGCTTCGTTCGAGTCATAGAAGGACCGTCGATAGGTCGCTTGCGATATCGTCGCGTATATTCAACCAGGCCGCACCATGGGCTGGCATATATTTTGGGTCTATCGTCCTTCCAAGTGTTCTGCAAAGGCACAGAGGAGATAGAAACTTATATAGAAGTTAGCAAACTTTATACTTACAGAGGTTCGAGGTCGTACGTGCCCAATTTTTCTTTTACGCTCGAGAAAATGACAGTATCAGCGTGGCTTTATACCATCAGCTACCTTATGGTTATCGCGGCTTCATACCACCAGACGCCTGTGATGTCATCGCGGTTTTACGCATCCAGGGCCACCGGCGACATCAACGCGGCCTTACACTGTGGATACCGGTAACCTTATGGTTTTAGCGTTAGGGCTACCAGTGATATCGTGCCTCTCAACGTTTTTCAGATTCTGCCTCGTACTCCTTCCGGTATCTGTATCGTGAACGTCACCCGTCCCTTTCGTTTACGCTTATCAATCCTCGAGGTTATCGGGGCGGCTCGTCTTTTGAGGACCTCAATCTCTTTTCCCAAGGCCTCCCTTCACTGGAGCCTATAAATCGGAGAGCTTTCTCCACCCACGTTCTCCTCATCTTTATCAGCTAGCATCATGGATAATTTGACTAAGAATTTTCTTCTCTCCAAGGGTCACTCACTCAGGAACCTCAATGACGGCGACGTCGGTTTCCTGGAGAACATGCTGGTCTAGACTTCTGAGGATATTCTGGAGCTGCAAGGGATGCTGACTCCGCTTTATTCCCGGCTAGGGGTCATTTCCCTGGAGGACTTCAGTCCTTTGGAGAGCGTATCAAAGCTGTCCGCCTCCATCGCTCGGATTCAGGTGGTGATTGCCATGCTGCAGCAGCGTAAGGACATGTTGGGGTGTTGCCTGAAGGGGATGAGAGCTACTTCCCATGATCTTATCCTGGTCATGGATTCCTTGAGGGACCTTCCTGAGGTGCCCGAGGATGCTGGCTCTGACGCCTGATAGTGATGGCTCCCTTTGGGCCTTTTCTCTTTTCCCCTTATCTTGTCAATGTATCTTCCGGTCACTAGGCCGTAATAAATAAAGTATTTTCCTCATTCCCTCTCGCAACTGTTCTTCTTCTTTACTGCGCTCTTTGTCGTTTTCCAAGAGGATATTCTTAGCCCAACTGAAAACAGTCTTGCTATTGGGCGGTTTTTCTGCCGATCGTTCCGCCTTAACTCCGCGCCGTCCTCATTATAACAACTGATTGACCGAGATTATAATTATTCTTGAATTGCGCGAGATTTCAACAGGCGTGACTGCAAATCCATATTTGCATTCCAGACTGTATATGTGCCAATCTTCAAGAGTCGGGTTGGAGGATCGAAGAGTCTCTTTTCTTCTTTTCCCGGCTATTTAATGAGGCTTTCCCTCCTTCATTCTTATCCATTTCTTTCTCCTTCATTTTTCTTCGTTATATGTCCTCTGCAAGTCTCATGGCTGATTCTTATTTGCTAGGTACGGCTTCGGGGAATTCACCGCCAACTCCTCCGACCACCCCTGACACAGATAATCCTCCCCCCTAGCCTCCTTGGAGGCCGGTTGTCCGCCGGCGATGTCGCAAGAGGCGGAGGAAGGAAGTTGAACGACGAAGGAAGGAGGCTGCCCAGGCCTCTAAGTCATTTTCCGACTCTCTGGCTTCTCTGGCTAGGGAGGAGAAAAAACCGTCTCCCCTTCCGCAGGAATCACCTCTGCGGGCTCCCTCTGCTTGCTCGGCCGCCGGGGCAGTATCGCTAGGCGATAAGGAGGAGTTACCCAAGTTGACTTCTGCCGCTGGAAAGGAGGTCGGTGAGTCTTCTCCCCCTGTTATTGTGGATTCACTGTTCTGGGGTGGCGATGACGAAGAGGACGTAGTCTATTGCTACGGCGTTACTTGGTCCGACAGTGATGAGTAGGGCCTTAATCCTTCTTTTTGTAGATGCCGTATGGCCTTTCTCATAATAATGAATGATGGTTTTACTTCCTTTTCGCTTTTCATCGCTTACTTATTGTTTCTTTCTGAGCGTTCCGGGTTAACGCGGATGCGTCCCTTTCGCTACGGGTAACTGCCTTCAACTTCTAATCGGTAACTGTCTTCTTTCAGAAGACACAAACGACTATCCACGTGTCTTTTTCTGTTCTGTACGTGTTTCATTTTTACAGGCTGTTTCTTCTTCAGGCTTTCCTTTATAAGGAAATCATCTCTCTCTTTTACTGCTTCTGCGAATATTTTGAGTTTTTGCACATTTTCTCTCTCTTCTGCGCTTCTTTTCTTCGAGAGGTTTTTCCGCGACCGCTCACTGGTGCCGGCGACCGGCTTACTGGCTTTTTGCTCCAGGTATTTACTCCTTCTACCGCCGTAGATTTACTTTTACTGTCCCTTATGTCTTCAACTGCTGAAAACCCCATAGATCCCGAAGCTAGGCGAGCTCGCAGCATATTCAATTGTAATGAGGTTTTGAGGGTTGAATTAGAGGAGAGTGGTATTACTTTTCCCACGGGCTATCGCCCTTTTGTCTCTTTGAAGGACACTCGGCTGCCTGACGCCATGTGGGGAACATTCCGGTTAGTTTATTTCAAGATGTTTACTTACGGATTCCGTTTCCCACTCCATACTTCTCTGTTGAAACTGCTAGATCATTACACCTTAATCCCGTCCAGATTACTCCACCCTCTTGGTGTGGTATTTATGCTTTCCTTCGTTCGTGCGAGATGAAGCGTATATTTGCTCCATCGCTTGATCTATTCCGCACATTCTTTGTCTTGAGTTGTCGCGACTGCCTGGTAGATATTACCCCCAGATGGGATGATGTCGTTGTGCAACTGTTCTGACGGAACTTTCAAGGTTTTGAGGAACACGTAGATGACTGGAAGTCTGGCTTTTTCACCCTCCGTTTGCCGTCACGGCTCTGGCGCGGGGGTTTCAATCGAAAAATCAATAGTGGCGTTTGGAAAAGACCGGAAGCGCTGTCAAGCCAGGATGTTTCCAACGTTAGCGCCTTGTTAGAAATAGAAGGGTCTTTCCGTATCCGGGAGTTTCCTCGGTTCAGGCCCTTGTCAGAGTGCGTTGTGGGTGAGTTTCCTTTTTCTTCTTTATCGCTTCACTCTTCTTAATTTGCTAATATGTTTTGTTGGCAGGTAACGCTGAGAGTAGTTCTTCTGGGGAAGGTGACGCCCCTTTGAACGTAACACCTCTCCAGTCGCTGCCTCCTTCTCCTCCGCCTAAAAACTCCTGCCGCCCGCCCATTCCGCCTAGAAGGGGAAGGACTAAAACCGTCACAACTCGCAGAGCCTCCACTCGACCTTCTTGTTTCCTTGAAAATTGGCTTCCTTCCCGTGGCAAGAGGGTAACTCAAGGCAATCCTGTGTTTGAGAAAATCGACAGCGATAGCGAGAGCATGGACACTGGTCCTGAATTACGTCACGCTACTATTGCCCAAAGGATGAAACTTAGGTCGAGGAGGAATGATGACACGGCGGAATCGGCTGAGGACGATAGCGAAGAAATTGCAGAAGAGACGGAGCGTCTCGTAAAGAAGGTTCGCACAGAGAAAACTAAACCCCTAGTTCCCCCTTTGAAGGGAGTTAACGCGGCCCCCTCCGAGAATATTAACGCTTCTCATGCCGCGAGTACTTCGCAAGTGATGAAAAATATCAAAGCTATCAGGGTGCCTTCCGCCGTTTCTATCGAAAACAATGAGACCTCGGTAGCCGCGACCTTTCCTTTGTCGTCGGGCCATCCTGCTTCCCCGATAGGTTCTTTTATTCTAGAGACAACCCCACCAGTTTCGAGTTTAGGCGTTCCTCCTGAATTTCTCCCACGGAAGCCTCCTCTTTTGTTTCTGTCTTCAATTTCGGGCGTTGGTGATTGCGCAAAAAATTGTTCCCCTCCTTACATCGCCAACCTTTCTCCTCATAGGTCCCAGGGCCCTACTGGATATCAGCTGGATTTGTCCTCTTTCGGCACTGACGGGCTTCGTGCCTTAGGAATATCGGATCCGTTATCGCGAGAAGAGCCCGTGGGTCCTATAGTAGGACAGATGTTTACTTCTTCCAAGGACAGGGAAGAGTTTTTGCAGCATGCTCCCGAGACACGACAGTCACACCTTATGAACGACATGCTGGCTAGCTTTTGGAAATTTCATTACTTTCTTGAAGGCCAGCGTAACAAAACTCGATCCTGTTCGGATTTGCAGGAACAATTAGACGCGGCTTTGGCGAAGGCGAAGGAGCTATCGCAGTTGCAAGAACGAACTCGGGCGGAGTTGGAGGATTGTCGCGCTGACCTTTCTCGGGAGAAGTCGAAGGGGAAGGCGAGAGCAGAGCTAATGGAGGCGGAACTGGTGGTGGCTGATAAAAAGAATGCCTTCCTCCGCGAAGAGTTGTCATCTCGCGATGCCGACTTGGCCAAAGTTCCTTCGAAGATGGCCTGGTGGAAGAATAAGACCATCGAGGTTTGTATCGCAGGGTTTAAGGATCTCCATGTCCGAGGCGCTGTCGATTCATCCATGCTAGCCGATTACGCCTCTCAAAAAATTAAAGATCTTAGTGAAGGCGAAAGGAGTTTTCCTTCTTCTGGGGAAAAGCAAGGGAATGATGACGGCGAGGCATGCGATGACTCTTAATTGATCCATTGAAGAACATTGCTATTTATTTTCTATGTCTTGTAATAACGTCCTGTCGCGAGGCGATATCGGTACTTTGCTCTTTGGGCGATATCTTGTTTTATTTCGCTCTCTTGCTGTCTTTGAGAACTGTTCTTTTATTCAACGCCGATTTGCATTATTTCCTTTCTTGTGATATCGCTTTTGCTTTTTATCAAAAGTCGCATCTACTTTTCAGAGCATTTAATGCTCGCGACCCATCCGTCGATGCGCGGGAAAAGTCATGATGGTGCCGACACACGTGTTCGTTTCTTCTGCCGCTTCACCTTAGCGTGTTTAGAAATTTTAACCAGATCGAAGCGTTTGCCGCGCTTCTTCTAGAGTCGTATTCATTGCTTGAGTCTTATCCCTCATGCCGCTTCGACACAACGACTGCAGCATCCGTCGTTTCCTTTTAATTACTAGGGTTATAAACCCTCTTTATTTCTTCCCTTTTCTTTTTCACTCCACTTTTTCATATTATCTCTCAGCCGTCTTGTCCTTCTCACCTCCATTCAAGGCTTTCGAAGTTCTTTCCTTCCAAAGGTACTTCCCTTCCTTTCCCTCGTCTTCTTCATTTCTATTTCCTTAGTCCTGCCATGGCAAAGACTCGCCGTTCTGAGTCGAAATCCATCGATGAGAAGAAAATGGATACCACGGTCAGTGTTATTACCACGGAGGCCATTCTCCGGGAGCATTTGGCTACTCATGGTGCCGTTATTCCTGACGGTTACCAAGCTGTTGTTGCCCCTGGGTCGGTTCGTTTAAACAGCGTTCTGACCGGCAATCAAAGGGTGTTATATGCCCAGATGTTTCGCTACGGTTTCCAGTTCCCTATCGATTCTTTCGTCAAGGGTTTGCTTATTGCTGGCAATTTCAATCCTGCCCAGTTAGCCCCAAATGCATATTGCTGTGTTTATGCTTTCTTGGAACTCTGTAGATATAAGGGGATCACTTCCCCTTCTCTTTTGTTGCTTAGATCCCTTTTTAAATTGATGAAGTGCCGGGGTGTGATAACCATATCGCCTCGCTTTGACGATGATTCTCTCAAGTCTTTTACTTGAAAGTTGCTCCATATTGAGTCTTCTGTTGAGGCTTGGAAAAAGGAGTTCTTTTTGATAAATGTTCCTGACGCTCCTGGTCCCGAGTGGCGTTCTGGGTTCAACCAGGACGTCCAAGATGGCGTTTGGAGTCGACCAGGGACACTTCCCGCTCGTGAACAAGGATGGTTAAACACCTTACTCCAACTGGAGATCAGCGTTCATATTCGACTCACGGCCTGCAGAATGGCCATTCAGGAGTGCGTTAGACGTGAGTATCGCGCTACCTTTCCCTTTCACCGCTGATACTAACGCTGACGTTATCTTGTGATTTTGCAGCAACGGATCCTGACTATAAACCTGAAAGCGTAAGAAGACGCTTAAGGAGAGCTCGTAATAGAGAGGAAAAGGAGAAGCTCGATTCAGAGGCCACTGATAATCCTTCTGAGCTTCCGGCTACTTCCGCGAATCTCACTCAAGTATCCTCCTCCTCAGTTGGCGAAGGGAATACTGACATCCCTGAAGGTGTTCCTATCGTGACCGTTGCTGCTCCCTCGTCTTCTCAGGCTCCTAAGGCCATTGCCAGAGGAAAAAAGAAGAAAAGAACACGGAGTATCGCCACTCTTACTCCTTCTCCCAACGCTGCGGGTTCTTCTGAGGCACTATCTTCCCTCAACACCGCTACCGTAAGCGTGTTTTTTCTTTCTCAATATCTGTCGTCATTTGATCTATTTTTCTTTTCTCAATTTGTACTCCTTGCAGGAGGCCGTTGTAGTTACTGCGTCCGCTCCTTCAGGCGATATGAATCTCACTTATGTGCTGAGGGGTTCTGCGAAGAGGGCCCGGATAGAAGGCGAGGATGAGAACATACCCTCTTCTAACATCGCGGGGGAAGGTGGTTCCGTTAACGTTCCTGATTCCGCAGTGGTTCCTCCAGGTAGACATTCCGTGGAAGATTTGGGGAACTTAGGCGGTGCGGACCCCTTTGGTGCTTCGCCCAGTTCCTTTGGCGGGCCTGTGCATCATTTTTCCTCTTCTTTAGGCTATCAAGACGTCTTTCATGACCTTTCGGGCTATCAGCCTCATGGTGCCTTCCTGCCCCCGGGCAGTTCTTCTTCACAGGTTCGCGCCCCTAGTCCTCTGGCTTTCGTTCCCTCTAGCGTTCCTTGGCGGCAACGCTATAATGAAGCCGGAACCTCTTTCAATTTTGCGGCGGATCTTTGTCCATTAAACGGGCTCGGCGAAGTGACCCATCAGGTTGAGTTGTTCGACTTCCGTACCCGTGGTTTGGCAGCCCTCGGGGGCGATGGTTCAGATGAGGTTTCTGCCCTGCTGGCTTCTCAAATTCTGGCCTCATCTGCAGAACGGGAAGCTTTCCTTTCCCTGGCGGAAGATGACCAAGTGAACTCCTTCCGTGCTAGCCTTTTCTCCAATATGATGAAATTTCACTACTGGGCGAAGGAGATGAAGCATCGGGCTGTTTCCCTTCGTTCTGTTTCGGCGGAGCTGTCCAAGGAGCAAGAGGAAAGGAAGAAGGTGTTGGCAGATCGTTCCAAGATACTGCTGGCTCACCACGATTTACAGAAACAGCATTCTGCCCTGGAAACAGCTTTGTCAGAGGAACAGGCCAAAGTGACTGCTTTGGAGACTGAGAAGTCCTCTTTAGAAAAAGAGAAGGCAGCTTTGGCAGAAGAGTCAGTCGATATGGGCTGGTGGCATGCTGAACAGACCGCCCGTGTTCTAGTTAAGTGTTTCGAAGAGATTCATGGGGTGGATGCGTACAAGGGCGAAGATGTCGCGAAAGCCTTTCTACAGAGTTCTGCCCATATCAACGAGGCAGGCTATCGCCAAGCCAAGGCAGCGGGCTAGAAACGACAAATCCCCGAGAGCTGATTTGCCGCGATATTTGGCCGTTCCCTCCAGCAATCACATATCGCTTGGCTTTTGTCTTTTGTCTTTGCAGCATCAATATTTTGAACAGTGATTCTTTGTAAATCCTTGAGATGCCTTTAATGTTTCTAGACAATCCCTTTATCGATATTTCTCTTTTATTTTTCTCATCGCGAGACTTCTCTCGTCACTGAGGTTGCCTTATCCGCACGGTGCGTTTACTTTCTTGAGCAGATCTTTGGTATTTATACCAAGAAGACCAAGATCTATGTCGGGTTGGCCTTTCGATGAGCCTATCGGTATCATGACCACCTCTCCTCCACTGCTCGGAAGCATTCTGCACATCTCTAATTGTAGATTATCAGTAACAAAACGAGATTTGAGAGATAGTGATTACCCGTAGGAGCCCGTTCGCTGCTATCATTAGGTTTTATCACGGAACCCGTTTCGAATCGCGTTTTCCCTCAGCTCTATCTTTCGCCAAGGGTTACTTATCCGGTTACCAGCTGGAATTACGCGATCCTTCACGTTTCCTTTATCTCTCGATCGGCCTTTCTAAGTGCCTCATCTCGTGAGCTGTCGGATCTGGATGGCTATCACAAGGCTAGGGAATTTTCACTTTTATAGGCGTTGTCCTCTCGTTTAGAACCGTGTCCTTACTTAATGGTTTAGCTGCACCAGCCCGACCGTTAAGATAGGATTCTTGTTTCTAAACAGAGTTTCTAACTCTTTGGGGTGTGTCTTGTCTTGATGTACCGTCTCCACGAGATCGGTTATCATTAAAGAACTTTTCACTCCCAAAGATACCGGGCAGTGCCCTCACTTAGTGAGCCATCTGATCAAGATCGGTCATCACAAGGATAGGACTTTTCACCCCCGGGGGCGTCAAGGATCTTTCAATCCGACGCTAACCAAGGATACACTGGGGTCGTGCCCTCACTTAGTGGGCCATCTGATCAAGACCGACCATCACAAGGATAGGACTTTTCACTCCCAGTGTACCCCCCTTTTTATCTACACAAAAGCAACCACAAACCCACGAAAACTCTCCTATTGAGCGTTAGCCACGGTTAGGGTCGTTATAATCCAAATAGTGCAGATAAAATTAAACTCTAGGATAATATAACTTCAAACGAGCGATATTCCAGGAGTTGGATAAAGGCGTACCGTCAAGTGTCTCCAGGCGATAGGCCCCTCTTCCGACAACGTGGGTTACGTGATACGGTCCTTCCCAGTTAGGACTAAGCTTTCCCATACGTTGTCCGGTTGCTCGCCTGTCTCGGAGCACAAGGTCACCGTTTTTCAACAATCGCTCTTTGACCTGCCTGTTATGATAACGGGCCATTTTTCTTTTATAGTGTTGCGTTTTCAGTAGGACTTCTTCTCGAACCTCTGGTAACGCGTCCAGATTAGCACGTAACCGTTCCTCGTTCCGTTCCTCACGAAAGTGAGCCACCCGTAGGCTCATGGCCCCAATTTCCACTGGCGTAACGGCTTCAGTTCCAAAAGCCAACGCAAAAGGTGTTTCACCAGTGCTAACTTTTACGGTCACGCGGTATGCCCACATCACGTATGGCAATTCATCAGCCCACTTCTTCTTAGACCCCTCTAGGTTTTTCTTAATACCGCTGAGGATGCTCCTATTAGTTACCTCTGCCTGTCCGTTGGTTTGTGGGTGAGCCACGGAAGAGAATCTCTGCTCAATCCCGAATTCTGAGCATTGGTCTTTGAAGAATTGGCTGGTGAACTGGGTCCCGTTATCGCTGACAAGGATACGAGGCACCCCGAATCTCATGACAACTTGATGTTTGAAAAAACGCCATGTTTTTTCTGCCGTGATTGTGGCAACCGCTTCAGCTTCCGCCCACTTCGTAAAATAGTCCACAACCACTATCACAAATTTCAGTTGGGACCTTGCCTTTGGAAATGGACCCAGGATGTCAATCCCCCATTTGGCAAAAGGGCAAGGGGCGATGATTTCTGATATTTCCGTGGCTGGACGTCGAGGAATTTTAGCGAATTCCTGACATTTGGGGCAAGCTTGTACATAATCGTGGCAATCCCTTCGTATAGTGGGCCAGTAGAATCCTGATCTGAAAACTTGCGCCGCCAAGGTGCCGCCTGACGCGTGCATTCCGCATATCCCTTCGTGGATTTCGCGTAAGGTGTGAAGGCCTTCTTGTTTGGTTATACATTTGGCGCCGGGGTGAGAAAAACATCTTCGAATTAGATCCCCGTTATAGTACGTGCAACGAGCAGCCTGTCTTAGCACTTTCATCTTTTCAGCGTTACCGTCGGGCAGCTCTTCGTGCATCAGGTATTTTATTACCGGAATCCGCCAATCATTCTCGAGCTCATTCACACACAAAGAGGCTTGTTCCTCCATGAAGGACGGCACCAATAGCTCACGATAGTACACATCTTTAGGTATAGATGCTTCAGGATTCGCGGCCAGCTTGGCAAGGTAATCGGCTTCAGCATTTTCCTCTCGGGGAACGTGCTCGAAGATGACTTGCATGCCCTCTTTCTTTATTTCCACTAGTTCTCGCGTTACCTTAGAGAGGTATTGCACCATAATAGGTTCTCGAGCCTGAGAGTGTCCTGAGACCTGGTCAATTATCAGTTTGGAGTCTCCACAAATTTTTAGACGCAGATCTCCTGTTTGGCCGGTATCGCATCTTCCCTTTGAAGAAAACTCTCTTCCTATTCTGAGTCCAGCTAGCAACGCCTCATATTCGGCTGCGTTATTGGACAAAGGATGCAAGATCCGAACAGCATACCGTATATGCATATCGTGCGGCCCGTTTATGAAGACTCCAACCCCTGCCAGTTCTTGGTTTTTGGCTCCGTCCACATGAATGATCCAAAGATCTGTATAAGTTTCTGGGAGCGGGAGATCCATATCGTTCCATTCCGCTTCCGGTACACCACTCAAAGGGTCCTCTGTGAAAGTACACTCTGCTATAAAATCAGCAAGGACCTGAGCCTTTACGGATGGCCGGGACTGGTATCTCAAACCATATTGTTCGAGTTCTAGGGCCCAGATCAGCATTCTTCCTGAAGATTCAGGCTTTCGAAATATCCTCTTCAAGGGTTGGTCTGTAAGTACAACGATAGGATAAGACTGGAAGTATCGGTCCATCTTGCGGGCGGCTTGTATAAGGGCGAACGCTATTTTCTCAATACGAGCATATCGCCGTTCCGCGTCCTTTAAGACATGACTCACGAAGTAAACTGGGCGATGAGTACGGTTATCGTCACGAACAAGAACGGCGCTGACCACTTCGTCCGCCGCGCCCAAGTACAAGTACAGAGTATCGCCGGACTCGGGCCTTGTCAATAACAAATCAGATGAAAAATAGTCCTTTAAGTCCACAAATGCTTGCTCACATTCTGGGGTCCACCCGAACGTGGCTTTCCGTCGTATGACATTGAAAAAAGGGAGACACTTTTCTCCTTGCTTGGAGACGAATCGTCCCAGAGCGATAACGCGCCCTGTTAGCCTTTGCACTTCCTTAACGGTTCTCGGCGATATCATATCATGTATAGCTTTAACCTTGGATGGATTAGGCTGGATACCTTTCTGGCTAACTACGTAGCCCAAGAACTTACCCGTCTGGAATGCAAACATGCACTTCCGGGGGTTTAGCTTCATGCGATACCTTGTCATCACATCAAAAACTTCCTTTAGATCCCGCAGGTGATCGTGAAAATTCGCACTCTTTACCAGTATGTTGTCAACATATGCTTCCACATTTCTCCCTATCTGTTCCTCAAAAATCTTATTTGCCATTCGCTGAAACGTGGCCCCCGCGTTCTTTAGTCCAAATGGCATCGCTGTGTAGCAATACGTGGCTTTAGGAGTAAGGAAGGCGGTCTTCTCCTCATCCTCTAGGGCCATAGGGATTTGATGATATCCGGAATTGGCGTCCAATGAGCTTAGATATGCGTACCCAGCAGTTTGATCAACCAACTGATCTATGCGAGGAAGCGGGTAGCAATCCTTAGGACAAGCATCGTTCAAATCAGTGAAGTCAATGCACATACGCCAGTCTCCATTTGGTTTAGGAACAAGAACCGGGTTGGCTAACCAAGTGGGATATTGTACTTCGCGAATGAAACCCGCGTCAAGGAGCTTCACAACCTCCTTTTCCACAGCCGACGCTTTTTCGGTGGAGAACGCCCGTCGTTGTTGCTGAACTGTCTTGGCGTTAGGGTCAATGTTAAGCCTGTGCTCGGCTATTTCTCGGGATATACCTGGCATATCGGCGGGCTCCCATGCGAAATTTCCTTGGCATTTGTTCAGCAGCCGTGTCAGTTGAAGATTTTCCGCTGGGCTGAGCTTATCGCTGACCAGGAAGCTAGCTCCCTCTTTGCCTATCACTGATACAGGCACCATCTTGTCAAGGGGTTGAGCGCGTTTTTCATCACCCTGCTCGTAGGGGTCTACCGCTATACACACGTATCTATCGCAACTCGTCCGAGTCATGAGCGAATAGCATTCCGCCGCCAGTTTCTGATCACCTTTTATCGATACCACCCCGTCCCAGGAGGGGTATTTCATCTTTAGATGTTTTTGTGATATCGCCGCTCCAAAGCGATTGAGGAAAGGCCGTCCGAGTATGACGTTATAGGGCAGATTCAGATCCACAACAAGGAACAACAAATTCTTTGACCGTTTGTAAGTGTCTTCTCGGAAGTATACGGGTAGGGTGATTACTCCCGTAACAGGGATAGGGGTCCCATCCACTCCGACTATGGGTCTCTTACTAGGCGTTAACTCATCGTGGGGGCGTTTCATGAGGTTGTAAGCTTCCAGCGAAAAAAGGTTCACGGCACTCCCGTTGTCCACAAGAGTCCTTCTTATACCATGACTGGCGATGACAGGTGTGACTACCAAGGCGTCATTATGGGGATAGATAACGCCTTTCTCATCCTCTTCTGAAAAGGATAAGATCATGCGATCAAGTATGTCTATCGCTCCACCTTTCTTTGTCATGCCGTCTCGCGTACGCTTTTCCCCTTTCGCCACCATCGACTGTTCTGATTCATCTGTGTAGGGGATCCCTCCTGCTATGATATTGATTATGGGGATGTCGTCGCCATCTATCGCGAAGGTTTCCCCACCTTTTCCTTTGGGAGCGTTATCCGGCTGTAGGACTGGAGGGGGTCTTGGTCTCTCGTCTACCGCTCTTCTTATCGGATTGTTTCGGGCATCCTCCCTTACTTGAGTCGCAAATTCTCCCAGATATCCTTCCTCCACCAAGCGTTCTATCGCCCACCTTAATTCTCTGCAAGCCTCTGTGGAATGTCCTCTGGCTTTGTGGAATTTACAGTAAGCATTTTCTCTCCTGCCTAAAAGCACTCCAGGCTTCGTGGGTGCCGGATAACGGATAGGAAGATCTCGTTGTTCCGCTATCGCCAATATCTCCGCTCTTGGTACATTCAAGAAGGGAAAATCCGGATCATACGCCCGATTTTTGTTAGCGTTCCCTTGACGCTGACGAGGGGAACTACCTTGTCTTCCTTTCGAGGAATTTCCTTTTTGCTTATCGTAGGTCTTTGGGATGTAATCTTTCCGTCGAGCGTAATCATCAGTGTAATGATCGTCAACCAGAGGATTTGCGGGAGCGGCAGGGATGCGAGGTGCCCCAGGCGGCATATCAAATGTTCTATTTCTATTTTCTTCTTCTTCCATTTTCGCATAATTATGGGCTTTAAGTCTTAGTGCGTCCAAGGATATTGGAGGATCCACTATCAATGCATCTTTCAGTTTTCCATAATGGCAGTTTCTTTTCAGAGCTTCTATGGCGAAATCAACGGTAACGCCCGGCGTTAATGACATTTCCAGATCGAATCGGCTGAGAAATTCTTTCAATGTCTCTTGGGGCTTCCGCTGTATGTCAAATAACGCTGCAGCAGATTTCCGAATTGGAATTGCTGTACTAAATCTGCTCCGAAATTTGGATTCCAACTGTGCGAAATTACTAATGGATCCGCCAGGAAGACCTTCAAACCAAAGACGAGCAACTCCCGATAAGGTCATAACAAATATCTGACATAAAGCCGCATCACTGTGGGTTTGAAACTGGACGAAATCCTTCACTTTGTTGATGTGCGAAATAGGATCTTTAGTACCATCATAAGTATCAGCGGGAAGCTTCACTCGTCGGCTGACCCTGTGACGTCTTACACGACGACTGAAAGGGTGACCTGAGGTATCATCAAGAATCTCACGCGCATGACGTGGGGGAGATATGTCTCCTTGTCGCCCTCCTTCCCTTGGTTCAGGTATATGATGTCGCCTGGGAGACCGACTGCGACTCCTGGGAGAATGACTTCGATTTCTTCTGCTACTGGATCTTTCACTGTACACGGGAGATAAACTCCTGTTTGTTCCTTCCCTCCGTCCGGCCCAACGGTTCCTTAACGCCTCAAGCTGCCTGTCTTCCTGCAGAAGAAGTCTTTGCGGCATTTGCGGTACATAAGCCTCTACTCCTCCTTGAGTGAGCTGTACGTGACCAACCGGGGGATTTCCTATGGATAAAGGCACTTGGGGGTTCTCTGGAAACAACGGGGGCAGAGGTCGATCAGCAACAATAGATGATGTGAATAAGACGCGAGGAGGAACGCTAGATCCAGAAGCACCAGGCGTGACTCTAGTGGCCATTTCAGTCAAATATTCCAGGCGGGAATGAAGGGCCGCTATTTCCATAGCAAAGGGATTTTCATTGTTAAGCACAGATCCTTCCAAAAGAGGACTATAAAGATCAGATCCCACCGTCTGTGATGAAGAAATGACCGTCTGTGAGGAGATAGATCCTCCGGCGATCCCGACCGAGGGGTCCAGAGGTCCCGAGATAGTCGATTGCGTCGTCATAGAGAGGTCAGCAGTAGCAAAAGGAAATAACCGCCTGCGAGTTGAGAAAGGAATACTAGAAAATGTAGTCCGGTCTTGCTCCGATCTGGCTGTCATAACCGTTCCGATCTCCCGACTAAACGGAGCTTGGCTATTAAGGACACTCACTTAATACACCAAAGCTCTCAATGAAAGCACCATTTGATAAGATCCGAGATCTCTTCTGGTCGGAAACGGCTGCTGCAGCTAGTCGGAGGGGAAGCGATCGGCGTCGGAGATACCTGCAAAGCGCCGGAGGGGGACTCCGGCGTAGACACTCCGATGCTTAAGTTAGTTCGAGTTTTTAGAATGGTAGAGGTTCTCCAAGATGGTCCCGATCTTACCTTCTGTTTGGAAAGACGGGGGAATTTATAGGCCGAAGTTGGCGATACCTGACAGCGATAAGGGTGCAGCGATAAGCATCGTCCGAAGTTATCGCCTCCAGCGATAATGGGTGAGCCATCGCGGGCGATAATCACATAAGGCCTATCAGGAGCGACATCCTCTTCGTTCCCCTAGGATGGGATGACGCCGTGCACGTAAAGATGCATGAGATCCCCCCCCGCTGAAGTCGACCATCCTAGGAAACTTCCGCCGGCCCGGGCGATAGGTTGGCTTTTCAGGGAAGCGTATAGAAACTCGTCAAGGATAGATGCCGTGGCTACAATATTACCGTCAGGAGCATTACAATTGTTATCACACGCAATGGTCCGAGAGGCGAGATTATGAGGATGCTGCCTATCCGAGGCAAGGGCAGTATGATAGGCGTGAAAGAAGGAAGATCTCGGTTGGTTTAAGGGCTAAGGCCAAGACATATAACAAAGGTGAGTCAAGGGTAAGACTTCCGCCTTTTGAAGCAGTGTATGGTCCGAATGATTACTTGGATTGGGAGCGAGATGTACAATCTATTTTTCGCTGCCATGATTATTCAGAAAGGAAGAAAGTGAGGTTAGCATCAGCTGCGTTTAGTGGGTATGCAAGGGATTTGTGGGATCAGCTCAATCACAAGAGAGTGACTATCTACTTAGATCCAATTAAGGATTGGAGCGAGATGAAACGAGTGATGAGGCAGCGGTTTGTTCCTAATCACTTCAGCCGTGAGCTCCTCCATAAGTTACAGACCTTGACACAAGGAAATAAGAGTGTTGAAGAGTGCTTTAATGAGATGGAGATTGCTTTGGAGAGAGCGCAAGTCAAGGAGACCAAAAAGGAGACGATGGCAAGATTCTTCGAAGGCCTCAACCAAGAGATAATAGATCCACTGCATTACACTGAGTTCTTCTACTTAGAGGATATGTTACAAGAGGCGATCAGAATAGAGAAGCAAAGGAAGAAGAGGTCTCTTTATCCTAGTATCAGGCCTACTAAGTAAAAGGCGAAAGATGATACTGAGCAAGATTCGAGGACGAATCTTCTCGAAGAACGGGAGAATGATATGGAACTAAGAACGAAATTTTCTATAATCAAAGATCAAGCATTCGAGGTCTATGAAGACAAGTTCCCTATTCAAGAAGAGAAGTCCATTACATCTCTAGGTGCAAAAGTGAGTGAGCGAGAAAAAGAAAAGGGCTTAAAAGAACCCAAAGTCTTACAGAAGACTAATCAAAAAAGCCCCCATGAAAAGAGTGAGCATGGGTTAACTAATTCTTCTTCTTCTTATGTATTCTCTTTAGGGCAGCGAGAGCAGGATGTTTTGAATGAGAAGGAGTTTTCTAAGTTGCAACAATTGGAGTTGGATGCCTTGGGTAATCCCTTTCCTTCATGTGTTTCCTTTGTTGATTCTAATAGAATTGTTGTCTTAAAAGAATCAGATTCGAGGGCGAATCTTTTCGAAGGGGAAGGGAATGATACGATCCTAGCCCCATGGCTAACCCCAGAGAGGTTAATGAAACCCCTAGAGATGAAGACAAGGCAGGAGACGCTGTTTGATCAAGCTTTCAGGCATAGGATGACATGGAAGGTGGCTTGGAGGCACCTAGCACAAGGTTTGACATCCATCCGAGTCAACTCTTGGAAGAACGGCTTCAATAAAAGATCCAGCATATATACAAAACCTACTAGAGTCTTAGGAATGTTGTGTCCAAGTTTCAGAGCATTCGGACAAGTAAATCTCAAGGTGGATCATGGTGGCATTCTAGCTGTCAAGGAGAAGACGCCCAGGCACGACCAGCGACTTCGATTGAATCTAGACGGCGCTGTATATGTAGGAATCATGCGATCGACCACTCTTTGGAAACTTTAGGATGTTAACCTTCATTTGGGACAAGATTCAGCTCATTTGGCCCAGTGGTTTGAATGTTATGGACGTAAACATTATGGTGTGCAGTCTGTGCGCGAGACAACATACAACTTGAAGTTTCGGCCCAAACCTTGGCCCAATGATGGAGAACTCGACATGAGCTGCTGGAATGTATTTAAATATATTTATATTTACTTTAATTAGTTTCCTTAATTAATTAGTTAAATAATGGCAACAACCTTTGTTTCCATTCAATTAATTAGTTAATCAGTTTATTTAAATTAGTTAATTAAGTCAATTACCTTATTTAGAACTCCTACTTCTATTACTATTAGGGTTTCCTTGTAACCTTATATAAGGAGCCGCTTGGCCTCCTTAGAAACTTGGTTGTTATTTGATAAATTTGAGACTTCTCTCTTCAATCTCTGTCCCTTGTTCACGTGTTGAACACTTGTTCTTCTTGAGTCCGCAATACTTAAGTCGTATACAAGTAAATTCTGAAATTGTATTATTGTGTCGTTTGTCTTAGTGCGATTCTCACAATCGTTGGGTTTAGTCCTAAGAAGCTGATACAAGATCCTTGACGTGAAATCGACTAGAACTCTTAGCATTCAGTTGGCGAGGTAGTCTACGTTCGCACGAGTCAAGTTATTCATTCCGCATTGAAATCCTTCTTTGAACAACGATCAAATTTGGTGCTACGCATCCCAAGCAACTAGGATCATATCACTGCCCTTTCCCCACACCGTGGCACCTCCATCTATGTCCAGGACCGTGGCAGCCATCATCACCCCTTTGTGCCACGAGCTTATAGAGCACCTCCTCGCCACGTCGCACCGTATTCTTATGAGCAGCCTCCCCACCATGTCTGTTGGCCCCCGCCTCTTCCCAGTTACCGTTCCATTCCTCCTTATCACCAAGAGCAGCACCTAGATCATCATGCGGATGCAGTACCTAGATCATCATCATCCCACAGCCGTAGTCATCGCCCCACTTCGGGTGTTTTCATTCGGCGGCCTCCTCGACATCCCTATGTCCCGCCGGCTTGTAGAGTTGTACCCCCGCACCGCACCTCATTTTATTATGATGTGCAACCTGCGAGCTATGTCCACCGGCCCCCTCCACATTCTTATGGTCATGAGCATCATGATGAGCACTTGAATGAGCTAAGTCCACTTGTAGTTGAGGATGTTACCTTGGATTCGGTTATGGCTACCCACACAATTCCTTGGGAGAGAGTATATGGCATGGACCCTTGCGCCCCCTTGCCTACATTTGAGCCTTCTAGTCCTTTCGTAGTTGAGCCTACCTGGGACCCACTATTTGGGGCCCTTAGTGCATTAGTCAGTCAGGGTATTATTGAGGATTTGGTGACTCCGGGAGTCAAGCTTATTGTGGTTTCGGATCTCACAGACTTGGTGGTTTCGAGTACTCCCTCAGGTGATGTTGATTTAGAGTTGGTCACTTCGGGTTTGGAGCTTATGGGGACTTCGGAGTTGGTAGTCTCGCATGCTCCTTTGGATGATTTCGAGAGTGATAGGAGCGTCCCTTCTGGTGTTGATTCGGTCGCGCCACCACCACTTAGAGAGGATGAGCTTCGTGTGGTCGCGGACTTAGTGGATTTGATTGCTACTTTGGGTGAGTTGACTCCATTGGATAAGGACTTACTTGAGCCCCTTTCGGATGATGTTGATATGGCGTTGGTGACTTCGGAGTTAGTTCTTATTGGGACTTCAGATTTGGTGGTCTCGAGTGCTCCTTTGGATGCTTTGGACTTTGGGTTGCCATCCATTTGGGATGAGTCTTTGGAGGCCCCTTCGGGCAGCCACACGAAAGCCCTTCTTGGCCTAGCACATCAGCGCACCTTGCGGTCCTTTAGTAAGTTTTCCATCATTCCGAGTGTGCCCACACATAACTTGGTAGATCCTTTCCTCCTTGGATTTAGATATATGGACCGCGCGCCCTTCATTCCGACCTTGGCGCATCCACTTTGTCTTTCGGTCTCATGGGGATCCTATGCCCCTTCCACCGCTCCTTTGGCCATCCATAGTGCCCACGCCTACTCATCTACTACTTTGGGTCCGCACCTTATCTCTTCGGGCAGCCGCGAGAAGGCCATACTTGGTCTAGCACGGCAGCGCGCGTTTCGGTCCTTTGGTAGTGAGTTTTCCATCATGCCGAGTGTGCCTACATATGACTTGGTGGATTCCTTCCTCCGTGGTTTTGAGTATGTTGACCGCGTATCTTTCATTCCGGTCTTGGCGCATTCACTTGGTATCTCGATCTCGCTTGGATCCCATATCCCTTCCACCGCCCCTTTAGCCATCCGTAGTGCCCACGCTTACTCGTCTACTACTTTGGGCCCGTACCTAGACCACGTCATTCCCATTCCCTGCCTTGGACGAGGCTTGGACATTTTGAGGGTTGAGTTACCTTTGGTTTTCACTAGCACAGCCTCGCACCTTTTCTCTTCGGGCAGCCACGAGAAGGCCTTCCATTTCCTTGCGTGGCAACGCAAGTTTCAGCCCATGGGAAGTGTTTTCTCTATCATATCGCGTGTGCCTACGCATAGCTTCGAGGATCCGTTTCTACTTGGATTTGTACCTCTTGGCCGCACCATCTCCTTCCCATTTTCGGCACCTCCTCGTGGTTTTATGGTCCCTTACGTCAACCAGACTTCTCCCGTTACTCCTTTGGTGATGTGTAGGGCCCACACATCCATTTTCATGTCTAGGGGTCCTCACTTGGTCCGCTTCACCACCATCTCCCATCTTGGCCGATCTGTGGTTGTTAATGGGTTTTCCTCGTCCACGCCTATATGCCTTGCCCGCGGAAGGCCTCCACCTTGGCCTATATTCGCCAAGAGTTGTAGTTTGAGGATTCCGTGTGTGGCAACTCACCGAGAGCATGCTTTGACTCATTTGGCCCGCTTCACCACCATTTCCTATCATGGCCGATCCTTGATGGTTCTTGAGTTTTCCCCGTCCACGCCTACTTATCTTCCCTACGGAAGGCCTCCACCTTGGCCTATTTTCCCCGAGAGTTGTAGTGTGTGGGTTCCGTGTGTGAGTACTAGTCGGGAGCATGCCTTGGCCCGTTTGGCCTTTCGAGGGATAGAGCCTCCAAATTCGAGGACGAATCGACTTGAAAAGGGAGGAGATGATACGAGCACGAGGGCCTTAGCTCGTATTCGCGCCAAGGTCGTCTTATTGAGGACTTTGACGGTCGAAGAGGCCAACACAGCAGCCCGAGACCATTGGGAGACTTGTGTCTACACCAAGAAGTCTCACGGGAAGACCGATTCAGCCATGAAGTCTCCCGCACCAAACCCTAGCAACCTGTGAGGTTTCCCGCACCCGCGCCCTAGCATCCCATGAGAAGCCTCGGTAGCCTTGTGGTCGAGCGTTCACCCTCCAAGCCCAAGCTCTAGGACGCCAAGCCCATTCCTCTTCAAGCCCGCGGTCTACACTTAAGGGAAGGGTAGTGTAGGTTTTTCCATGTAATAATGCCCAAGCTATAAATAGAAGGAGATAGCCTCTTTTATAGCTTGTCTTTGATTTTGTTGAGTTTATCTCCTTTCAAGACCAATTAGTTGGCTTTGCCTTAGGGGTCTTAAACCCGGTTTTCATTTAGTTAATTAATTCCTTTTGGCTTGTTCATTGTATGAACAATTAAGGGAAGGTTGCAATTATCGATCCTTATAATCATTTGAATACAAGTTAGTATATTGTTTGTTCATCAAATCATTCTCCTTTTCATCCATTAATCCGTTGCACTCTTCCGCAATCTCCTTGCGACGTTATCCTCTCTATTACACCATCTAAACACCTTCTACCCTTGTGTTTACCATCCTCCCAAAGGAGACTAGATCCTTCAAGCTCAAGAACACAGTTTCTTCCTTCAAGAGAAGCCCGAATGTTATCACTGCTCTCGCATGAATCGCGCATTGGGCTCGCGCCTTGGTGCGCGTTGAGGGTTCGCATTGGCATGTATGGGACCAGTTGTGAACCTCAACTCATCGTCATCTCCTGCACCCACATATCCTTTGGGCAGTCCTCCAAATAATCATTTACTTTCTTCGGCCTTTGGAGGCTCTCCTTCATATAGATGTCTCGCGTTCTCTAGATTTAGAACTTGGGTAAACCGAGGAATATTTGCTCCCTTCTCCGCGGTCAGCTTGGCAACCTGACTTGCGGTCTCTTTATTATCAAACTCTATCTTGTTGTCAAGCCTTGCTAAAACTTGTTGTAACAAGTTAGCAATTTCGGGAGTTGGTACTGCTCCTTCTCCTTTCTCCGAATGTTGAGACATACCTAAAATTCACAACACTAGCAATAAACGTAAAATTTGTACTATTACTCTCGTGTTTAACTCTCTATTAGACTCATCAAATATTTCTCAAATCTATGCAATTGTTCTTGTGTGAAACGTTTAGGGTAGACTCGAGGAATTTTGAAGAAACGTTTCCAAGGAAAATTTCAAAGACAACTCGGATAGAAAGAATTTAAGATGCTTAATAAGTAATCTAGTCGCAAAGATCAATCAACTAAATACTTACTACGCTGGAATAGAAAGGCTTTATGTATTAGAATCAAAGAAAATCTCAAGGTAATATAGAAGACTCAAATAAATTCACAAAAGATTGTATGTGTGCGATTAGGGTTCGTACCTTGTAAGCTTGATATCTTTCAACTCCGACCTCCAAATTAAATGATTCTTGTGGCTATAGAAAGCTAAAACTCTCAAGTTTCTTGTATTTTATTTCTCTTTTGATTTCGAATACTATTTTTTTGTATTTGAAATCATTTCTGTTCTCAAAATATCTTCTTTTTTTCTTACTCTTTTGAACGAAACTAAATCATAATTAACTAATGGACACTTTGAATTTTTATAACTTTTCATGACTCAAAACAGTACTTAAATTAAAGACACTTTGGGGACTGATTTTGTTTTAAATTGACACAAAATTAAAGACACACAAGACGCAAAACTAGATCTAGGGTTTCTAGATCGACTTGACATACTAAGACAACGGGACTCAAGGAGATTGATTTAGATCGGATAGAAGACGATCAATCTCAACAATTGAAAATAAAATTAAAAACAGTAAGGATAGATAGGATAGTTACCAAACTTTGAACACCTTTGCTCCGCTACCAACTGATACGATCCTAGGTGGCAAGGATGCATTTTTTGACGATCTAGTTCGAAGTTTGGATTTCAATGCGGAATAATAACTCTCTTGACACTTAACCCTCATAATAACTTATACTAGGCAAACTAAGTCTAATCAATAGAGGTTCTTGACTCGAATCCCTAACCCTCTAATCAACCTGTGATTAGCAAACTAGGGTGAATGATCAATGGGGTTTGAACTTTCAAGTTTTACTTGCGATTTAATCGAATGTTATAACTCAATTAAATACAAGGTTCTTCACAAGAACAAGTTAAGAGAAAACTCTCTAGTTTTAATTATCAAAATCGGAGTCTGATTTACAATGAAGGTTTGCGCGCCTTTATATAGGTCATGCGCTAATCCTACTCCTAGTCGAGTTAGAACTACAAGTTCAATTCTACTCGAACTCTAAGTAAAATAAATTAATTAATTAATTAATAAATATCTCTAATACTTAAATAATAATTAAAATACATAAATGCATGGCTGGAACAAGATTTGGGCCGATGGTCCAAATCGCAAACCCTAGGCGCAATCCTTGCGCAAGTATGATTCGACTCGGGCCATTTTCCAAATGCCTCGTGTGTTCTTCCTAAAACTTAACCAGCATCTTCTTGACATCCTAAAAGGCCTTGAACTTCATTGAAGGCTCGTAGAAATTCTTCCATATCGAAGATGGCTCGATCGTCAATCTCGTAGGCACTGTCGGATGCGCTAGGCGCGGCCATGTGTGTGCCGGGTGCGCTAGGCGCAGCCATGAGTAGCGTTACGAGCCTCGGCTCCTTATCTCACAGTGTAGCCTCCTCGATGAGTGCCTCGCACTTGAGCTCCTTGTGGATCAGCTGTGAGAGACTCACTTACAGCTTCTTACCTCTAGCGCGCTTCATCGGTCCTATGGGCGACAATGGCACCTCGTGCGCATGCGTAGAATTAGGGTTTGTGTGAGGAATCGCATCACTATGGCCGTCAGCCTCATCATCGCTTTCATGTCCTTCCTCCTCGGTCTCGCAAGTGACTAGCTCCTTGTGCGAGTCATCGCGGGACTTAAGAGGTAGATTGTGCGGGGTGGTGGAGGGGTGAAGGTATCGGAGGACTTGTTTCCCGATAGTTCATGGAACTTTAGGGTCTATTCCAATAAGGCATGGCGCGCCTCGGATTTGGCCAAGATTAACTTCATCTCGGCTAAAAATGTGAGGATTTGGCTCAGGACATCCTCGGTTTTACCCTCATTAGTCCTGACTACACTTTGGTCTGATATTATGAAATGGGTACCTGCACACTTAAACAAAGGTTAGCAAAATAATCTCTCCCTCACGTGTTTAAACGCTCGTGTTTGGACACTCGCAAAAGATAACCTTACAATCGCTTACAAGTCGTGCTACACTACACCGCACTAACCTTGCGCCTTAAGTAAAGAAGTGCACAATTATCTTCACAAATGCTCAAGAGTTTAGGACGAGATGGGGGGAGTATTGGAAGTTGAAATGGGGAAGGTATCGAAAGTTGAAAATGAGGGGGGGGGGAGATATCGGAAGATGAGATGGGGGTATCGAACTCCATGAAAAACTCAAGAAAGGACTTAGAAAATATTTTAGAAAAGATGTAAGAGACGTGGAACTCAAGACTCGATTAAAAGTTGAAAGGGATAGTAGACGTTGTGACTTTGGGTGAAGGACGACACAAGACTCGAGTAAAACTTGGAGAAAATTGGTGATGTGGGTAGGATCTTTTCTTTTCTTTTCTTTTCCTTTCTTTTTGTATGGGGCCAACTAGGCTCTCTTTTAGCTAGATGTTATTTTAGCTGACAACTTTTACCTAGACTAGATGTTTTGGTGAGGTATTTTCGAGGAGATAGGAGAGAGGGGCGGTTGTCCTGTCTTGTGCATTAAATACATGGGATGGACGTTGATGGCCGGAAATTTGAAGGAAATATTTATTTAGAGGGAAACACAAATGGCTTGGCTTTTTTAATATGTTTTTGGATCAAAGGTACTCTCCCTCACACAAACCACTCTCTTCTCGGATGAACACTAAGAACACACCTTCGGCTTTTGGCCTTTCGAGCTAGCATATGGTACCACAAAAATCACCAAGTTATATCACACAAAACTAGACTCAAAGAACAAGACTCAAGAAATAAGAAAACTGGAAAACACTAGGTTGAACTCGTTTGGTACTGTTCATAAGATGAACACGGGACTCGAAAAAATGTTGAAAACTTTCACACTCTTCGGCAAAGGTAACCTACAAGCATGAAACTTTCAACAAAACAACAACAACTCAAGAGTAAACGTTTGAATACACTTAAATACGACATTTTGACAGAAAGTTTGACATTATTTTTTTGGGGTGGGTAAATAGTGACAACACAAAGAAAACTCTAAGGCGTCAATAGCTCCACTACCACTTGATACGATCCGACCTCCGTGTGCCGAATGTATGTTATGGAGCTTTAGGGGATCTAGCCTGGGACTTTACTAGACAAACAACAACACAATGACAAACACAAATGAAGGAAGAAGATGGTATGGATGCACAGTGGAATGGAAGCAAAGATGAACAAGGAAAGTGATAAAGGCTCAACTTCTGTTTTGGAGAAGAAGACAGAAATAGAGATGAAGATGGATCTAGTCCTCTTGTGAGAGGTTGGTTGCTGGTTTGGATGAACGGATGAAGGTGTTTAATGGATGAAGATGGCGTTTAATGGAGTTACTTGCAGCGGCTTGACGGATGTATTGTAGTGATGGAATGGATTAAACATAATAGAACTCAACTAATTAGAAAACCCTCTTGATATTAAACCAAACAACCTTTCTATAAACTAGTTAAGGATCTCTCTTTTCTGATTTAAGAACGAAACTCAAGAAGAGATGGAAGATAAACAATGGTTTTCAGCCCTATTGGCACCGGTTACCAAGAACCCTAAGTTACACTAGTTTACTCTAAGAATTGGCCAAAGAGAATATCATCAAAATCAAAGGCAAGTGCTGAAATGAAATATTTGCACTTTAAATACTAAAAACCTAACAAAGGGTAAATACCCTTACACCCTTAGACAAAGGGGCTTAGCCTTGGCAGCAAATGAAGATGGGCTTGGAGGATGGGCTTCAGCCAAACAGAAGGTGGGTGCAAGGAGAAAGCAAGGCCTTAGCCATGCGGACTCATGGTTTCCAAGGGTTTAGGCGCGCCGCTTGTCATGGCTGGTTCGGGCAAGCCATGAGGATGAGCTGGAGCCTTTAAGCTCATATCAGAAAGGAAGAACGTTACACAAGAAGGGATAGGTGGAATGACTTAAGCGCAGTGAAGAATATTGAGAAGCACGTTGAGTACACGGGTAGAGATTGGAAATAGAAAGAACATACACATATATTTCACAAAGAAATTCGTTTACAAGAACAGCTAGCAAATGATTACACACAAATACAGAGGTTGATGGTTTACATTTTATTTGCGGAGTATCAAAGCACCATCAAGGCTTAGAAGTGCACAAGGTGAGTTTAGTGTGATAAAGGAGGAGTTATCTCTACTTAACAAAATCACTCAAATATCTAAACTGATGAAACTAGTAACTAAGTTCGGTATTTATACTAAGGGTAGCAAAACCGGCCTTGTGATGAAAGTACCCTTGCTGAGGGATGACCTTGAGGTGACCTATCTAGGGCCCATGATTGTTGTTCAAAAATAGAAGGAATCGGCCCGAGCTTGTTGTGCTAGATTGGGGTCCCGATAGTTGTAGTCTTAGAGGAGTTCTCTCTTTTAGTAGGGTTGGTGAGAGTAACATCATAGTGTGGTCGAGGGTATGACGCCAAATCTTGATGCTATCCTAGCACTGACTAAGCGTCGAACTCGCCAAAAATAAATATAAGAGTTACAACTCGCTACTAAGAACAAATTGCTTGTAGATAGCAGTAACATGATCGAACCACAGAGAGTAATGGTACAATTCTTTGTGTTAAGTTATGATGACCAAATAACACTTAGGTGAAGTGTGGGTGGTTGTGATAGAACTAAGACTGAAAAGTAAATAGAGCGTATAACTGTCTTGGTCAAGAAAGCAGATTCGAGAATAGAGATCTGATATGAGAATAATTCCTAGTAGAGGCTAGCGGCTATGAGACAAGATACACAATCATAGACGCAAAAATATTCATCTTCAATCCACAGAATTGTTGTAGGATCAAGGTACGCTTATGACCCCTACTTCCCTCCTGCATCAACACCATCTCAGGTACACTTAGAGATAATGCCTTACCAATCAGCACCTTACTGGTTAAAGGGTTTATCGAGTTGGCAGATGATCGATTAGGGGAAGACAACTCCAGACTAGTATCCTCGGGTGTCAATCGGGACTAGATCTGATTAACCTTTCCCCCTACCATTTCCTAGATACACCCACTTAGCTCCATACGCTCTGCTGAGCTATTGTTATGATAATTTTCAGCCATTGTTTGAAGTAATGATTTAGCTCGAGTTAGGGTTAGATCTTTAGAGATCCTCCAGCGGCTATGTCAATTCTCTCTGTGTCCTTCTAGCTCATCCCATCGTAGAGGTATTGAATTAGTGCATGATCCTTCACTCCATGGGTCGGACAGATATCTTGGAGATCGTTGAACCTCTGGTAATACTCTCCATAACTCTCGCTCATTTGTTGTTCAATTGACACAAGATTCTTTCTGGCTATTGCGACTTTGTTTGCACTCCAATATTTGCTCAAAAAGGCTGCTGACATCTGAGCCCAAGTGCTTATAGTATTGTGTGGCAAACTGTGGAACCAATTCCATGTTGAATCTTCCAATGACCATTGGAAAGCCTTTAATTTCACCCTCTCAATAGAAACATCTCGAGGTTTAAGTGCGTCACATTCCAAGTGTAGGTCCCTTAAATGGATGTAGGGATTCTCATCAGAACGACCATGAAACTTTTTCAAGTTGTGGATAACAGCGGTCTTGATCGCCCAATCGTGATCTACTAGTGGTAGATTAAGACAAGAATAGGCTTCTTGCTCCGATCCTTAGTTCAGTTCCCTTAAAGTTTGCTCAATTGGCGGCTCCATGGATTGGATATTCATCTCTGGTCGGTTTGTTGACCTGGTCACAAAATAATTAAACACAAAGATTAGTATTCGTTACTCCCTAGCAACGGCGCTAAAATTTGACTGAGTGTCGAACTCGTCAAAAATAAATATAAGAGTTACAACTCGCTACTAAGAACAAATTGCTTGTAGATAGCAGTAAGAGGATCGAACCACGGAGAGTAATGGTACAATTCTTTGTGTGAAGTTATGATGACCAAATAACACTTAGGTGAAGTGTGGGTGGTTGTGATAGAACTAAAACTAAAAAGTAAATAGAGCGTATAACTGTCTTGGTCAAGAAAGCAGATTCGAGAATAGAGATCTGATATGAGAATAATTCCTAGTAGAGGCTGGCGGCTATGAGACAAGATACACAATCATCGACGCAAAAATATTCATCTTCAATCCACAGAATTGCTGTAGGATCAAGGTACGCTTATGACCCCTACTTCCCTCCTGCATCAACACCATCTCAGGTACACTTAGAGATAATGGCTTACTAATCAGCACCTTACTGGTTAAATGGTTTATCGAGTTGGCAGATGATCGATTAGGGGAAGACAACTCCAGACTAGTATCCTCGGGTGTCAATCGGGACTAGATCTGATTAACCTTTCCCCCTACCATTTCCTAGATACACCCACTTAGCTCCATACGCTCTGCTGAGCTATTGTTATGATAATTTTCAGCCATTGTTTGAAGTAATGATTTAGCTCGAGTTAGGGTCAGATCTTTAGAGATCCTCCAGCGGCTATGTCAATTCTCTCTGTGTCCTTCTAGCTCATCCCATCGTAGAGGTATTGAATTAGTGCATGATCCTTCACTCCATGGGTCGGACAGATATCTTGGAGATCGTTGAACCTCTGGTAATACTCTCCATAACTCTCGCTCATTTGTTGTTCAATTGACACTAGATTCTTTCTGGCTATTGCGACTTTGTTTGCACTCCAATATTTGCTCAAAAAGGCTACTGACATCTGAGCCCAAGTGCTTATAGTATTGTGTGGCAAACTGTGGAACCAATTCCTTGTTGAATCTTCCAATGACCATTGGAAAGCCTTTAATTCCACCCTCTCAATAGAAACATCTCGAGGTTTAAGTGCGTCACATTCCAAGTGTAGGTCCCTTAAATGGATGTAGGGATTCTCATCAGAACGACCATGAAACTTTTTCAAGTTGTGGATAACAGCGGTCTTGATCGCCCAATCGTGATCTACTAGTGGTAGATTAAGACAAGAATAGGCTTCTTGCTCCGATCCTTAGTTCAGTTCCCTTAAAGTTTGCTCAATTGGCGGCTCCATGGATTGGATATTCATCTCTGGTCGGTTTGTTGACCTGGTCACAAAATAATTAAACACAAAGATTAGTATTCGTTACTCCCCGGCAACGGCGCTAAAATTTGACTGAGTGTCGAACTCGTCAAAAATAAATATAAGAGTTACAACTCGCTACTAAGAACAAATTGCTTGTAGATAGCAGTAAGAGGATTGAACCACGGAGAGTAATGGTACAATTCTTTGTGTGAAGTTATGATGACCAAATAACACTTAGGTGAAGTATGGGTGGTTGTGATAGAACTAAGACTAAAAAGTAAATAGAGCATATAACCGTCTTGGTCAAGAAAGCAGATCCGAGAATAGAGATCTGATATGAGAATAATTCCTAGTAGAGGCTGGCGGCTATGAGACAAGATACACAATCATCGACGCAGAAATATTCATCTTCAATCCACAGAGTTGCTATAGGATCAAGGTACGCTTATGACCCCTACTTCCCTCTTGCATCAACACCACCTCAGGTACGCTTAGAGATGATGCCTTACCAATCAGCACCTTGCTGGTTAAAGGGTTTACCGAGTTGGCAGATGATCGATTAGGGGAAGACAACTCCAGACTAGTATCCTCGGGTGTCAATCGGGACTAGATCTGATTAACCTTTCCCCCTACCATTTCCTAGATACACCCACTTAGCTCCATACGCTCTGCTGAGCTATTGTTATGATAATTTTCAGCCATTGTTTGAAGTAATGATTTAGCTCGAGTTAGGGTCAGATCTTTAGAGATCCTCCAGCGGCTATGTCAATTCTCTCTGTGTCCTTCTAGCTCATCCCATCGTAGAGGTATTGAATTAGTGCATGATCCTTCACTCCATGGGTCGGACAGATATCTTGGAGATCGTTGAACCTCTGGTAATACTCTCCATAACTCTCGCTCATTTGTTGTTCAATTGACACTAGATTCTTTCTGGCTATTGCGACTTTGTTTGCATTCCAATATTTGCTCAAAAAGGCTGCTGACATCTGAGCCCAAGTGCTTATAGTATTGTGTGGCAAACTGTGGAACCAATTCCTTGCTGAATCTTCCAATGACCATTGGAAAGCCTTTAATTTCACCCTCTCAATAGAAACATCTCGAGGTTTAAGTGCGTCACATTCCAAGTGTAGGTCCCTTAAATGGATGTAGGGATTCTCATCAGAACGACCATGAAACTTTTTCAAGTTGTGGATAACAGCGGTCTTGATCGCCCAATCGTGATCTACTAGTGGTAGATTAAGACAGGAATAGGCTTCTTGCTCCGATCCTTAGTTCAGTTCCCTTAAAGTTTGCTCAATTGGCGGCTCCATGGATTGGATATTCATCTCTGGTCGGTTTGTTGACCTGGTCACAAAATAATTAAACACAAAGATTAGTATTCGTTACTCCCCGGCAACGGCGCTAAAATTTGACTGAGTGTCGAACTCGTCAAAAATAAATATAAGAATTACAACTCGCTACTAAGAACAAATTGCTTGTAGATAGCAGTAAGAGGATTGAACCACGGAGAGTAATGGTACAATTCTTTGTGTGAAGTTATGATGACCAAATAACACTTAGGTGAAGTGTGGGTGGTTGTGATAGAACTAAGACTAAAAAGTAAATAGAGCATATAACCGTCTTGGTCAAGAAAGCAGATCCGAGAATAGAGATCTGATATGAGAATAATTCCTAGTAGAGGCTGGCGGCTATGAGACAAGATACACAATCATCGACGCAGAAATATTCATCTTCAATCCACAGAGTTGCTATAGGATCAAGGTACGCTTATGACCCCTACTTCCCTCTTGCATCAACACCACCTCAGGTACGCTTAGAGATGATGCCTTACCAATCAGCACCTTGCTGGTTAAAGGGTTTACCGAGTTGGCAGATGATCGATTAGGGGAAGACAACTCCAGACTAGTATCCTCGGGTGTCAATCGGGACTAGATCTGATTAACCTTTCCCCCTACCATTTCCTAGATACACCCACTTAGCTCCATACGCTCTGCTGAGCTATTGTTATGATAATTTTCAGCCATTGTTTGAAGTAATGATTTAGCTCGAGTTAGGGTCAGATCTTTAGAGATCCTCCAGCGGCTATGTCAATTCTCTCTGTGTCCTTCTAGCTCATCCCATCGTAGAGGTATTGAATTAGTGCATGATCCTTCACTCCATGGGTCGGACAGATATCTTGGAGATCGTTGAACCTCTGGTAATACTCTCCATAACTCTCGCTCATTTGTTGTTCAATTGACACTAGATTCTTTCTGGCTATTGCGACTTTGTTTGCATTCCAATATTTGCTCAAAAAGGCTGCTGACATCTGAGCCCAAGTGCTTATAGTATTGTGTGGCAAACTGTGGAACCAATTCCTTGCTGAATCTTCCAATGACCATTGGAAAGCCTTTAATTTCACCCTCTCAATAGAAACATCTCGAGGTTTAAGTGCGTCACATTCCAAGTGTAGGTCCCTTAAATGGATGTAGGGATTCTCATCAGAACGACCATGAAACTTTTTCAAGTTGTGGATAACAGCGGTCTTGATTGCCCAATCGTGATCTACTAGTGGTAGATTAAGACAGGAATAGGCTTCTTGCTCCGATCCTTAGTTCAGTTCCCTTAAAGTTTGCTCAATTGGCGGCTCCATGGATTGGATATTCATCTCTGGTCGGTTTGTTGACCTGGTCACAAAATAATTAAACACAAAGATTAGTATTCGTTACTCCCCGGCAACGGCGCTAAAATTTGACTGAGTGTCGAACTCGTCAAAAATAAATATAAGAATTACAACTCGCTACTAAGAACAAATTGCTTGTAGATAGCAGTAAGAGGATCGAACCACGGAGAGTAATGGTACAATTCTTTGTGTGAAGTTATGATGACCAAATAACACTTAGGTGAAGTGTGGGTGGTTGTGATAGAACTAAGACTAAAAAGTAAATAGAGCATATAACCGTCTTGGTCAAGAAAGCAGATCCGAGAATAGAGATCTGATATGAGAATAATTCCTAGTAGAGGCTGGCGGCTATGAGACAAGATACACAATCATCGACGCAGAAATATTCATCTTCAATCCACAGAGTTGCTATAGGATCAAGGTACGCTTATGACCCCTACTTCCCTCTTGCATCAACACCACCTCAGGTACGCTTAGAGATGATGCCTTACCAATCAGCACCTTGCTGGTTAAAGGGTTTACCGAGTTGGCAGATGATCGATTAGGGGAAGACAACTCCAGACTAGTATCCTCGGGTGTCAATCGGGACTAGATCTGATTAACCTTTCCCCCTACCATTTCCTAGATACACCCACTTAGCTCCATACGCTCTGCTGAGCTATTGTTATGATAATTTTCAGCCATTGTTTGAAGTAATGATTTAGCTCGAGTTAGGGTCAGATCTTTAGAGATCCTCCAGCGGCTATGTCAATTCTCTCTGTGTCCTTCTAGCTCATCCCATCGTAGAGGTATTGAATTAGTGCATGATCCTTCACTCCATGGGTCGGACAGATATCTTGGAGATCGTTGAACCTCTGGTAATACTCTCCATAACTCTCGCTCATTTGTTGTTCAATTGACACTAGATTCTTTCTGGCTATTGCGACTTTGTTTGCATTCCAATATTTGCTCAAAAAGGCTGCTGACATCTGAGCCCAAGTGCTTATAGTATTGTGTGGCAAACTGTGGAACCAATTCCTTGCTGAATCTTCCAATGACCATTGGAAAGCCTTTAATTTCACCCTCTCAATAGAAACATCTCGAGGTTTAAGTGCGTCACATTCCAAGTGTAGGTCCCTTAAATGGATGTAGGGATTCTCATCAGAACGACCATGAAACTTTTTCAAGTTGTGGATAACAGCGGTCTTGATTGCCCAATCGTGATCTACTAGTGGTAGATTAAGACAGGAATAGGCTTCTTGCTCCGATCCTTAGTTCAGTTCCCTTAAAGTTTGCTCAATTGGCGGCTCCATGGATTGGATATTCATCTCTGGTCGGTTTGTTGACCTGGTCACAAAATAATTAAACACAAAGATTAGTATTCGTTACTCCCCGGCAACGGCGCTAAAATTTGACTGAGTGTCGAACTCGTCAAAAATAATTATAAGAGTTACAACTCGCTACTAAGAACAAATTGCTTGTAGATAGCAGTTGCTTGTAGATAGCAGTAAGAGGATCGAACCACGGAGAGTAATGGTACAATTCTTTGTGTGAAGTTATGATGACCAAATAACACTTAGGTGAAGTGTGGGTGGTTGTGATAGAACTAAGACTAAAAAGTAAATAGAGCATATAACCGTCTTGGTCAAGAAAGCAGATCCGAGAATAGAGATCTGATATGAGAATAATTCCTAGTAGAGGCTGGCGGCTATGAGACATGATACACAATCATCGACGCAGAAATATTCATCTTCAATCCACAGAGTTGCTATAGGATCAAGGTACGCTTATGACCCCTACTTCGCTCTTGCATCAACACCACCTCAGGTACGCTTAGAGATGATGCCTTACCAATCAGCACCTTGCTGGTTAAAGGGTTTACCGAGTTGGCAGATGATCGATTAGGGGAAGATAACTCCAGACTAGTATCCTCGGGTGTCAATCGGGACTAGATCTGATTAACCTTTCCCCCTACCGTTTCCTAGATACACCAAGCAGCGCGTAGGAGTCTACTTCGATCTTCTTGGGCTTACGGCCGAGACACCAAGAAGAATGACTGTTGTGTGATCTATTTAATTCTAGATTAGCTACTTCCAAAACCAAGCAGAAAACACGTTAAGAATAATCACGAGATCAATTAAATGCAGATATAAAGATTAATAAGAATAATTAAGTCTCATGCATATTCATGCTCATGCCTAATTGCCTCTACTAAGAAAATGGTGCTTAGCTATTCATACGCATAATTGAAAAGCAAAATAACAATGTATTAGAAATGGTGGAAAATATCCTTCGTTTCCAAAGGAGCGAAATGTAGAATGTGATTGAGATTCAAAATCAGAGAGGGTGCCCCTCAAAACCCTAGGAAGAGTATATAAATTTCTCTCTTCCTAGAAAATAGGCGAAAATAAAGGGAATTAAAATCCTAATTAACTTCAAATTGTATTTTTGATTACTCTCATCCTCACATGGAAATATTATCAGATCAAGATCAGTAGAGCGCATCCTCAATTATTCCTTAATCAACGCTCAAATCATCGAGGATTTGATCTGTTGTCCACTCCGAAGATATCTCCAAGTGAGGCGTAGCTAAGCGAGTCTATCTTGGTCTAGAAAGATTCCTGCTCTTATCCTGGCCAAGAAAGTTGCCATCAATCAGCCTGCTCTAGTTCTGCCAGAAATATGCTCAATTCTGCTCCTTTTTCTATCTACCGCCTCTCTTAGGCTGTCTCCTGCAATATTCGAGTGATTCGTACCGGAATCAATAACATACCATTCAAAATTGCAAGAGATAAAGTGGTAAAACCACTGCAATTAAGGCTCAATCAAGCACCATCGCATGCGCAACGCGTGTATGTCGCACGCATTGGGCCAATCGGGCCATCGCATTAAGCCATAGAGACAATATTGAGCCAAGAGAGGCTAATACAGCCTCAGCGCATGGAGACAGTGCCTATCGCACGAGCATCGCACTGGCCGGTAGGAACCCTAGCACGCACGTGTATGAGCCAGAACGCACGTATCGAGCCAAATCATGGGAGATGAATTTTGATCATCCTTCTATGGTAAATACAAGGCAGAAGAGAGTATTATAAGGGTACTGGATGATTTTGAGAGCAGACGCACGGTTAGATCACGATAACGCACGGCGTGACCTAAACGCATGCGTCAAAGGAGCATCCGAGCACATAGACAGGAGCCAACCGAGTTCGAGGAAGTCCAACTTGAGCTAGCGACCTTGGAACATGGTTTTGGATATGTTTAGGTGCTTTGGACAAGGTTTCAATCCAAACACACTGGTGGATAAGAAGTTAGCCCGAGAGCATACATTGACCGAGTCGATGGTCAAGGCGACTAAGCGTCAACGAGCCACGACTGAGCTAAGTGAGCGAGGCTTATGAGAAGCTTCTAGAATTATTTAGTTAGTTATTTGTAATTAATTATTAGAGTAATTAGCTAAGTAGAATTTCTATTCCTAGTATAATTAGAACTTAGAGTTCAAGTAGGATTATACTTTGTACTTAGGCTTTGCCTATATATGGAGCCGATAGTGCTCATTAATAAAGGGGAACAAAAGAGACTAATTTTGATCAAATTGATTGTTAAGACGTTTGTCTTGTGAAGAGCATTGCTCTTGTATCCCGTTCGTGGACTCGAAGGAAGAAAACCCTAGGATCGTGGACTCAATTCTAAACAAGGCGGTTGCTCGGCAAGTGGACTCTTGCAAGACCTTATCCTTGGAACCTCACTTGGTGATCGGCGGAACTAAGGTGGATTCCAGCGTTCCTTACTTCATCAAAGGTTGTTCAAACTCAACTTGGAGATTGGCACTGCAAAGGTGGATTTTGGCATGCCTTACTTCGAAAAGCGAGACTTAAACCCTAATTCCGCTCAATTTCAAACCTTCCAACAACGATCGTCAATTTCAGCGAACCTAGGCAACTAGGAATGTATCAAAGATGCCTGCGATGCGTGAGAAGGGCTTCATGACTTGCGCTGCTAGTTCCCCGATAGTCTCTCATATGATGGCTGCGGTAGACATGAGACTCACGAAAAGCCCCCGTGGGTTGCCCGGCTAAGGAATGAGTCATGCGAGGCTGGCCTAGGGTTTTCTCCATATCACGCGATGGTTGGCCTATGGCTCTAGTAGTTCCCGATAGGTGGCCTTTCCCGATAGCTTGCATAAAGAACCTAAGGTTAGCGCAGGCTTTAGCCATGTCTTCCAATAGGCTCCCGATAGGTTGCACGCCTCCCGATAGGTGAACCATGTCTCCCGATATATTACCTATAGCATGTCTATCCCCCGATAGATTCCCGTCAACTTGCACGAAGGACTTAGGGTTGACTCTAGTCTCGCCTATGCCTCCCGATAAGTGATTTATGGCTCCCGATAAACCCCTCCCGATAGGTCATGCTTCGGATGATTAGTCCTCGTGGCGGGGAGTCTAAAGTTGACGCATCCGTGATCACATCAACCCTCGCGAAAAACCAAGCACTTGTTAAGTCCTTAGCAATACAACCCAATCTAATATCCGGCTCTGGTACCATTGCGTTCACCTTCACTTTAACCCCCTGACCCTACGGGAAACTCCACCGAACCACCATAGGCTCTGCCGGCAAGCCATTTTGAAAGTCTCTCGTTAAATTAACCATGAGGAAGTCTGTCACTACCCTCCTTCTTCTTAATAACACATCTACCTGAGTCTCTACGATCTACTTACAAATCCGGTTGTTCCAATAATTGTGTTTTTATTTGGTGTTGTGGAAGCTAATATTTCAAGTCAGCATTAATTACTTCTAAATGGGCAGTAACACTAAAACATTGTTTGACATTGTGTCTAGTTCACAAGATTTGTGATGATGTACGTATGCATGGTGTATAATTATCACAGGACCAAATTTGACCGTGTCTTGCCAATGAATTTATAATTTAATGATACTTTTTTCTAAAGCAAAAAAGTCCCAACTTGCGTTATATACAAGTCTTACCTCAACTTTAGTTGGGGCCTTTCTTGTAATTATTTGAATTTTTGTAATTACATGCGTAAATGGAAAAACTAATAGTCAACAATTCTTTATTACAATGATAATATATATTATATATTATATACCGTTCTAAAACGAGTTAATCTTAAGTTAAGATGAAAATTAATTGTCTTTATTATTTATTATTTATTATTTATTATTTTAGCCGAAGTTCCGCCTATGCCACTATTTAATGTTCCAGTTAAACGTGCTAGTATGCTATCATTATAGCGACACAGGCTGTGTGCGGTCCGAAAGTAAGTAAAAGTTGAAGTCGAACAATCTTCAGTTGAGCCACAAGCTAGCTCACTGTTTAGATAAAAAAAATCACATAAATCGAGATTAATTTAGTTTGCCAGATCGAATCATTGATTTCCGATGAGCACGTTGAACTACTTAGTGCCTGTTTGGCATTGAGGTTTGGGTGGCCAACCCAGCTTTCTTCAACCAAAAAGCTAAGGAAGGTGTTTGGTAAACACCTTCAAAACCAAGCTTCTTGGAAAGCTGGTGTTCACCACCCTTGTTTTCCTTGCTTTCTCCACTGGAGCAAATTGGAGCAGTGGCCAAACCTTGGGCTGAAACAGTAACACGGGAAGCTAGTTGATAACTAAAGTGGACAAAAAACTCAGGTCAAATTCTTCATATTTACAAAAATGCCAGGTATAAATACCCTTTAACTCTCCAAATCCCTCACTCACATCGCTTTCCTCTTCTCCGGACCGATTGAGGGCAAAGAAACCTAGGTCGCGACCTCATCTCTCATCTCCTCTACTTTCTTTAATCCTCACAGGATAATACCCAACTTTCATCAGAACCCTCACCCTTACACCACCAGCGGCGTCCTCAAGCGCACCGCCGTCCTCCACCACCAGCAGCGTCCTCCTCCTCTCTCTTCGTCCTCAAGCGCACCGCCGTCCTCCACCACCAGCGGCGTCATCCTCCTCTTTCTTCGTCCTCAAGCGCACCGCCGTCCTCCATCACCAGCGGCGTCATCCTCCTCTCTCTTCATCCTCAAGCGCAGGACTCCTTTTAGGTGAGTTTAACTAATTTTAATTTTCCTTGCGTTCAATTATTAATTAATTAATTAATGTTAATTTGGATCTTTGTTTTTTTTAATAGTAATAAATCATTATTATTTGTTAATTGAATTTGATTTATTTCTTATATGGTAATTGAATTTGATAACAGATTGTTCTTCACACACTCAATATGAAGTTTTGTTATTTTATTAATACCCAATTATCGTGGAATTTTATAGTTTGTTTGTGCCATTATTAGATTCATGACATGTTGTGATGTATGTTGTAGAGTGGTTTCATTCTTTTCTGGGTTCATATTCTAGAGAACATATAGCATCTAACTCTGTTGCCATCTCAGCTTGGCAATCGACAAAGTGTCAGTCTTGCTTTGCCTAAAGAAATCCAGTGATTGGGATTTGTTTCAATACTTATACGCAGACAAGCCATCAATCTCCATATTCTCTTCTTTCAAAGATATGATTTTAGTGTAAACCTTTGCTCAAGTCAACCTTGTACTGTTGTCCTGTGTCTTAAGTTAATAATAAACATGGATATCATTTTCAATGATTTATTTTATGTGTTTGTGTACAATTCAAATCTCCACAAGCTTATACTTCATGGTCATCCTTTTTCAATTTGTTCCTTAAGTTAATTATTAACTCATTTAGTATTCCTGTTGAAGTTATGTTTCTGTTTACCAACTTCATGAATGGCCATTTTGTTACTGAAGCTGGATGGATTTCCATTTTGTTTACCAATTTCTATTTTGATAATCAAATAGCTGTTTTTTAACTTGCATATTTGAAGTTTTTGCTTATTGATGGATGCATTTCACTTGAAAAGATAGTATGTAGTATGTACTTCTGTTTTCATACCAAGATTATCAATGCCATAATGCTAGCATCTCCTATGCTGCAGTAGACTTCTTCCTCTTTGTAAAAATATATTTGACCTTGGTGTATCTGCAAAATATATCATTTAATGGGAAGTAGGGGATTGAAGGGGATAACAAGAAATTGATTTGTTAGTTTGAAAGAATATTAAAGGGGATACATTAATATAACCATCCAGGTCAAGTCATTTGAAAGAATGAGAACCCTACTCTAGTGATTTATCATCCAGGGAACTTCTATAATGTGACCTTACAAAGAAACTCCTTTATCCCTTTTCCTGTATTGTTACACTCCTTATGTTTTGGTTCGTGCTCAAATATGTACGTACTTATAGTGCCTTCTTTTGACATGATAGCAAGCATGCTGTTTTCCGTACTACTTTATGCTTATCGTGTTACTCTCTTTTTTATGTGTGATATCAGTTCTAACAAGGGATAGAAAAATTGTGTGATTTTTCAGATGCTAAGAAGCAGTTTCAACAGTTTGCATCTCAAACCATCGCAAATCGATTCTCATCCACTCTACAATCTACATTCAGCGTGGTCTGAGGTACTCATCACAGTGATTGAATGGCTATAAGAGGTGTTGTTTGCATGCGATTAAGGGATGATGAGAGGCGGTTGCGGCATTGTACAAATTGGCCATTATTGAGTTGTGGGTTAATTCTTTTAAATTTCTGTAGGGGATGATACACTAAGATACATGTTTTGTATAACTTTTGCAGAATCCAATGGATTATGTAATGAACCTGAGAAGTAAAATAGTAGATGAATGATCATTTTGACTGTAGGATTTCCCTTCCTCTTATACGACGCATTTTTCTCTCCTTATCAAAGTATGCATAATTCAGGAAAAAAACCTCCTATCCACAATAATTATATGTAGAATATTTGCAGCAAATTACTCTCTATTTGAAATTAATTTGTTTAAGATAATGGTTAATGCGTGAAACCATGTTCCCTCAATTGCATAATTTTATAATAAAACAAACCATTTAATCTTTGAGTTTACATCCCTTTTACATTTTTTTTTGAGATTACCATTAATGTTTTTGTTAATTAAAATATTTATAAGTTGACGATTTATCAAAAAAATGTAACAAACTCACTAAAAAAATGTGATTATTCATCAAGTTTTTTATTTCTAATATGTGTCATTACATATTTCAAAAATATTGTACATTTTGATAAATCTAAAATAGAAATACCAATTATATCATTTAATATAAGATTGGATATCAATTAGTTAGTGACAATACCAAAATAAAAAATAAGATCCTAATATTTTAAATATTTAGTAGAGTATTTTAATAATTGAACCATATGCTAAATATTGTAATGTTACTTACCATCTTTTATGTTTATTTGAATAATATGATGGAGTCAAAATAGAAATTCATATGTTACATTAATTTCTTAAAAAATTAAAAAAATATTATTGATGTATTCGCATAAAAAAAGTAACTCAATAGGTAATAGATTAATGATGAATAGATAATTGTGATTTTATATATGTAAAATTTTAAAATAATGCTCAATATTTAACTTTATTTAATAAAATGTTAATTATTTGTTTAAAGAAATAGATTGATTTAAATAATCTATATATATACTAAAAAATATTAATTTTAATGCTTGAAACAAATTGTGTCCTTTATAGTTAAAAGGTTAAAATTGCAGCTTTTAGAAAATTATAATTAAATTATTTGTTTAGAAAAAAAGATTGAATTAAATAATGTAAATAAATAACACTAAAAATAACTGATGCTCTTTATAGTCATTTTACACTCAAACCATAGTTCTAAAAGCAGTGTTTACCAAACAGCTAAAACAACTTCTCGTTTCCCACAGTACTTTTAAGAAATGTTTACCAAACAGCACACTGGCAAAAGTGTTTTTCCCACAACACTTTTATCCACAACACGTTTCGGATCAGAATCGGAACGCCAAACAGGCTCTATGACCAACTTCAGTCAACACCATTTTATGGATGTTTACAAAAAATATAAAATTAAATGTAGCTTTCTAAAATGGTATATAAGTACGTGTAGGCTGAAGAGAGAGTACTACATAAGTATGTGTCTAAGTGCTAACTATCACAAAATAATCCAAAATTGATCAATACAACAAGACGGCTCTCTCCTTAATGATTGGACTTGGACCCTTATCTCATTTAATTTAACCCTTAATTAATAATTTCTTTAATTAATTTCTCTAAGAAAAAATTGTTGCTTCCGCCAGTTGTGCTTTTACTATTGGTTCCTATTTTTGACAAAAAAATTAATCCTATTTTATATTTTAATTATTGTCTTCTTTTTTAAAAAAATTACAACTTGCAAGCTCTTTTTTAGTACAATGGACGTGACTGTATTGAGTTGTGTTAAGCATAAACAAAACTATGTATTCTTTTTTACTAGAGATCTAAAGTTCGAGTTCAGAAAATTGAGATGTGTTAAAAAATTTGAGAAAATTTTTTACCATTTTTCGAGATCTTTATAAGTTCAATATAATAACCAAATACTTGATGATAGCGAAGAAGGATATAAAAAGCATATGCTTTGCCACATTAAAATTAAAAGTGTGCTCTAAAACATCAGTATATTTATTAATTAAGTTTACGAAGATGCTAAAGTTAGTATTTAATTATGGTACTTAGAAACTCATACCAAAATCCACAAAGCAAATGGATAATTACTACAGTAAGATGCCACCAACCAATCAATTCTTGACACCAAAGAACAGAATACAACAAGTATTCAATTGATTGGACCGTTGCTTCAAATAACGGGGAATACCCACCAACATAGCTAAACCATATGAACATGCCAAATTTAGGGGGAAAACAAAACAAAAAACAAAAATTAAAATTGAAGAATGGGGTATCTTAATTATTATTCCTTCTGTTTTTTTTTTCCCTTAATATTTGAAAAAACAAAATAAGAAAAATGCTTTTGCTACTTTTCCTTCTGCTTTGTTTCGATGAAGTCAAGCTATTAACCCCAAAAAAAATTATTGCAAAAGGAATTTCTCGACTTTTCCATCGTTTGTGCTTTAAATATATCATATGTGTTGAATTATTAATTTCCTCCTGAGATGGTGGCATTCTTGTGATTAGAAAGCATTTTACATAGACTAATTACATCACAAATTCAAAAATTACAATATGATTTGACGATAAAAGTATCACATGTTCAATTCGTATTTCTATTTATATAGACATGCTGATCATTCATCTGTCCAAATTTTTTTTAACATATATTTTTTTATATAATTATGATTCTTGATTCGGCAAATTTAAAAATATTTGTAGTTTGGATAAAACAAAAATCACACTGCTACATTATAAATGAGGTTTTTTCTAAAATTCTCAAAATCGTTCAATCATTAGTTTTGTTGGAGGTTGAGTTTTTTCTTCCCAAATTAATTAAAACTTCTTAACATTCTTACAGTGGTCCAAAAGAAAAAGAGGGAAAAAGGAGGAAAAACTCTAAGCTGGGGACCTATTTTATTTGGGTAGAAATGGAAAGGGAAGAGAACAAAAAAAGAAGCAGTAGAGAAGTTAAGGGGCAGCAAGTTGCTATGGTTGCATCTGCAAGTGTGGTGCTTTTGCTATATTATGTCTTTGTTGTCACTTGTGGAAAGGAGCATGGGTCTATGACCGAAACTCTTTCATTAATTAATTATAAATAATTTAATAATTTAGATAAATGTCTGCACTGTTCCACAGTAATTAGCCTTTATAATATTATTATTAATATTTACTTTTTTGTCACTCCGAGCTAGAAGTTAATTTCATTTTAGCATTGTTTAGCTCCACAGATGATAATTTTTTCAGTATAATTTTTTTAATTGAAATTTGAGCCTTTAGTTTAAGGTGAGCAAATTTCTCGGCACTAACTCGATCATAATCGATATTATTATAATAAATATTATTAACATTTTTATTAATGAATAAAAGATGACAAACCCAATGGGAGAAAAGAAACAAGCATGGGCGGCTTTTTGTTTTACGCATTGTTCGAGATATATTGCTGGGCCAGTAACAGCACTCACCTAACTAGCCATGTTTTCAGGCCCAATTCGCCAATCACTTTTGACTTTGCTTGTCGTTGTTAGTTTTTAGTTTTTACCACTATCCAGTATCCAGGAGTTTAATTAGAAAGAGTTTTTTTTTAAACAAGGGAGCTTAATTAGAAGAAAAAAATTTAATTAGAAGAAAAAAATTTATTAAATGTAGGGGCTGATATAGCCGTTTAGTCTTCAATTATTATTATTATTTTTAAATAGTTATATTATTAATTATTATTATAATACTATGGATTGAACTCATGACCTATATGTAAAAACGGTATGCACTACCTAGTTAAACTGAAGCATTATGTTCTCCAAAAAAAAAATATTACCTTTATAAACTAATTAAATATCATTTATCTATATTAATAAATTTTAATAAAATAATAAAAATATTAACAGAAAATTTATCTTTTTACTTTATTCCTACTGTAATACTATTGAAGAAAAATATAAATAAGAAATTTAACTTATAAATTATTTAAACTATAAATGAAAAATTAGTTTCTTAGTTTTTTATAATACCCAAATAAATAATAATTCATTTTTTCCCTAAATAACCTTATATATTTATAAGTTATTCTAAATGACTTACAATTTATAATCTAAAGAAGAAAGGTTATACAACCCAAAATTAAATATAATGTAATGCAATTTTTTTTGTGATTTTTTTTCTTTTTAATAAAGTTATGTAAGTCATTTTTATTTTAATTAATTAAAAGAACAAAACAACCATTATTAACCAAACAGTTTTTTCTCTCGCACACCACAGTACAGTAGTAGGTGGTGGCAAGCACGGGCCCTGATGATTTTTGGGGGTTGGGTTGGGGAGCACTTATTGTAATAATAATAATTTATATAAAAAGCAAAAATACGCGCCACTTTCTTTTTTCACCTGAAAAATATCAAAACCTTTCCATTTCTAGATGAATATATTGGTATTATGTTAATGATTGATACCAGCACAATAACATATACTCCTACCAAACAAACAACAATAAAATGCCCCTTTTTGTTTTTGTTTTCCTTTTTGTCTGTCTTATTTATTTATTTTTATTTATTTTAGTAAAGAAAGCAAACCCTACTAATTTAGATAATTAATAAGTTATATATTCAATTGATATTGATAATCGATAGAAAAAAATGAAAATGTTTTTTTCTAACACAATCTTCCTTTTCTTATGCCGAATTAAGTATTAAATCAACAAATACAAATTGACTATAAACTAATAGAATCCTTGATAATTACTGAAAAAAGAGAAAAATAAAAGAATAGAGTCCACGATAATTACTGGCAGTGGCTAGTGAATGTGTGCTGCCAGGGAAAGTAAATGAGCACAACTCCAGTTAATAATTGTAGGCACCAACAAAATTTTATGTCTTGTGGTAGGGAAGGCAATGGAGCGGGTATGGAGCGGGTAAGGCACTATCCATACCCGCACCCGCAAATTTGCGGGTAATCCATACCCGCACCCGCACCCGCGCGGTGCGGGTAAAAGGAGGCAAATTGTACCCGCGGATTACCCGCGAATACCCGCAAATATTTTAACACAAATTCTTCTACGTGCCGAATGAATAAATCATAAAACGTTTGCACAATCGCAATCCCCAATCCATTACAGAGGAAAAGTAGTTGTTTCACATAAAGAGTATAATTAATTCCCTCAAGACTTTTCTTTTGAATCTGTTCATCATTACCAATCCCCAATCAATTACATCACCAATAACTTCATAACTCATTGTCTTCAGTATCAGTATCTTGATGATCTAGAGATTCGGTAGATACGGCACCACAACCTACGAATGTAAACACATAAATAAATAAGAGGATGTTCATGCTTATGTATAAGTTCAAAACTGAATAAATACAATTATATTTATTATTGTACCTGTATGTTCAGCTGCCCACAACCAACTACGAGTACACATTAAAGGTTCAATGGTTGTTGGATGAAGTTTGTTACGATGTGGGCTGATCACTTTACCACTTGTGCTAAATGCAGACTCAGATGCAACAGTAGACACTGGAATAGCTAGAATATCACGAGCAATTGCCTTTAAAGTCGGGTACTTAACTCCTTGCACCTTCCACCATACAAGAATGTCAAAATTTTCTGTTCTTGGCAAGACACGCTCCTCTAAATAAAGATCCAACTCACTTATTGCTTGTGGAGTCTGATCAGTTTGGGACTCCATCACAAACATATCATATTCAGTCATACTAGCTTGAGAAGCGTTCATTGCCAGTAAAGCTAACGATGGATCCAATGTTGCACGTGCATCCGCTCCCCTCTCACCATACTCTCTCACCATATTATAACAAACTTTCTTAATTTTTTCAATCTCCGCAACATAATTAACACCATAAATTTTACAGTAGTAGAACTGAATCAACTTCATCTTATATTGTGGATCAAGTATCGCAGCAATAGCCATAAGAACATTAACATTATCCCAATATTTGACAAACTTGGTCATCATTTCAGTAGCCATTGCTGCTATAATGGGTGTCTGAGAGGTTAACCAATCTCTCAATCTCAATTTCAAGTCACAAATCTTAGAAAAATACACATTTGATGTAGGATAAAGTGTGCCACTAAAAAATTCTGTAACTTCATAAAAAACCTTCAGTTTAGCACAAATATCAGCAGCAAATTTCCATTGTAATTCAGTGACAACAGGACATATTCTGCACTCAGTGTTTGTAACTCTAATCCTAGTGAAAACATCCTTATATAATAGTGTTGTTTCTAACATTAAAAAGGTGGAGTTCCACCTAGTTGGACAATCAAGAGAGAGACTTCTAGTAGGTTTGTTAGGACCAACAAACGTACCTTCAAACTTCTGTAATCTTTTTGGAGTAGCCGTCCAGTACGAAACACTCTCACGGATTGCACTAATACCATCCTTGATAACTGCAAGTCCATCTTGTACAACCAAATTCAGAATGTGAGCACAACACCGCATGTGAAGGTAAGATCCATTAGCAATGAGAGACCGAGATTTTAACTCATCCGACACCAAAACCATCATAGCATCATTAGTAGAGCAATTGTCTAGAGTAATCGTAGACAACTTTACATCTATTTTCCATTCAACAAGAGTCTTCAATAAAGCTTCAAAAAGTACTTCTTTGGTGTGCGGACATGGCACATATAAAAACCTATAGTTGACATAAAACTTAGTAAGTTTCAAATGACAATATTGAATTCAAACATAAACTACATATTTTATAGAAGTTATGAAATCACCTCAAAAGTCTGCTTTGCAATTTCCAATTGCGATCAATGAAATGTGTTGTGATTGCCATATAACCTTTCTTTTGATTAGAGGTCCACATATCAGAGGTGATGGCTATTCGGCCTTCATTTTTCTCAATGAGCTCCATTAAATTACATTTCTCTTTCTCATACATCCCTATTATATCACTTTTCAAAGTATTCCGGCAAGAAACCTTAAAAAGTGGTTGAAGCGAACAAACAAACCTCTTGAACTTGATTTGCTCCACCAAAGTAAGAGGATGTTCATGCATCGCAACCAAACACGCAAGCTCTTTTCTTGCAATTTTAGGATCAAATGTAGTTGAAGTCAACTCCTCCTTCCCACTTTTACTAACAGTGCCAGTCAAATACTTCTGTTGAAAGGTGACCATTTGTCGCCTTGGACAACTTTTCACATGATTATGCAAGTGAGATGTGCCAGAACCACGCCCAGAAGTCAATAGCTTATTGCAATACTTACACTTTGCTTTCGACTTATCACCAACCATAGCCTCTGTAAAATGTTCCCAAACAATACTCTTTTGTTTCTTTTTTACTGGTTCAAAACTGGAGTTTTCTTCAGGGGGTGTTGAGTGTTGTGTGGATGATTGAGCATGATCAATTGGATTGGAACTTCCCACTTGTGTAGCACTATGTGAACCCAAGTTACCCAATTGGATTGCTTCATACTGGTGTTCTTGATTTTCCATTATATTAATATCTACAAACAAGATAATACTGAATGAAATAACAGGAAATCTAATTATCAACCCAGATCATCCAGATAATCGTGCAAAGTATCAACCCAGGCGTCATGACGCCTGGGACCATCCCATTCAAGGCATCATGACGCCTGGCTATATATGGTAAGGCTAAAATTTAAATCACATTATCAACACATAAATAATTAGATTAGTCATTTGAGAATCAAACCTGTTGAACCCAATGCAAGAGCAAGATGAGGAGGGGAATGATTGGTCATTTGAGAGAGTTAGAGAGACGAAGACAAGGTGGACGAACGTCGATTTGAGGAGAGTAGAGACTAGAGAGTAGTCTGAGTAGAGACTAGAGAGGAGGACGGCTGGCTGCGCAGCTGCTGCTAATTGCTATGCTTATTCTTAGGGTTAGAGTCCAAACTTGTGTTTAATTAGGCTGTTAACTTAAGTGTTAATATTTGTAGAGAGGTGATTGGCAAAACTGTGTGTTTAACATCAAAACGACGCCGTTTTGATGTTAAACACACCGTTTTGATAATATTAGTATATATTTACAAAGATTAAAGATTAAAATAGAAGTATATAAAGATAGAAGTATATATATTTAAAAAAAATAGAAGTATATAAAGATTAAAATTAGTATATATAAAGATTAAAATTAGTATATATTAGAAGTATTAGAAGTATTAGATATTCAAATGATAGAAGTATTAGAAGCATTAAAAATGTAAGATATTTAAAAATGTAAGATATTTAAATATAAGATATTCAAATGTAAGATAGTTAAATGTAAGATATTCAAAAATAGTTAAATGTAAGATATTCAAAAATAGAAGTATTAGAAGTATTAGATATTCAAATGATAGAAGTATTAGAAGTATTAGAAGCATTAAAAATGTAAGATATTTAAAAATGTAAGATATTCAAATATAAGATATTCAAATGTAAGATAGTTAAATGTAAGATATTCAAAAATAGTTAAATGTAAGATATTCAAAAATAGAAGTATTAGAAGTATTAGATATTCAAATGATAGAAGTATTAGAAGCATTAAAAATGTAAGATATTTAAAAATGTAAGATATTCAAATATAAGATATTCAAATGTAAGATAGTTAAATGTAAGATATTAAAAAATAGTTAAATGTAAGATATTCAAAAATAGAAGTATTAGAAGTATTAGATATTCAAATGATATAAGTATTAGAAGTATTAGAAGCATTAAAAATGTAAGATATTTAAAAATGTATGATATTCAAATATAAGATATTCAAATGTAAGATAGTTAAATGTAAGATATTCAAAAATAGTTAAATGTAAGATATTCAAAAATAGAAGTATTAGAAGTATTAGATATTCAAATGATAGAAGTATTAGAAGCATTAAAAATGTAAGATATTTAAAAATGTAAGATATTCAAATATAAGATATTCAAATGTAAGATAGTTAAATGTAAGATATTAAAAAATAGTTAAATGTAAGATATTCAAAAATAGAAGTATTAGAAGTATTAGATATTCAAATGATAGAAGTATTATAAGTATTAGAAGCATTAAAAATGTAAGATATTTAAAAATATAAGATATTCAAATATAAGATATTCAAATGTAAGATATTTAAATGAAAGATATTCAAAAATAGTTAAATGTAAGATATTCAAAAATAGAAGTATTAGAAGTATTAGATATTCAAATGATAGAAGTATTAGAAGCATTAAAAATGTAAGATATTTAAAAATATAAGATATTCAAATATAAGATATTCAAATGTAAGATATTTAAATGAAAGATATTCAAAAATAGTTAAATGTAAGATATTCAAAAATAGAAGTATTAGAAGTATTAGATATTCAAATGATAGAAGTATTAGAAGTATTAGAAGCATTAAAAATGTAAGATATTTAAAAATGTAAGATATTCAAATATAAGATATTCAAATGTAAGATAGTTAAATGTAAGATATTCAAAAATAGTTAAATGTAATTAGAAGTATTAGATATTCAAATGATAGAAGTATTAGAAGCATTTTAAAATCGTGATAAATCTTTAATATTTTAGTTTGATAAATCTTTATATTTTATGATACAAAATATATAAAATATTTAAAATGATTATATAAAGATTAAAATTATATTCATACAATTTTAGGATCCAAAAATCGTGAAAAAAATTGGAATGTAGTGAGAAAATGAGGGCGTTTTTAATATTTTAGTATGATAAATCTTTATATTTTATGATACAATATATTTAAAATATTAAAATGATTATATATAATTTAAAATGATATTTATACAATTTTAGGATCCAAAAATCGTGAAATAAATTGGAATGTAGTGAGAAAATGAGGGCATTTTTAATATTTTATTCATATAATTTTAAATGGACATAGAGGATCCAAAAATCGTATAAAAAATCGAAATGTAATGAAAATATGGAATAAAAAAATTTTCTCATCATGATCAAGGCGTCATGACGCCACATGGAACGCCATTTGAGGCGTCATGACGCCTCACGGGATCAAGGATTGCTTCGTTTTCATCCAGACATCAGAACGAGGCGTCATGCAGATGCTTCATGACGCCTGGCGAGGCGTCGTGACGCCTCGCGGGTATAAAAGGGCTGCAATCTCCAAATCCATCAAAAATCAACATTGCCCGCGTCTTCTCTCTCTAGGTCCCTCTATCCTCAAACTCCAAATCACCCAATCCATCAAAAATCACCTCTAAATCACCTCCAAATCATCCCAAAATTTAGGAAATCACTCCTTACACATCCATAACCAAAACCCATCAATCAATTTGTTTTCTTAACCACTACATATCCACCCAATCCGAAATCCCCAATTCCGGAACCCTAACTTAGTCTTCCGTATTTTTACCCTCAAATCTCCTAGATTTTCACTAAATATGGTAGGAGACTCCTCTTCCAAACGTACTCGAGGTGGAGACATGAAGAAAACGACTCAACGCCAAAGTCCACGTCTGCTACTCGGGTCGTCGTCTTCAAATCCTCTTCCTCCCGCAGCTGAAGAAGATGAATTCGTTGTCCTAGCTGCCACAAATTCCCGATTCTATGTTCCACCTCCCACCTATGATCCAATATTTTTCACAAGTAAGCGTACATTCTTATACTATAAGAATTATTTTGCTACTGCTCAGATTATCATACCACGTGTGTTTGATATGGAAAATATGATTAAATGTGCTCTACATGGATTATTGGATTTCCAAGGATGGACTAAGGCTGTAGGAATTTGTCGAGATTTTAGTCCTGTGCTTGTCAGAACTTTCTATGCGAATTTGGAATCAAGCATGAAAGAAGATCCAGCGAGTTGTAGTATAACTTCTAAGATTTTTGGAAAACCTGTTATGGTTGATGTTGAGATGATATGCAGAATTTTAGGTGTACCAAATGCTGGTTTGTGTTATTTTAAAGGACGTGGAGCTATTAGTGCTCCTAATTTTGGTTTCCGCAAACAATGGGAAAGAGTAGCTCCCGGTTCCTATCCCAATACCCCCGTTCCTCTCCGTTTTTTAGATCCTCTTTGTCTACTACTGTTTCATCTCAGTTCTAGGATCATTCTCCCTAGGATTAACTGTCTTAGTGAAGTGCAAGGAATTGAAGTATGGATTATTTTTCATTTATTGGAGAAGAACCTTTTGAACTTAGGTTTTCTAATTATAAACCACATGGCTAAAAACAAAGTCACAAAACCCGGTCAAAATGTCCATCTTCCCTACCCGCACCTGATTATGCTTATTTTGGAAGCAAATGGTATAACCATCCCTCATTCTACTGAGTTTTCCAATGCTTGTTTCACATATAACTCGTCTCATGTGATATCTCGTCTTCAATTGAAGTTAAATGAAGAAGGAATGCTTGCTTATTCGGAAAAAAAATGGGGGAAACAAAATTATGAAGTAGCAAGGGATTGTGGAGTAGATAATGAACTCCGTAGTGACAATCAAGATCAGAATGCGGATATGGATGAAGATGGCAATGACGATGAGGATGAAGATTATGAAGACTATGCAAAATTGTGTGCTCGGATAGATGAGCTTGAATCTTCGGTCAAACAGCATCAACTTTCTGTTATCTCTCGAATTGATCAAATTGAGTCAAATCTCAATGCGCGGTGGGATAGATATGAAAATTATCAACGAGAAATATTAGGTGCCTTGATGTCTCGCTTTCCACCTCCTCCTCAATGATCATGTCCTTTAGCTTTGAAAATTCTTGTTAGCTATGCATTTTTTCTTGCTTGATGTTGTTCTTTAATGGATTCAAGTTTCATTTTTGTGGAGGATTTTGGCAGACCAATATGGCAGACCTTCTCCTCAATGATCATGTCCATTATTTTGTGGAGGGTTTCTTTAATGGATTGTTCATCAATGACTTATATTTTAAAGTTTTGTGGTGTTTTTAAGTTATAAATATGTAATTTATTTATTTTTTACCTAGCTGTCAATTCCAGTTGAAACATTGATCTGTGATTGTGTTGTTGCAAGAGCTCAAGCCTTTTGATGTCTGGACTGTTTATGATAGCTATGTATATCTTATGTTGTTCTTCAAAAGCATACTGGATGTGGTAGCTTTTGTTGTTTGATCTTACTCACCTAGTCTGGGATAGTGAAAATATCTGGTGAAAGTTTTTCGTTTGGGATTGAAATTTATGATATGTATATATATGTTGCGGGTATTTAATACCCGCAATGCTGGTATTTAGTGCGGGTTGCGGTGCGGGTAAGGCACTATCCATACCCGCACCCATACCCGCACTTTGCGGGTGCGGGTAAATCCATACCCGCAAAATACCCGCAAACTGCGGGTAATACCCACCCGCAATTGCGGGTATCCGGTGGATATCCATACCCGCGGGTGCAAATTGCCTTCCCTATCTTGTGGTACTATTAATTTGATTTGATTTCATGCCGAAGGAAAGAGCACTACTGCTCAATATGAGTTTCTAGTACAGAAATCCACAGTCGTTTAAAAAAAAACCTTCTATTTTGATTAGGTAAATCATGGGATTAGGTTGATTGTGTCCATCACCCAAAAGAAGAACAAGAACTAAGATGGAAATAAAAAGTCAATGAAAAAGAGAGACTCGACAAGGAGCAATAAAAGAGAATTTCATGTAACTTTTTAACCATAAAAGTTAATCACGTAAGAGTAGATTGTAGGGACTAAAGTGGCACAGTTGAGTTGATTAAAGAATACTTGACTGATACTAAAATTTTAGATTTTAATCTTGACGCAGTTGTTTTAAAACCTTGTGGTACCATCAACATGCCAATTAAACTGGACCCAAATAGAGACTTGTACCTTTGATGTTAAAATCTCAAATTAATGGAATTTAAAAAAGAACCTCAATACTGCGTATATATATAAACAGATCATAATTGTAATTTAAGTAAGAAGTATCATTTCATATATACAGTCTCATTAAGTGAGAACAAGATCATTATTGACCAATATAATTGAGAGTAATTAAGAGTATTTGCTTTCTTTTTTCTTTCTATTATTTTTTTTCAAATTTTCCTATTAATTACATCAACCATATTTGCACGATATAGTCAAAATTTGAACTGTTACTATAGCTGTTGTAAACCAATGCATGATGTTTGTTGGACAGATAAATATGGAACGTTCCTTCACAATAATCTTGCCAGTTAAAGTTTAAAACACCAACTTGCTATAGAATTTTTAATTTTAATTTCCTTAAAACAAATTGTTCCTAATTAGTCAGCCAAGCATTTATTTATATATTTTTGGAAATATTAATTCCTGATCTTTTATTGTCGCTAAAACTATTAATTTACCACCTTATTTATTGACAAACAATACGTTCAATCATTGGGGAAAAAGAAACGAACATTTACCAAAAAAATAACATTTCACCACCATTTTCCAGAAACAAAAAATAAATGGAATCGATTATATATAAAGGTTAATATGAATTTCATTATGTATGCTCCTTAATTGTCTAATATAATGGTCAAGAATCAACAAAAAATTCGAGTTTGAATTTATTTTCGTAGATAAAAGAAAATAAAAATTAGAGAGTTTAATTATGTGTAGAATTATTGTGAAAAGGGACGACTGGATTTATTGGGTCAAATTAGTGGGAAAAACGAAAAAAAAAACAGTAAACAAGCATAATGATTGGGTTAAAAAAACATTTTGTTACAAATGGGTGCCAAATCCAAGGTTGCCTCCCACGTTAGTCCTAGCTGTTAAACCAGAAACTAAAAATGATAAGAACGGGTAAATGATAGAGATAAGAGTAAAAATATTTGAGGCCAGCACTCAACTTGGTAACGTATCTTATTCAAATGACCAAAACACCGTTGGCTACTAAAATAGCGTTAGTAATTAACACCAATTCAAATGCAATTATTAATATTAATTATTTTGATTAGTGTAAGTAACTCTCTTTTTAGTCAAAGAGGAAGTACTGAACCAAGTGACCGGCCTCACGTGACCAAAATCCCCAAAACCAAGACAGAAAAGATTTTTTATTTTAATTTTTTTGCCCAGTCACTTTGCTCCCATTGGATACACACTCTTTCCCTGGCCCGCATCGCCACGTGTAATACTATACATGCCCCCATTACGCGGCGCCACGCCATTTTATCTCCTTAACTCACCGTTTCGAACCGAGTTCCTCTCCAACAACTCAGAAACTTTTCTTTCCAAAAATAAATATATATTTTTTTCAAAATAAAATCACAAAATCTTGGCATTTAGTAAATAAAAAATTAAGTGCTAGTATATTAGTAAGACGCTAATAGACCGGGTTTAAGCGATTACGGCTATTTGGGATCCTATAAAATAGCTAGTTTTGGTATCCACCCCCAACTGTATGCTGCTCTCTCTCTCCCCCTCTCTAACCCAAAAAGAACCAAAAACCCATATATCTCTGCTTTTCATCTCTTCTTCCTTCCTTTGATGTTCAAGCTGGTGTGTTTGAGTTAATCGTGCTTTTGAAAGATTGATTCGTTTATTCCTCTCCCTTTTCCGGTTCACCTTTCTTCAAAACCCATCTCTGCTTTTCACTCCCATTTCCGGTTCACCACTCTCATAAAACCCAGTTCTAGACGAAAAAACCATAAACCCATCTTCTTCCCTTTTTCCTCCTTTATCTTACTTTTCTTGAAATTTCTCTTCCTTTCATAGTCTCACTTTTTTAATTTTTAATTTTTAATTTTTTGTGGGGGGGTTTTGGTTGAGCAGAGAGCTCCTTTTAATCCCCTTTCTCTTTATTCCCATTTTGTCCACCACCAAAGGAATCTCCATCTCTTTTCCTCCTATTTTACCACTCCCCGCACGCTCACTTCGCTTTCAATGCTGATCTGAAAGTAGATAACCAAACAGACTCCCCAAGATAAAACAAAAAATTAGAAACCCAACACCCAAAAATGGATCAACCGAGCAATTTTCTCTCCACTCCTTCAATTAAGTATACTGAGCACCGACAACACACCAAGCATGTGACCCATTCCTCCTCTGCCTCATCGGATTACTCGAAACCGCCGAGGTTTGTCAGGATATCCGTCACCGACTCCTACGCCACCGACTCTTCCAGCGATGAGGACGACAATGAGGAGCCTTTTGTGTTTGCCCGCCGGCGGAGGGTCAAGAAATTCGTCAATGAAATCACAATAGACCCATCTCCAAGTGCTGCGGAGGAAAATCACCACCATCATCATCAGAGTGACGTTTTGAGACGGGCCAGACTGAAAAAACCTTCATCCGCCGGGAAATCTCGTATCCCGGCGAAGCCCACGGCGGCAGTCGCGGCAGTCGGGAAGAAGTTCAGGGGAGTGAGGCAAAGGCCATGGGGAAAGTGGGCAGCGGAGATAAGAGATCCTCTGCGACGTGTACGGTTGTGGTTGGGTACTTATGATACTGCAGAAGAAGCTGCTATGGTTTATGACAACGCAGCTATTCAGCTGCGTGGACCCGACGCGCTCACCAACTTCGTTACCCCTCCTCCAAAATGTTCTCCACCTCCTCCTGCGGCGGTGACAGTTAGCTCCGGTTATAACTCCGGTGAAGAGTCTCACAGTAACAAAGCTAACAACAGTAGTGTTCACTCCCCAACTTCTGTTCTTCGCTTCCCTGCAACATTTTCCAACGAAGAGGCCGAGTCACAGAGTGTCTTTTCAAGCAATAAAGAATCCCGAGATATCGGGTTTGAGGAAGTCCGAGATGTCAAGGAAGAATCAAGTGTCTCGGAAAATTTCTCGGAGTTTGCTGAGTATTCTTCCATGGAAGCATTGTTTCCTAACAACAATGTCTTCAATTTCCAGAGTTCTGTGCCTAGTTTGTTCGACGAAACGCCTAATATGTTCGACGAAACGAGTTTCGCAGATGGGTTTTTGAATGATGAGATCGGAGAAGTATTTGGCGGAGATTTCGGTTTCGGATACGGGTTCTCAAGTTCTCACAACGCGGATGATCATTTTCAAGACATTGGGGACTTATTTGGGCCTGATTCTCTGCTAGCTATTTGAAACTGAAATGTTAGCCTCTGTGAATCGGCATTTTCTCGGGTTGCCTGTATTTCCGGCAAATTTTGTATCGGCGAGAAGGAGTAGTAAATCGGATGTGTTTCCTTTTAGAGTTCCTATCAGTTTTGTTTTCTTCTATTTATTTTTTTTGGTTTTGTATTATGAGCCTATAAATATATATAGTAGTAAGTGTTACTATTATTTATTGTTTAGGAGTAGTAGTGAAAAATGTTGAGATGATGCTAAAAATAGCACATATTTTCTATTTAACGTACTGATTTGATCTTTTATTTGATTTTTGTTCATATATAATCATCGTACTCGAATGATTATTTTTATTTAGACTCATTCTAATTCTATCCATCGACATACCATTAAATATCTAATGTAGTACGTCACGTTATCTGTCGTATATATTTCTTTTTTGACCTGTGAGGACAGGTGAGATCACAATTTAAAAAAAAAAAAAAAACGGGTTTGGTAACCCATTTATCCATCCCAATTCTCTACACCACCCGTTATGTTTTCATCTTCGTTTTCGTTTATCTCCCCGCCCGTCTCCAGCAACTTGTCACCATTGACGCCGACCAGTAATCGCTTCCAACGAATTTGACCCTAGAACTCATCGGATGAGAGATTTCTTGAATGAATGGTGCGCTTTGGGCCGCTGAAAACGATGCCGTCCCTCTCCTTTTCCATTAAATGGGTAAATGGAACCCGTTTTTTCTCCGAATTTATGGTATGCCACATCAAACACTTAATATTACTCGATATATGAAGTTAATATGAAGGTTTAAATAAGAACAATTATTCGAATACGAAAATTATATATGAATAAAAATAAAATAAGGAGTTAAATTATTATGTTAAATGGAGTACATGTTTTATTTTTGGCATTTATCCCAAAAATGTTAAAGAGAATGAATGAAAAGTCCGTCAAAGAAACGGTGACGGCTGAGTTTGGCTAATTGTGTTGTTGTTTTTCACCCTCTGTTACTCTGTAATGCAAATTTTTTTTTTTTTTTGTTTTCTGGAGGGGCACGTGTTATCTGCGCGTGACTGGTAAACCATTTATTTTCTATATTTCTTTCTTAAAAAGGTTAACAGGAAAAAGAAAAAAAGAGAGAGAGAAAAGATGGGATCTCCAAATAGTAATTTGGAAAGAACAGGAAGAAGAAGAACACACACGTGGTTCTGCACAGTTGAAAAATTGAAAAAAGAAAAAGGAAAGAACAGAACAGTCTTGACTGGCAAGCCAACCTCTAAAAATAAATGTTTGTTTGTACGAGATTTTTGTTTCTTCCACTATCCACTGTTTAAATCAAATTTCGAACATGATAATATATTTATCTTATTTTTAAATTTGAATTCGAGATTTTAGGGGAGAGTTGAAAAGTCTATTAATTATGATGAGTTGAACAAAACCAATATGTTGGCATTTTCGTTTAAAGTGGTTTGGGATAATTTTTGTGGTTTTTGTTCAATTAAACATTGAAATGGTAAGTTTTGTAGGGCAGAAGGAGGAAAATGTGAATTTCCTTTCTGGTGTTTAATTCGTGGATGATAATTTAATTTAATTTGGTAGTACTAATAAGTTACATTTTAATTGTGCAAATATATAGCTGGCTTGCCGGTGAATTATTACAATTAAATGAGTGGAGAAATTATTTGTACTTTCTAATTTTGAATTTCTCTTATAAAGAAAGTTGACGTATAAGGTTAGAATTAAATTGAAGACAGCTGGCTAGTTAGGAAAACAAGGGGAGGAGATTTTTTACTGTTGCCAAATTTTTTCTAATTAATGAATTGGAAATTATGGTAAGAAATTTAAGAGTTGTTTACGAACGGAGAATTTTTTAAAAAAAAAATTAATTTTCAAAAAACTAGAGATATTTCTGAAATTGTGTTTCAATAACTGTTTTTTCCAAAATGGAAAAATCTCAGAAAAATTTTCAAATTTTTAATTTTTTTTAAATTAACACTGAAAATTAGAAACGTCCAAAATGAAAATTTTCAATTTTTTCAAAACTATTTTTTTAGTTTTTTTTTTTACTCCTATTCAACCGACCCATCTTGTTAATCTCAAAAATAAACAATGGGAAAAAACAACCCAAAATACTATCAACCACCTATTTTTCTCTTCAAACCATTATCTCTTTCTCCCTTTCTCTTTCAATAAATCTGGTCGTTCTCCCAAAATAATGCACAACTTTCTCCTTTAACCTGCATGTCATCGTCGCCGTTGCCTCCTCCTTCTCCTCTTGTGTGGTACTTCTGCTCTTTATGGTCTTTGTTTTATTCTTTATTTTCATAATCAGTTTTGTTTTCTATGTTCTTTGTATATCAATACTCAGTTCAAATTTCTTGAAATATTGTTTCAATTGAGATGTAAAGTTCAGTTTAATTGGCTGAAATTGTTTTGGCTTGTTGGTTAAAAATCATGCATGTAATATTTTTTTTCCCGAAAATGATGATAATTGTTAATATATTCATATAGATAAGTTTGAAATTATGAGAAATTGGTAGTGAATATTTATCGATGTTTTTATCAATATTGTATGAGAGAGTTAAGAAAGATTTAAATGGTATGCCTAGTTTTAAAGCTACGAATTGACAAGATATGGATGAAGAAATGTACTTAGCTACGGTGAACGATATGGTACAGAAGGTCAACAAAATTTTAACGAGGACGAAGCTAATGTGACGCAAGAAGGTATTCAAGTGGATGTGTCCCAACAACAACAAATGAATGCGGTTAGAGAAGATATTGCAGATCATTTATGGGCTAATTATAATATTGTTAGAATATGAAGAAGTAACAAGTTAAATTAAGTCTGTTTTTAATGTTCATATTTGTAGTATTCACGTACTGAACAAATAATTCAAGACTATTTTATATGTATTTTATTTTCATGAACGGAATTATTATATTTATATTTGATCTTTAACATGAATAAAATTAACATATTTATATTTGATATTTAACAAAAATAAAAAGGGTTGCCGTTTAGTTTATTAATATTCTAAAAAAGAAATAAATGATAGCATAGTTTTTTTAATTAAAATCAAATTGATTGAACAAAATTAGTAGTTTTCATTTTTCAAAAAATGAAGAAATAGTTGTTAGGTGAACACGAGTTTTCTAAAGCTGAAAATTTTCACATTTAGTAGAAAAAAAACACCATTTCCAGTTTTTTAATATTTTTTAAAATCAAATATATTTTTGAAAAACAGAAACAAAAGAAGGAGACAGTTTTCCGTTTGTAAATAGGCCTTATCCTCTTTTGAATTGTAAATTTCTAATTTTAAGAGATTCTTGGAAATATATTTCCTTTTTTAACAAATCTAAAATATTCAATTTTCAAATATATATAAAATATGTGATATGACTTATGAGATGACACGGCTGTACTTTGCTCGTCCTTGTTAGTGATAGTGATATACTATAACTCTAATTGTTATCCGAAATAAACAGATTAATTAGCTTTAAGTTTAACAAATAAATATACTAAATATTAGTATTGAATAATTTAAAAAATTACAAACACCAGAATATTTGGAATTTAGAATAAATAAGAGTGTTATATTATACAATTTTTTTATTTTATGAAATACAAAAATATATTGGAAATGGGCTTTTTAGGTAATATGTAGGTGTTTTTTTCCAAATAAATAACTAAATATATTCTCCATTTGATTTGATTTTTTTTTTTGGACAATCATTTGATTTGATTATAGGATGATTTAGCTTGCTTGAAAATTAAGGACAGGCACACGAGAAAATGGCAATTACTGAATATTAGATTAAGTGTGACTGATATATAAGAAAAATTCTATTGAGCACGGTAAGAAATGGATCATTTTTCTTTTGTTGAATCCCTAGAAAAGTCCTATTCAATCGAAAATCTACAATGGAAATTAAATCAAATTAGATATAAAAAAAATAGTGAAATATTTAAAGAGGATATGATTCTATCAACTTAATGAACTTCTCATATGAATTGTGTAAAACTTCTATGTAGATTTTTGATTTAATCCTAAGCGAACTTTTCATCTCTAACCTTTCTCTTATAAATTTGTGATTTAATTTAAATATATACTACGAAAATTGATTTTACTATGATTCAATTGATATTATGAATAGGGATGGCAATGGGTACCCGCCCGTTTGACCGGGTAATACCCGCTTTGACTGGGTATGGTTCGGGTATGGATAATACCCGAATTTATTATTTCGGGTATGGCCATACCCGATACCCCGCTTATACCCGAACGGGTATACCTCATTTTTACCCGTTGTCAACGCCATCTCGTTGCTCCCTTTTCCCCTCCTCCTCCCTCTCTCTCTGGCGTCGCCGACGACGGCGTCCTTCCCCAAATTTCTCTTTTCTCCTCAAATACCTAGGAAGAAAGATCGCCTCGCCTCTTCCTCCTTCTTCGGCCTCCGCAAATCCCTCCAATCCCGCCCCATTCACTCATTCTCCTCTTCTCGCGGCTCCCATTCTAGAAACTCCTTCATCGTCAAAGCCTCAGTTAGTCACTCACTTACTCATTCGCTTACTCACTAATGAATTGAGTGTATCAGCATTGTTTAATTCTTGTGCTTTTCTTTTAATCTGTGCAGAGTGACCTTCCGTTGGTTGGCAATAAAGCGCCGGACTTCGAAGCTGAAGCTGTTTACGACCAAGAGTTTATTAATGTAATTATGTTTGTTTATTTTCGCATTTTTTGATTTCCTGTTAGTCATGTATTCATTTTTTTTTAAACAAATTAAAACTGGTTTGTGTGGGCTTTTATCAGGTTAAATTGTCTGACTACATTGGAAAGAAGTATGTGATTCTGTTTTCTACCCATTGGACTTCACATTTGTTTGTCCCACAGGTTTTGTTTTGTTTTGTTTGGCTTCTTCTTTCTCTTGACTATAAACAGATTTTCAGATTAGGATGCTGATTTTTTCTTCTCTCTTGTGTGGGTACAGAGATCACTGCTTTCAGTGACCGTCATGGAGAGTTTGAGGAGCTGAACACTAAAATTCTAGGTATTTCAGTTGACAGTGTGGTGAGTGATACGATCCTAGCCCCGAGACTAGCCCTAGCGCACGCACAACGCGCACACACCTTGCGACCAAAGCCAATCAACCCAAAGTATCGAGCCCAAGATGTTCCAAAGCTTCAAGGGAGGTTACAAAAACTCTATACATGGAAACTAGACAAGGAACGTTGCTGGATAAAGTCCTTAGGCGAAGGACGACATGGAAGGTGGCTTGGAGGCGCATAGTGCAAGGTAGCACATCTACACGAGCCAATTCATGGAAGAAAAGTTCCAAATCGGGTTCCAAGATAAATACAAGACCGATTGGGATCTTAGGAGATCCTCTGCCAAGTTTGAGGACATTTGGACGAGCAGTTTGCAAGATGGCCCGTTGCTACTTTTGCATGCACAAGTGCCCTAAGCGCAAACGTGACGGACAAATTCATCGGACCATATCTCGATCATCAGAGGTCAGAATCGTGCGATCTATATCAATTATGAAACCTCAGGATGTTTTCTTCGTTGTGTAAAATTTTCAGATCAAACGGCCCAGCCGTTTGTTTGTTATCGATCGAGACATTTTCGCTGACAGTTGTCCTACGCGGATGAGGACTTCAAACTGCGTCCGTCAACGCCAACGACCATTATTTGGACCAGTCAGGCCCGGACCAGGAAGAGGAGCACCCTCCTACTATTTTTGTGTCTTAGCTATCGAATGGGATAAGTTTCAGACCGTTTGGACTAACCGTTTGAAAGATAGACCTATGAGACATTTTACTACGCAGTGTGAACGCGAGCAGACCGCAGCTTGGAGAATTCGGCCCAAACCTTGGCCTGATGATGCGAATGCTTCTAGGATGTTCTAGAAAGCTTTATTTGTATTTATTAATTAGTTTTTACAGTTATTAGACTAGTAGAAGTTCTATTTCGAAGTTACTTAGGAGTTCTAGTTAAAATAGGAGTTCTAATCTTAGTTAAACTTGTATTTGTTTTTGCCTATTTAAAGGCAGCCGTTTGGCTTAATAAATCAGTTCAGTTCAGTTTATTAAAAACACAGAAGAGTCTTCTTCTTTTTATCTTCAAGATCCTTATTCTATATCCGGTTTGATAAGCCGCATTTAGTTGCAAGTAAAGCACGAAGTCTATCACTCTATTCCTTAGTTTCGTCTGGGTTGTCTAGGTATTGCACCTAGGAGGGTCAGAGTTCTATTGAAGATCCTTGAAGGATTTCCTCCAGGTTGCCTAAGTATTGCACTTAGGAGGGTTGGAGTTTCCGACGAGTTAGTTTTCCGCATTCAAATCCTTGTCGCTGAGCAACGATCCAACAATTGGAAGGTTTCCGAATTAGGAACCACATCAGCTGGTAGCGGAGCAAAGGCTGCTCACCGTATAGGTATCTATCCTTTTAATTATTGTTTCGTTTGTTAAGATTGGTTTCCTTGATTTCCTTAGCCAAATCTATACCAATCTTGTTTTGTTTCCCCGTTTGTGTTAGTGAGTCGAAACTAGTAACTAGTTGCGTCTTGTTTAGGTAACAAATCAAACCTTTTGATTTGCTATCTTCTTTGAGTCAGAAAATAGAAAATAAAGTCCCACAAAGTGTCAGTTTATTTTGTTTCAAGTATTTGTAATTTCTATTTACAAAAAAAAAAAAAAAAAAAAAAACAAAAGAAAGAACACAAATTCGCACCAAAACAGAACAGAAGTGAAATTCAAAATTTTCAGTGCATTGAAAAATCAGGAACCTTGCGGTCTATACAGAATCAAAATCAGCAAGAAAAGAGTGTTCCAACGCAACAAGAATCATAGAAAACGGAGTTGTAAATCAAAAGTTATCAAAGAAACAAATCGGACACTTAGTAACCTAGTTCTAAAACAAATCCGAACTAGTTCAAATATCTTGTCTTTCTTTGAGCTCTTGTGATACATGACCTATCTATTCTGTGCTATAATTGATTGATTAGTTGACAAAGTAATCTTCAATTATATCCCATCTATTTTCCTTCTACGCTTGAGTTGTCTTTGCGTTTCATTGGAAGCTTTTCTTTTGACATTCTTTGAGTCTACGGATCTTGGATTGATTGAAGGAGAAATTTCGTTGAGGGATTTGTGAGAGCATTAGAGTGATTAAACACGAGGGTTTAAACACGTGAGGGAGTGCTTTAGATAGGGCAATTTTACGCTTGTTCTTTGTTGGTTGTTTGTGATTTCAGATGTCAGACCATTCGGCCAGGAGCACAGGGACAAACGAAGAGGTGCTCACACTGTTGCGCAATCTCAACCAGAGATTTGACGCAATAGACACATGGAGAAAAGAGGTATCCAAAGAAAAGGAGGCTGCTGCCCACGACGCAAGGCAACCACACACTCAGTACCACCAAGTCCTCAACCCAAAGAGTTCACCATACGCCTATGGCAAGCCACCATTCGGAGAGGGATCCGATCCTAGTGGCCGGACTGATGGAAGGGTGACTCGGACTATACCTAGACCAAGGAGGCCTCCACCGAGACAGCCTAGAGGAGAGGCTGAAAGGAGGAAAGATCCGGTTGGTTTGATAGCTAAACCCGAGGCATATAGTGAGAAAGAACAAACAGAAGGGTTATTCTACACCCGTTGCCAAGTTGAAGAGAAGGTGTGCACATTGGTTATTGATTCTAGGAGTTTGGCAAATTGTGCAAGTGAGTTATTTGTGCACAAACTTAAGCTCTCAATGATTGAGAAGCCGAAGCCATACAAACTTCAATGGATGACCAATGGCGAGGAGTTAGAGGTAACACATTGTGTGTTGGTCACTTTTTCCATTGGAAGATTTGAGTGTAGTATCTATTGCGACGTTGTACCCATGACTTCAAGTCATATCCTTTTGGGAAGGCCGTGGCAACATGATATGAAGGCTGTTCATAAAGGAAGGAGCAATCGGTACAAACTAGTGAAGAATGGCCGAGAGTTTACGCTTGCACCACTTACACCTACTCAAATCCTTGAAGATCAACAATACCTAGAGAAGTCTCATGCCGAATGGGAAGTCGCTAGAGATATTGAGAGAAAAATAGAAGAGTTGAGTGTTGAAAAGAAAGAGAGAATTGAAGAACAAAACAGCCCCCATGGGAAAAGAGATGAAAACAAAAACAGCACGCATGAACAGAGTGAGCATGCGAAAAGAGATGAGAGTTTAAAACACTTGCATGAAAATAAAGATCATGCAGAGAGTGGCGAATGTGAAAAAGGAGAGGTGAGTGTTTACGCCAAGAGAGTACAGGAGAGAAAGGCATTATGTGAGCGAAAAATCTGTTTTGGCGCAAGCCACCAAAAACTGAATTTTTGGCCATTGCGCTTAAAGTGTTCTAACCTTAACTCGTTTGTTTTCTCTTCTATTATTGTTTCTCCTAATTTGCAGATAAAGAGAAGGCTGTTAGCAGAAGAGAAGTCTCATTCAAAAGTGCCAAGAGAACTTAAGGAGTGTGAATCATCCATGGTGCCTAGTTCGGCTAACCCTAGCCGCAACGGTATGGTATATCTTTCCATCCTTAAGTCTGATTTGTGTGAGCATGTTAACCTCATTAATTATTATGATTCTGGTCTTAAAACTATTTTAATGAATGATGGTTATATGCAAGAGCCTAAGGCCAATTGATATGTATTTGAAAACTACTTGAGAAAGCACAAACGTTTGGACATTTGGACTAGGCCGAGAGATGTGCATCGTGTTTTCCCTAACACCAAATTGATTGAATTTTCACATGTATTTACATTACATAATCATTCTGCCATGTGTGAATTTAATGTTAAATTTGTGAGTAAGTCAACTGGACTTGAGGGAATTCTATTCAAGCGCAATCGCTTATTTAGGTCACATGACCTTTTGCGAAATTTTAATGAATATGATGCGTTTGAGAGTTGTTTGATGAGTTGTTGTGGTATGATTGGAATGACATTATTCAATTTAATGTTGCTGCTCTTGAGTTTATTATTTAGTATAGATGGCAGCAAGGAAATTGAGATGATGCGGACAGCCCATGGATAAACCATACGCTACCATATGCGTTTGCATGTCAAGATGGCAATTTTGAGATGTCAAGGAAGGATGAGCGAATCCTTCAAGTTAGGAACTTGGAGTTGGCAGCGCTTACACCAAGGATGGGTTCCAATCCAAGTTCAAGTGAAGAAGATCGCTTGGGGCAATGGTCTTATTCGATGCATTGTCATATTCAAAGACATAACCGCCAAGTTGAAATTGAGAGGTTGGTATGGTTCGTTGCGTGCTTACTTTGATATTACTAACTTAAGGTATTGTGGTGTAGGTCTAGATGTAGATTCGAGGGCGAATCTTTTTGAAGAGGGAGGGGATGATACGATCCTAGCCCCGAGACTAGCCCTAGCGCACGCACAACGCGCACACACCTTGCGACCAAAGCCAATCAACCCAAAGCATCGAGCCCAAGATGTTCCAAAGCTTCAAGGGAGGTTACAAAAACCTCTATACATGTAAAATAGACAAGGAACGTTGCTGGATCAAGTCCTTAGGCGAAGGACGACATGGAAGGTGGCTTGGAGGCGCATAGTGCAAGGTAGCACATTTACACGAGCCAATTCATGGAAGAAAAGTTCCAAATCGGGTTCCAAGATAAATACAAGACCGATTGGTATCTTAGGAGATCCTCTGCCAAGTTTGAGGACATTTGGACGAGCAGTTTGCAAGATGGCCCGTTGCTACTTTTGCATGCACAAGTGCCCTAAGCGCAAACGTGACGGACAACTTCGTCGGACCATATATCGATCATCAGAGGTCAGAATCGTGCGATCTATATCAATTATGAAACCTCAGGATGTTTTCTTCGTTGTGTACAATTTTCAGATCAAACGGCCCAGCCGTTTGTTTGTTATCGATCGAGACATTTTCGCTGACAGTAGTCCTACGCGGATGAGGACTTCAAACTGCGTCCGTCAACGCCAACGACCATTATTTGGACCATTCAGGCCCGGCCCAGGAAGAGGAGCACCCTCCTACTATTTTTGTGTCTTAGCTATCGAATGGGACAAGTATCAGCCCGTTTGGACTAGCCGTTTGAAAGATAGACCTATGAGACATTTTACTACGCAGTGTGAACGCGAGCAGACCGCAGCTTGGAGAATTCGGCCCAAACCTTGGCCTGATGATGCGAATGCTTCTAGGATGTTCTAGAAAGCTTTATTTGTATTTATTAATTAGTTTTTACAGTTATTAGACTAGTAGAAGTTCTATTTCGAAGTTACTTAGGAGTTCTAGTTAAAATAGGAGTTCTAATCTTAGTTAAACTTGTATTTGTTTTTGCCTATTTAAAGGCAGCCGTTTGGCTTAATAAATCAGTTCAGTTCAGTTTATTAAAAACACAGAAGAGTCTTCTTCTTTTTATCTTCAAGATCCTTGTTCTATATCCGGTTTGATAAGCCGCATTTAGTTGCAAGTAAAGCACGAAGTCTATCACTCTATTCCTTAGTTTCGTCTGGGTTGTCTAGGTATTGCACCTAGGAGGGTCAGAGTTCTATTGAAGATCCTTGAAGGATTTCCTCCAGGTTGCCTAAGTATTGCACTTAGGAGGGTTGGAGTTTCCGACGAGTTAGTTTTCCGCATTCAAATCCTTGTCGCTGAGCAACGATCCAACAATTGGAAGGTTTCCGAATTAGGAACCACATCAGCTGGTAGCGGAGCAAAGGCTGCTCACCGTATAGGTATCTATCCTTTTAATTATTGTTTCGTTTGTTAAGATTGGTTTCCTTGATTTCCTTAGCCAAATCTATACCAATCTTGTTTTGTTTCCCCGTTTGTGTTAGTGAGTCGAAACTAGTAACTAGTTGCGTCTTGTTTAGGTAACAAATCAAACCTTTTGATTTGCTATCTTCTTTGAGTCAGAAAACAGAAAATAAAGTCCCACAAAGTGTCAGTTTATTTTGTTTCAAGTATTTGCAATTTCTATTTACAAAAAAAAAAAAAAAAAAAAAGAAGAAGAAAGAACACAAATTCGCACCAAAACAGAACAGAAGCGAAATTCAAAATTTTCAGTGCATTGAAAAATCAGGAACCTTGCGGTCTATACAGAATCAAAATCAGCAAGAAAAGAGTGTTCCAACGCAACAAGAATCATAGAAAACGGAGTTGTAAATCAAAAGTTATCAAAGAAACAAATCGGACACTTAGTAACCTAGTTCTATAACAAATCCGAACTAGTTCAAATATCTTGTCTTTCTTTGAGCTCTTGTGATACATGACCTATCTATTCTGTGCTATAATTGATTGATTAGTTGACAAAGTAATCTTCAATTATATCCCATCTATTTTCCTTCTACGCTTGAGTTGTCTTTGCGTTTCATTGGAAGCTTTTCTTTTGACATTCTTTGAGTCTACGGATCTTGGATTGATTGAAGGAGAAATTTCGTTGAGGGATTTGTGAGAGCATTAGAGTGATTAAACACGAGGGTTTAAACACGTGAGGGAGTGCTTTAGATAGGGGAATTTTACGCTTGTTCTTTGTTGGTTGTTTGTGATTTCAGATGTCAGACCATTCGGCCAGGAGCACAGGGACAAACGAAGAGGTGCTCACACAGTTGCGCAATCTCAACCAGAGATTTGACGCAATAGACACATGGAGAAAAGAGGTGTATCTAAAGAAAAGGAGGTTGCTGCCCACGACGCAAGGAAGCCACACACTCAGTACCACCCAGTCCTCAACCCAAAGAGTTCACCATACGCCTATGGCAAGCCACCATTCGGAGAGGGATCCGATCCTAGTGGCCGGACTGATGGAAGGGTGACTCGGACTATACCTAGACCAAGGAGGCCTCCACCGAGACAACCTAGAGGAGAGGCTGAAAGGAGGAAAGATCCGGTTGGTTTGATAGCTAAACCCGAGGCATATAGTGAGAAAGAACAAACAGAAGGGTTATTCTACACCCGTTGCCAAGTTGAAGAGAAGGTGTGCACATTGGTTATTGATTCTAGGAGTTTGGCAAATTGTGCAAGTGAGTTATTTGTGCACAAACTTAAGCTCCCAATGATTGAGAAGCCGAAGCCATACAAACTTCAATGGATGACCAATGGTGAGGAGTTAGAGGTAACACATTGTGTTTTGGTCACTTTTTCCATTGGAAGATGTGAGTGTAGTATCTATTGCGACGTTGTACCCATGACTTCAAGACATATCCTTTTGGAAAGCCGTGGCAACATGATATGAAGGTTGTTCATAAAGGAAGGAGCAATCGGTACAAACTAGTGAAGAATGGCCGAGAGTTTACGCTTGCACCACTTACACCTACTCAAATCCTTGAAGATCAACAATACCTAGAGAAGTCTCATGCCGAATGGGAAGTCGCTAGAGATATTGAGAGAAAAATAGAAGAGTTGAGTGTTGAAAAGAAAGAGAGAATTGAAGAACAAAACAGCCCCCATGGGAAAAGAGATGAAAACAAAAACAGCACGCATGAACAGAGTGAGCATGCGAAAAGAGATGAGAGTTTAAAACACTTGCATGAAAATAAAGATCATGCAGAGAGTGGCGAATGTGAAAAAGGAGAGGTGAGTGTTTACGCCAAGAGAGTACAGGAGAGAAAGGCATTATGTGAGCGAAAAATCTGTTTTGGCGCAAGCCACCAAAAACTGAATTTTTGGCCATTGCGCTTAAATTGTTCTAACCTTAACTCGTTTGTTTTCTCTTCTATTATTGTTTCTCCTAATTTGCAGATAAAGAGAAGGCTGTTAGCAGAAAATAAGTCTCATTCAAAAGTGCCAAGAGAACTTAAGGAGTGTGAATCATCCATAGTGCCTAGTTCGGCTAACCCTAGCCGCAACGGTATGGTATATCTTTCCATCCTTAAGTCTGATTTGTGTGAGCATGTTAACCTCATTAATTATTATGATTCTGGTCTTAAAACTATTTTAATGAATGATGGTTATATGCAAGAGCCGAAGGCCAATTCATATGTATTTGAAAACTACTTGAGAAAGCACAAACGTTTTGACATTTGGACTAGGCCGAGAGATGTGCATCGTGTTTTCCCTAACACCAAATTGATTGAATTTTCACATGTATTTACATTACATAATCATTCTGCCATGTGTGAATTTAATGTTAAATTTGTGAGTAAGTCAACTGAACTTGAGGGAATTCTATTCAAGCGCAATCGCTTATTTAGGTCACATGACCTTTTGCGAAATTTTAATGAATATGATGCGTTTGAGAGTTGTTTGATGAGTTGTTGTGGTATGATTGGAATGACATTATTCAATTTAATGTTGCTGCTCTTGAGTTTATTATTTAGTATAGATGGCAGCAAGGAAATTGAGATGATGCGAACAGCCCATGGACAAACCAAGTGCTACCATATGCGTTTGCATGTCAAGATGGCAATTTTGAGATGTCAAGGAAGGATGAGCGAATCCTTCAAGTTAGGAACTTGGAGTTGGCAACGCTTACACCAAGGATGGGTTCCAATCCAAGTTCAAGTGAAGAAGATCGCTTGGGGCAATGGTCTTATTCAATGCATTGTCATATTCAAAGACATAGCTGCCACGTTGAAATTGAGAGGTTGGTATGGTTCGTTGCGTGCTTACTTTGATATTACTAACTTAAGGTATTGTGGTGTAGGTCTAGATGTAGATTCGAGGGCGAATCTTTTTGAAGAGGGAGGGGATGATACGATCCTAGCCCCGAGACTAGCCCTAGCGCACGCACAACGCGCACACACCTTGCGACCAAAGCCAATCAACCCAAAGCATCGAGCCCAAGGAGGGTCAGAGTTCTATTGAAGACCCTTGAAGGATTTCGTCCAGGTTGCCTAAGTATTGCACTTAGGAGGGTTGGAGTTTCCGACGAGTTAGTTTTCCGCATTCAAATCCTTGTCGCTGAGCAACGATCCAACAATTGGAAGGTTTCCGAATTAGGAACCACATCAGTGAGTTTTATGATAAATTTGGCTTTCTTTGCAATCTATGTGGTTGTGAAGTTTTGGTTTAAGGATGTGGTTAGTGTCATCTAAATGGTGACATTCTGAAGTTGAGCCGTGCTCAACTGCTCATATCCTGTGAGGTGTACACTGTTGTTGCTTGGTCTTGTTTAGATAATCTCACTGTAATGTGGGTCAATAACTTTTTGATGTGATTTATAACCATTGTAATTGGATTGACTGTACATGTTGGTACAGCTTAAACCATACAGGCAATACGTGTCCGCACTAGTAGTAAGCATATTTCCACATTCCTGTTTTGTATGTCTGCCTCAAGTTGGGTCATGGGTGCAATCTTCAGTTCAACAAAGAAAAATATTGTGGGTGCCATTTTCACTGGGCTTTCTTTTAAGAGAAAGATGTTAGCTACTGCTAGCAAGGTTTAGCACTTTCATTGATACTCAGTTTTATCGTTTTGGCTACTAGTGCCATTTATTTAGTCAACGAATGTGAACCTCAAAATGAGGAAAAAGGGAACTTCATTCAGGAAGCTAGTAATGTTTGTGATATTGTCTCAATACATCATCCTATTGAATTCAGTGTATTTGATCTTTGTAACAATTCTGTGTTTCCCCATAAGGAGTTGTTTTGTAGCTAGACCACTACTTAATGGCTGGTATTTCAAAAGCTTTTATAAGTCTCTTTAATCTATGCCTATCGGAAATCATAACCTGAAATATCAATTTGGTTATGCATCAGTTTCTATTGACATTAGTCTTAAATTTTTTAGTTGATTATTGATATTTCTCCTCTTGCTATTCTCTGTGTAGTTCTCCCACCTTGCATGGGTCTAGACAGATAGGAAGTCAGGTGGCCTGGGAGATTTGAACTACCCCTTGATTTCTGATGTCACCAAATCAATTTCAAAATCTTTTGGAGTGTTGATTCCTGATCAGGTATTGGTCATAGTCTCTTTCCTCAATCTCATCATGTGATTCTAATAAAGCATACTCAAGTATGGATGCCTTTCATATGGTAGTGTGCTTCTTTGTGCACATTCTTCCACTGGCATGATTTCTATAGCAAAAGAAGCAAGTTTGAGAACTGCCCATTTTTCTCAAGATAATAACAGAATGAGGAAGAGCTAAAGAGAGGTTTTTGTTTGACTGAAATTGATCCATGCTGACAAAAAGCGTACCAAAATAACAAAAAATCCTACTGCTATTTTGTTTAATGTATGAGTGTATAACTTATCTCTTCTCTTTATACTGAGAATTGTTGTACTTAATTCGTGATTGTTATCTATATGGGTTTACTGATGTCGTGCTATTTTTGATGCCTGGGATTGTTGCTACAGCAAAGTAAAAAGATTGCTGATGCTAAACTTGCAAAAGATTTCCAAACAGTTTTGAAGGAATTTCAAAAAGGGCAACGACTTTGTTGTGAATGTCGTGGGAAAGAAAATTTTGAGCAAGTTTAAACTACATATATATTAAAAAACAATCAATGAAATTACGAGTTTACATGTGTTTAATTATAATAGTTATATATCATTGTCTAAAAATAAATAAATAAATAGATTATAGTTCCGTGCATCATGCGTGTTAGTGGCTAGATAATATTGGAAAGAAAAGTTACTGCCAAGCTGAGCATTAGATTGAAAAATATGATGGGTGCTTTGTAAAAACGAGCCAAAATGGTAAAAACGAGCCAAAACGGTAAAAAAACGAGCCAAAACGATAAAAAATGAGAAAAACGGTAAAAAAAAGGAGCCAAAATGAAAAAAAAAAGCAAAAATGGACAAAAAACGAGCCAAAATGGTAAAAAAATGAGACAAAATGGTAAAAACGAGCCAAAACGGTAAAAAAAAACTAGTCAAAACGATAAAAAATGAGAAAAACGGAAAAAAAGAGCCAAAATGAAAAAAAAAGAGCAAAAATGGTCAAAAAAACGAGCCAAAACAAAAAAAAAACGAGCAAAAATGGTGAAAACGTGAAATTTTCTTTAATTATAAAAAAATAAAATAATTTGGTGAATTAGATATCCATTACATACCCAATTGGGTATTGGGTATATTGGGTATGGGTAATAATGGGTATGTTAAAGCGGGTATGAATTGGGTATTTACCCATACCCGCTTTAACATACCCATACCCGCCCATACCCGCCCAATTGCCATCCCTAATTATGAACTCTTCATCTTTCACCTTCCTCTAGTAGATTATTGTAGTAATTGAATAACAAAAAAGTATAAAGTTGGTTTTAATGAATTAGGGATTTCTGATTCAATTGGTTCCTAATTACACTCTTTTTGAGTATTAAATATTAAACTATTTATGAGGTGTATATACTCTTTTTAGTGTTAAACATTAAACTATTTATGAGGTGTATATTTTTAATGAAGTGTCATTTTTTTTAGACGTGTTAAAATATTATTAGTTTAGTTCACGTCTTACATATTGAACTATATTCACTTTAAAAAAAATCGAGGAGAGGTATGACCCAATTTGAGATAATTATTGCCTTTTATCCATGTTTCCCCTTCATTGTTCTTTGGAAGACCGATGTTTTACGAAATTCTTTACTTATTTTTTGAATAATATATAATATAGGAACGTGATTAGAGATTTTGAAAGTAGTTCTCTTTATTTCAACTGTATTTTTATTTTAAATGTCAATTAAATTAATAAGTAGAAAATTATTTTAAGTGAAATTAATTTATTCATTTAAATATTTCTATATATCTCTAACATTTGAATCTTTTAATTATATTGAAAAACAAAAGGCTAGGACATGGTGCATTAACGGCCCCACTATATTGTATTGTGAGTGTTGTGTTGTGATATAATGATTTAATTAAATTAAAATGACATTTACGTTTGTTAGATTTTTTAAAAATTCAAATATTGGTATACAAAATTAATTTTTTGATTAATAATATAATGAAACAACAACTTCAAGTTCAAAGAGATCCATGTGTTTAGCAACTCATTATCCAGACTGTTCTTTTTATCAAGTTCAAACTTGATAAAATTATGCTTTGGAAGTGAACTAACAGTAATACGTAGGTAGATTTTTTATCCAGACTGTTCCATTAAGGTTATCATTGTGCCACATTTTTCATAATGGGCAAATTATCCTCCACATCATTATTTATATTATAAAATGCAAAATTTCAAAGACCTCAATTGAGTAACTTTGTGATCCTGATCATATACAATACTATCGAATTATAAACTCGTTAACAACAAAATTTATTTGAATTTAATTTTTTTACAATGAGGCAATTAATTTGTACTCCTTCCATTTTTTAATGATTGTCGTTTTAACGTTTGGGGTAAATATTAAGACGACACTGTGCGCATAGTGTGATTACAAAATTGCCCCTCCTCTCCTTCTCTTTTTTTAGACAACTCCTTTTTTCTGCCTTTGCTTACCGTTCTTTCATCTGTTTCTTCCGTTTTTATAAACGAAGGAAGTAAAGATGGATTCTTTTTAGGATTTTTGTTCTGATTTCCTCTTGTTGTTGTACTTCACATACAATTTAGTTTCTGGCCTTCTTCTAATTCTTCCAATTCTTCAACCTTAGATTGGGATTTTCAAGTTTCCAGGAAAAAAAAGGAATTTGGGTTTTTCTAGATTTTTCTCTTCTTAGTAGTTATGGAGGTTTCGCCTGTTCAAGTCGCCACCGCTAATGGAATCGCACATGGCTTCCGAGATTTGGATTCAATTAAGAACAATCAGCCACAGATTTCGCTTCAAAGTTCAAGCTTGGGCTTCGAAACAATGCCACGATCTGAAATCAGAGGTTTCTGATTGCGAAAGCGGCAGTTCCGCTGTTAATTTCGCTCAATCCCCACAATTAAAAATCTATGGATTTGCGTTCGTTTGAGAGAGAGAGGCTTGAGAACGGCAAAGGAAAATGGCTCGAGCGCGTTGCTAATTTCTCAAGGGTAAAGTAGCCCGTAAGATAAAAATATGTGGAAATGTGAGAACGACCTTCTTTTCCATACACATCTACAAACGCTAAAATGATCACATTTTTTCCCATACATAGCTATAAATACGGGAGAAGGTACCCGGAGGTCCCCACGGTTATTATTTTTATTTTAGTTGGTCCCCAAAACGGTTTTTGGTTCCCACGGGTACCTGGCGTTAGGGCCGTTAATCACTTCAGGTCCCCGCCGTCAAATTCAACCCTAACGGACACTAACGGCCGTTAACTCCGAATTTTTTATTATTATCTCTGAAAAAGTACATGACATTGGGCCCCACTAACCAGATTTTTCAGATTTCTTATTTTCTTAATATCTAAAAATATTAGTTTTATTAATTAGTTAATTTATTTTAAAAAATAATAATAAAACTTAAGTTAAAAAAATAAAAAGAATATATTATTAAAATTCTAAAATCTTTTTTAAAATCCCACATGCTTTCTTTTTCTTTTCCTAAAATCACTTAAGCCCACTTACCACAATGACATTCTCCCGATTCCCTCTACCTTCTTATTCCAAAAATAAAAAACAGAGCCATCTTCTTCTTCCTCTCAAAACCCTAACCAGCTCCCTAAATCCAAACCTCCAAAATCAAGCCAAACTACCACCGCCGCACCAAAATCACCGCCACCAACCACCGCCGAACTACCCAACCGCAGCCACATTACCGTCGGCCAACGGTTAGATCTATTATCATCTTCACCTTCTTTACAGATCTAGATCTATTGTTAACGGGAAGCAGCAGACCAGCAGTGGTGGGAGAGAAAGGGTTGTTGGTTTCAGCAGTGGTTGATGGGTGGGATTTGGGTTTGTTTCGTGGCTGGGTTGAGGAACGGTGGCAGCCGCGGCGAGGATGGTTTGCTCCGGCGGTGGGTGATTTGTTGGTTTGATGATTGATTTTGGCGATTGGTTTGGTGGTTGTCGATTTGGGTCGAGGCAGAGAGGGAGATTGAGGTGAGGCAGAGAGGTTGAGTTTTGGTGATTTGTGGCTGGATTTGTGGAGGAGGTGCGGCGGTGGTTGTGGCCTCTGTGTACTTGTTCTTTAATGAGCTTACATTTATGGGCATGTTAATGCTGAAGTCTCTTTGTACCTGTCCCTTATGTAACTTATGGATATGCTAATTTGGAAGTTTCTCACTTTTTATTTTTATTTTCATTATGATTGGTTTTTGCTTGCAGTTTTTTGTTTCTGTGTATGCCTTGGTATTTACTGGAGAAGCCTGCAATGGAAGTTTCACAGATTCAGTTCAATTTTTTGATCTTCTTCTCCAATGCTCTTTGTGCATTAGCTTTGAATTTCTCTATATTCTTAGTAATTGGTAGAACTGGGGCTGTCACCATCAGAGTTGCTGGAGTTCTGAAGGACTGGATTCTGATAGCACTTTCAACTGTTATATTTCCAGAATCGAAGCAAGAATTAATAAATCGAAGCAAGAATTAATTTCATATGTTATCTGTTTTAATTGCAAGATTTTAGAATTTTAATAATTTTTTTTTAACTTAAGTTTTATTAAAAGTAAAGAGAAAAAAGAAAGAAAAGAAAAGAGAAGCTTGTCGTTTGACAAGGAAAGAAGAAAAGAAAGAAAAATAAAGAAAAGAATGGTTTGGGCTTCGGCCAAGAGGGCCCAATCAACAGTCAAATTTTGAAATAAATAATAAAAAATTCAGAGTTAACGGTCGTTAGTGTCCGTTAGGGTCGAATTTGACGGCGGGAACCTGGAGTGACTAACGGCCCTAACGCCAGGTACCTGTGGGAACCAAAAATCATTTTGGTGACCAACTAAAATGAAAATAATAACCGTGGGGATCTCCGGGTGCCTTCTCCCCTACAAATACTAGAATGACATGTATTAAGAAAGGAAGAGAGTATGATTGATCTATTCCTTAGAATGGTATTTGTTTGATTTTATTGGAAGCGGGGTCGGGTTCGGGGTCGGGGTCGGGTTCGGGGAGATTGCGTGTCATACGAGGGGCGTGATAAATATATGCACGTGACTACGTGAGCCTCACAACAGGTGGTGCTAAACTGCTACATACGACACAAATCAGATATTTTTGTCTTCATTTATTTTATTTTTATTTTTCAGTGCTATTTTTATTTTTCGGGAAAAAATTATCCATATATTCTCCAATTTTACCATGATAGGTATTTTTTAAGTGAGTTTGCTTCATTTAAAGTTAAGAACGAACAAATTTTTCCCCATCTTAATCAACCATTGCTTCAATATCTATATCTATATATATATATTTAAGATGGGGAAAAATTTGTTCGTTCTTAACTTTATGCTCTCTACACGTAGATCATTGTTAGCCATCGGCTACGTTTGAAATGCTAAAGCCAATTTTTAATATTTATAAAAACATATATCTTTAATAAATAAAAATTGTATGATTTTATAATCAATATTGATTATCTACTAGTATAATAATTATATTACAAATTTAAAATTATAGGCCGAAATGGAAACTAGACTTTTACAGACGCCGCGTTGCCTAAGAATAGTTCAAAAATAAAAAAATTGGTCGTTTGAGTGTCTAATTTTCCTCAATGTTTAAATGAGTGATAATAAAATCAGTTCAACCGTTGGATTTATTCACCCAATAAGTTGAGATTAAAATTCGAGCTCGAATTTCACTTCTACTTTTAAAGCAACCGCTACCTGACTAGAAAAGAGGACTCTAGTCCATATGGCTATAAAACTATAAACAGAACAGGGTAAAAGTGGGGAAAAGGCACTCGGAGGTCCCCACGGTTATTATTTTCATATTAGTTGGTCCCCAAAGCGATTTTTGGTTCAATTTAGTACCTAACGTTATCCCCGTTAGCCACGCCAAGTCCCCACCGTCAAATTCGACACTAACGGACACTAACGGCCGTTAACTCCGAATTTATTATTATTATTTCTGAAAAAGCACTGATACTGGACCCCACTTACCAGATTTTTCAGATTTATTATTTTCTTAATATCTAAAAATATTAGTTTTATTAATTAGTTAATTTATTTTTTAAAATTTATTTTTATAAAACTTAAGTTAAAAAAACAATTTTCCATTATCCGTTCAAATCCATTTTCCATTTTTTAATTTTTTTTCATTCTTTCTTTTTCTTTTCCATTTTTTTTACTTAATTTAAAAATGCTAGATTGCATAATACCTATTCATTTCGTCCATCACGTGAATCAAAATTGCAAATACATTGAAATAATCACCATTCAAAATTTCAGGCAATACATGATCACAATAAGGAAGTTCGTATGCAAACAAAATAAAACCCAAAAAGAATCAAAACTGCAACAAGAACTGCCCTAATTCGACAATCCTCAATCCTCCGGATTGTAATGTTATCTGCTATCTTCCACAACCGACCACACACCGCCGCACCTCCTCCACAAATCCAGCCACAAATCACCAAAACTCAACCTCTCTGCCTCACCTCAATCTCCCTCTCTGCCTCAACCCAAATCGACAACCACCAAACCAATCGCCAAAATCAATCACACCCATCGCCGGAGCAAACCATCCTCGCCGCCGCTGCCAAACCCGAACCAAATCATCAAATTAAACTCCACAGCCTCCACAAAACCGAACCAAAAATCCATTCAGCCCCCATCCCCTCTGCCAAACCTGAACCAAACCACCGCAGCCACCGATCCATCACTACTGCAGCCACCGTTTCTCAACCCAGCCGCGAAACAAACCCAAATCCCCATAAATCACCATAAAATAATAAATCTGGAAAATCTGGGTTTTGTGGTGTGTTTGGAGCCGGTGCTTGCTCCTCCTCTTGTGAGTACCATGGCTTGATTTTGGAAGTTTGGATTTAGGGAGCTGGTTAGGGTTTTGAGAGGAAGAAGAAGATGACTTGGTTTTTTATTTTTGGAATAAGGAGGTAGTGGGAATCAGGAGAATGTGTAATTGTGGTAAGTGGGAGAATGTAATTCTTAGTGATTTTAGGAAAAGAAAAAGAAATCATGTGGGATTAAGATTTTTTTTTTGGAATTTTAATTATTCTTTTTGTTTTTTTAACTTAAGTTTTATTAATTTTTTTTAAAAATAAATTAACTAATTAATAAAACTAATATTTTTAGATATTAAAAAATAATAAATCTAAAAAATCTGGTAAGTGGGGTCCAGTATCAGTGCTTTTTCAGAAATAATAATAAAAAAATCGGAGTTAACGACCGTTAGTGTCCGTTAGTGTTGAATTTGACGGCAGGGACCTGGCGTGGCTAACGGGGATAACGTCAGGTACTAAATTGAACCAAAAATCACTTTGGGGACCAACTAAAATGAAAATAATAACCGTGGGGACCTCCGGGTGCTTTTTCCCGGTAAAAGTGCATGTGAATTGTGATGTATATTTGAAAAGCATAAAAAGGGAAATCTGACAAGATCTTTGATAAAAAAAGACTTGCAAGTTGTTCTAAGTTGCATCTCTCAAGTTTTGATGGCAATATACAGAATGTGTAGGGTAAGCCACCAAGGATTGATATTCCAGTTATGTTCTCCATGTCTCAAAAAATGCTATACTATTGCTCCTTTTGTCTGAAAACAGTAATAGTTTAAAATTATTTCACACAATCTCATTTCTGTCCGGTCGCAAAAAAATGCAACTATCTATTCAAAAACAAAAAGAGAAAAGTGACAGCAGTGGCGGATTAAGGAATTTTATTTAGGGGGGGTGGGGGTTCGGGGGCAACGCCCCCAATTTTTTTTTGTTGAATATTTAAAAAAAAAGGCAAGCGAGCTGAACGAAAAATTGAAAAAATGCTTAACGGTATTTGTATCCGTCACTAAATAACAAATATTCAAATAAATTTAACAAAAAGATAAATAAAAATACAATATAGAAAAAAATTAATTAAAGCATGACGATGTATGCTAGCAAAGTAATTATTTTAAAACAATTAAATGTGAGCAAAACATTCAAAACTTATGCAAAATAATTATTTAAATATTTAAAATCGTGCCAAATAATTATTTAAAGCATGCAAAAATAATTTTTTTAATCATTTGAATTCATGTAAATTAATTAGTTAAACAGTTGAAGTCGTGTAAAATAATTAATTAAACATGCGAAAAATAAACAACATGAGCATACAAGCATATGCGTGCAAAAGTAAATAAACAACATGAGCGTAAAAATAAATAAACAGTATAAGCATACACGCATGCGAAAAATAAATAAGCAGTACGAGTGAGGAAATAAATAAACAGTACAAGCATACATGCAAACGAAAAAGAATACGAGTGCGAAAATAAATAAACGGTATAAGCACGCGAAAATTAAAACCCGACGGCCAAATTAAACAGGCTAGACCCACTAGATGGGCCCAAAGGCCAGCAGCTAGCTGGTCCAGGAGCCAGCCCAACTCTTCCTCTCTTGCTTGGGCTTGAACGCGTTCAGCCCTCTCCTCTTCATCTTCTTATTTTGGCTTGGTACAAAACTAAGCCCATGATTAATTAAAAAAAGAAACAGCCTAACCCATAACTCCCTTCTTCTTCCCAAGTCATCTTCAACCTCAAGCCCCTACCAGCACAGCAGCGACGGGGAGCATGGCAGGAGACCAGCAGCGGGGGCGAAGCTAGTACGACCGAGCATGGACCCTAGCCTAGGCTGGATCCGCCATTGAGTGACAGTACCTATTTCTGCTGCGGTAGCTTCTAGCAATTAGCAATTTGGCTTTGCTGCTTCTACTCTGCTCAAGCAAGCAGAGGAAGGCAAGTGGCAATATGCCTATTAGTGACTCAGATAATTCAGTACAGACTTTAGAGTTCAGATATTGCCCAGTACTGATAAAAAAATAGATTCACGTAAATTAGGCGGAAATTTTAAATCTTAAGAATACAGTTGCATTAAAATTTATAAAAAAAATAGTTTTTTTCATTTTTAAAATTCTACAATTCAATTTAAATTTAGAGTAATCGATATTTATAGTAATTGGATACCGCAAATAATGTTAAAGAAGAAAAGAAAAGGATAAAGTGGCGCGGCTTAAGCCACCCTCGGGTCCCTCCAGTTAATATTTTCATTTTTGTTAATCCATTTTTCAAAAATTGTTCGTTTCAGTCCCTTCTGTTAGATCCGTTAGGATTTCGAAGTCCCACATGACGGAAAAGGACTTAACGGAGACAAACGTCCGTTAAGTTCCATTATTTTATCAATTTGTCTGATAATAGCACTATTCACGGCCCCATCTTGTAAGATTTTATGTAATTTTCAAATTTTCCATCCATTTTCTAAAAAATTAATTAAAATTACCAAAATAAAATTATCTTAACAAAATAAATAAAATTAGCTTAACAAAATTAAATTATCTTATTTAATTAAACTAAATAAATAAACTTAAAATAATTATATACATTGTTGTAGTTCAAATCAGCAAGGGTAAATCTACTTTCAACTTTTACAAAAATAAACTAAACATGAGTCTCGTATTTTTGTTGAATTGATGAACTCTAATTACATACACTGATAACAAACGACATAATCTTCTTTAAATTTCTAAAAATCTATGTGATGTTTTGTTTTTCCCTTCAATCAAACAGATGATTTTTGATTTTTGATTTTTTATTTTTGCAAAGAAAAATAATTAACGGCTGATTTTGGTAATTAAAATCAATATACTAGTTGAAATCTTTCATCAGCCAAGTTGAAGGGCAACTGTGGGAATTTAGTAAGAATAATAAACCACAAGCACAGCTGCACACGAGGGCGCCGGTGGAAGAAAAAGGCTCTGCTCTCAGAGATGGAGGCGGAAAGCTTCTATTACGGTGGTCGCCGCCTTCTCTGGACGTTGCGGAGCCAATGATTTCTACGAACTGATTTCGGATCTGAGCCGCCGCACGTCCACTCCCTCTGCCGCCCCAACCACCATGAGATGCCTCCACCGCCACTATCTCCTCCCAAAACCCACCTCCCTCCACCACATCTCTACCAAATACACAGCTAAAATCACCTCCTCTTTCCCCTCCGGCGGCACCCTCTCCGTTGAACTAAATAAACAAATGATTTTTTTGTTAAACTAAATAAACAAATTTAAATAAGTTTAAGTTTGTTTATTTAGTTTAATTAAATAAGATAATTTAATTTTATTAAGATAATTTAATTTTAGTAATTTTAATTAATTTCTTAAAAAATGGAAGAAAAATTTGAAAATTACATAAAATCGACGAGATGGGGCCCACGAACAGTGCTATTATTAGATAAATTAATAAAATAATGGGATTTAACGGACGTTTGTTTCCGTTAAGTCTTTTTTCGTTAGGTGGGATTTCAAAATTATAACGGATCTAATAGAAGGGACTAAAATGAACAATTTTTAAAAAATAGATTGACAAAAATGAAAATATTAACTGAAGGGACCTGAGGGTGATTTAAGCCAAAGTGGCACAGTGAGGTTTGATTCAAAAGCTTACACGTTTCATTTCCCTGCCCGCACACCACACAGTCCACCACTGCACCAGTCTCTGTTCTCTATTAGTGAACATGTTCTAACATTAAACACAACTTTTTTGTTTTTTCCGCCTTGGGTGGAAACCCCCTTATTGTTATTAATTAATATTGCTGATAACTAGTTAATTTAAATCTAAATTCTATCTAAATTTAAATTCAGGGAAATAATCCTATATAGATCCAAACCTAGTAATCAATCAATTAATTAAAAGATCTAAAATTAATCCTCAATTCAATTAATTTTATGTTGGGTCTCGTACATTCATGTATGAATTTTAAGCCCACAAAGATACTGCTCCAAGTTTAAATAGATGTCGATTTTTTTAAAAATAATTTTGGTCATTTAATTATCGTATTTTAATTTTGAAGATCATTTTCTGTAGACAATGATAAAATTATCTCTAAATAATTTTAATTTTTTTAATTAAAGATTTAATTAAAGAGAGGCTACTTAATAATTAATAAGGGTAGTTTAGTCAGTAATTATACAATAATTATAATCTAATAATTATTTTGATTATTATAAAAACTGAAAAACCGACATCTATTTAAACTTAGAGGGAGTAGTAATCAAGCTTTACTAATAGAAATGATATCAAATGACAAATGACAAATGACAAATGACAAATGACAAAAAAAAAAAAGAACGCCCCTAAGCAATTAGACAAGTGAAAAAAAGAAGAAAATGTGTCTTTTATGATTATATCATAATGGAGGGAGTATTTCAAGAAAATCACAATTTTAGAAATTTTAGCTTACTGAACATAGAGAAAATATTTTTTTTCTATTTTTATTATTATTTTCAAGCTATGTACCCAAAAATGTACCTCTACTCGTTAGTGCATTCTCTCTATGAAGATTCGATCCATAATAAGGTGAAAAATGAGTTTGTAAGTTTTGAGCCCCTCGTGTAGTAATAATAATAATAATAAGTCAAAAGTTATTCTCAATCACAATCAAATTCTAAATAAGGAAAAGAAGCTCTTGCCACCAAACATTTTAATTTGAAAACCCAACTATTTTTTGGATGATTTAATCACCCAACTTTTCAAAGCTGGATAAGTGCCTGTTTGGGAAACACCAAAAAGCTGGTTTGGGTTGCAAAAGTTGGTTTCAAAACGAAAGTAGTGTTTGGTAACACCTCTGGAAACCAACTTTCTACAAAGCACTTTTCTCATTTTGCCTTGGCCTTCCTCCTTTCCTCACTGGAGCAAATTGCTCCAGCCCAAAACCATTGGTTTTGAGTAGAGGACGGGAAGGAGTTATAAAACCCTCTCTCTCCTTTTTTTTTATTTTTTTTATTTTAAATTCATTTTTTTATTTTATATATTAGAATAAAATAAATTAAAAACTATCACAATAAAATCTCCATATCAAGATAAATAATTCTAGATCCACTTTTCCTATTTTTATTAATTTTTTAAAAATGGGTTTTATACTCCAACTAGCTTTTAAGAAATATTTACCAAACAACTTCTCGTTTCCCACAGCACTTTTAAGAAATGTTTACCAAACAGCATACTAGTTTTTCCAGAAGTACTTTTCCTACAGAACTTTTCCTAAAGCACTTCTCGGACTAGAACCGGAACGCCAAACAGGCCCTAAATTAACCACTCCGTTTACTTTTTGACAAACGACTTTAAATTTTATATCGTGAAGTGTACGTGCCTATCGACCCACCTAAATACTCGGGAAAGAAGTCGCTGAAAGAAAGAGAGAAACATTAAATAAAAGTTGGGTGGTAGAAAAAAGAAATGTTTTATTTATTATATTAACATCTTTAAATATTACAAAGAGCTAGCAAAACTAAACTCAATAAACAACACATTTGTCCAAAAAGAGCTAGGGTTTGAGAACTCTAAAAATTTGTAGTTGAGCAAGACAAATTAGGGCTTGAATCAATAATTTAGACTGGAAGATGTCAATCATTACTGACGAGGTTGATATCTGCAGTCATGCCATATTTGAGAATCTTTATTACTGGACTGTATTAAGGCTGATTGCACAAGTTTCTTTCTCTACTACTGAACTCAATTAGGGATGCCTACAATCTCAATGGACTTCTAGTACTCATTGTTGGAAAATATCTTGTAAAGGATGGTTTTCCTTCACTCCTCCTTGAGTCTTCTTGTCTCGTCTCTCTATATCTCTCTTCAAGTCGTACCATCACATTTATTTATGGTGGCAAATTACAATCTTCCTTTTTTGCTTGGGGTGACCGCACTGGAACTCACAATGATCTTCTTTTTTAAGGCCTCGTACGCTAATTAGTGTGATTGCTCTGCTGATAATAGCCAGAATAGCTACATGTCAATCTTCAGCAGAGGCGGAGCCTCGTAGGGGGGGGGGGTGATACGATCCCAACCGGAGCCAACCCTAGTGACGCACCCACAGGCGCAACCACCCGCGCCAAGGCCCGAGCCTTGGAGGATGCAGCCGCGAGCCTCCCATTGCCGCCCACGGGCCTGATCACTCGTGCCAGGGCCCGAGCCCTACAAGTGAGGCTCAGTAGCCTCATCCACATGGAAATGAAGGCAGAGACAGCCTCGGAGGAAGCCAACCTGTGCGCGGCCCGGCTGCGCCTTGTAACCCTAATCCGCACCGCGTCCGCGCCTCCGGATGGGCTACACATGGCCACCTCGGACCTTTAGGTCCACCAGCGCCCTTTTCCTATTTTGACCAGGTCATGACCATTTATAATACAAGAGAGGAGTCCAGGCCAAAAATCAGGAGAAACGCCCGAAGGATTTGGGACAGGCCCAAATCACAAGCCCGCATTAGACAGCAAAAGCCACTGCCGAGCCTTTTGAATATTGGAGCATATTTCCTCGCACAATATTCAGCCCAGAACTTCATCTATGTATTAGGAAGTTTCTCTCCAAATTTCAGTCAGAACTCTCGAGGGAATAAGGAAAACGCCTTGTTTCCTTAAAACGTGATTCGGCGGACCCGCAAGCAAAGCCACTTGGGCCTTTTGACCTAAACGGCGGTGCCTGCACTTCTATCCTATTTAGTAGACTTTATTTATGTTATTTTAGGGTTTCAGAACTTATTTGGAAGGGTGGCTTGTTGCCATTTTGGTTTAAGTCATTATTTAGAAACTAAACTTGTTTCCATTTTTGGAATTAGGGTTTGGTGCTTCTTTAAAAAGGAGCCGCCCATGTTATTTTTCAGTTAGACTATTTTGATAATTGAAAGCAGATTTCTTTGGATCTTAATCCACTTGTTCTTGATGAACCTTGCAACTAATTGAGTTTCGTGCATTCGGTTAGCTTGTCAAGTAAAGTTTGAAAGCACTATCTATTGAGTCATTCGTCTTTGGAGTGGCGTGGACACCTTACCGCGGAGATTCATCGGTTTGACACAAGATCCTCAAGGGATTCGGCGTGGAGTGCCAAGGAAACCTTACCTTGGAGATTCACGTGCTTTCTTCGAGTTAAATTCTGCATTGAAACCCTCGTCGTTGGACAACGATCAAAAGAGAGCGTTCTAGCCTACAAGGAATGCATCAGTTGGTAGCGGAGCTCAGCTGTCCCGACTTGGTAAATCTATCCCTTTTATTATTACATTTTCTTTGTTAGAATTGGTATTCCTTTATTCTCTTCTACACCAATTCTCTTGCGTGCTGTGTGTTAGTTGTCTTGTGTCAATTCGTGTCTTGTGTGTGTGATTAGTGTGCAAATCATTTCAACGATTTGTAGGTCTTTACTATTGTCAAAAAAAAAAAAATGTCCCCCAAAGTGTCTTAGTTAATTTGTGTTTTCAGTTGCATTGAATTTCAAAAAAAAGAAAAAAAAATTGAAGCAATTTCGTCAAAAATAGAACAGGGGAGAAATCAATACCCTTAAAAAAAAAAAGAGAGAGAATAACTTCAGAATCAAATACTAGAGTGAATTTGTGACTCACAGCAAAAAGAATCATTGGATTTCGAATCGGGAATCAAAAGTTGTGGCAAAAACAAGTTTCAAAACCCTAATCGCATGCCATTAGCGTTTTTGAGTTGTCAATTGACTCAACCTATGTATTTTGAGCTTTTCTTTGATTCCAAGACTATTGTGCCTTCCTACTCTGTAGTACACTTGATTGATTGATTGATCTTTGCAATTGAGTCGAGTATACTACCTCAAAATTTTCTTTCTACACTAGTTTTCTTTGTGTGTCTCTTTGGAAGCTTTTCTTGAAATTTCTTCGAGTCAGGTTCATCTTGGACGACTGGAGGAGGATTTGAGGCAATCTGATTGTGAGATTATTAGAGAGACAAACACGAGAGTAAACACGTGAGGGAGTGATAGTTTTAGGCAATTTTACGCTTGAAAAATTTTCTGTTTTGAATTTCAAGATGTCAGGAGATCCGGAAAAGGAGGCTACGATTGTGAACGATGTAGCCAAGGCACTGCAAGACATAGCAGCCCAGCTCCAGGACATGAAAGCTTGGAGGCAGCAGGTTGAGGCTAGGGTACGTGAGGATGTTGTTCCACAAGCGCCCGGGGCACACTTTGTGCAACACCTAAACCCTAGAGTGAATCGAGAGGCCTATGCACCTGCACCGAGCGACGACCAGCGCAGTGAGCCTGAGTTAGATGGTTCTGAAAATGAGTATGAGGAAGAGGGTCCTCACATGGCGGGACCGAGGGGGTTCCAAATGCGCCGAGGAGGTGCGCATGGGCGCAGTAGGCACGCCTTTGGTGGGCGAGAGCGTCGCTTCGAGCAGCCGCGTCGCGAGGAGCGCGAGCGAGCTGACAACCATCTTGGGAGTGTCAAGCTCAAGATTCTAGCCTTTGAAGGGAAGGATGATCCCGAGGCATATCTGACTTGGGAACGAAAGATGGAAGCAATTTTTAGGTGTCACCACTACACCGATGAAAAGAAAATAAGGTTAGCTTCCGTGGAATTTTCTGGATATGCTACCCACTGGTGGGAGCAAGTGAATGAGGATGTGAGAGGACCTGTAACTACTTGGGAGAACATGAAGTATGTGATGAAGAGGAGGTTTGTTCCACCGTACTATCATAAGGACCAACTTCAGCATTTACAAAAGCTTACCCAAGGGTCCAAAACCGTGAATGACTATCACAACGAGTTGGAAGTTCTTTTGGTTAGGGTTAATGTGATAGAGGATGAGGATTCGAAAATATCTAGGTTCATGAGTGGGCTGAATCCAGAGATAGCTAACGCCTTAGAGTTGTGCCAATATAGGACGTTGGAGGAGATGCTTCACATGGCCGTGAAGATCGAGAGGCAACGCAAGGCTAAGGCAGCCTACTCTAAGCCGTCTACTGTTGTGTCTCGGACTTCCACTTGGAACAAGTCTACATGGTCCAAGGGGAATAAGGACAGCAAGGAAACACCCAAGGTATCTAAACCTTTATATGGTACCAAAGGTAATTCGACAAACCCTACTCTTTCTAAAGTTCCCGTTACTAGTACTAACCGTGTGCCTACAAGAGACATTGTGTGCTTTAAGTGTAGTGGCCGAGGCCATAAGCAGGCCGAATGTCCCAATAAAAGTTCTGATCATTAGGGACAATGGAGAGATGGACTCGGAAGATGATTATGAGGTGGTGGAGGATTCGGAAGAGGAGAGTGAGGAAGAAGAGGCGGCGGATCATGAAACTAGGGTTTGTGATCCGGTTACCCTAGTAGCTCGGAGAACTTTGAGTGTGCAACCTAGAGCCGAGACTCGTGAGGAGGAACAAAGAGAGAACCTATTCCATGCTAGGTGCCACATTGGTACTAAGGTATGCTCTCTTATTATTGACAATGGATCTTGTACTAATTGTGCTAGTACGCTTCTTGTGCACAAGTTAGGGTTATTTGCCGTCAAGCATCCCAAGCCGTACACTTTACAATGGATGAATGATGGAGTCGGCCTTAGGGTGGTTAAACAAGTGTTGGTGAGCTTTTCTATTGGGAAATACAAGGATGAAGTATGGTGTGATGTAGTCCCAATGCAATCGTCACATGTGCTGCTTGGCCGACCTTGGCAATTCGACTGCAACGCCATTCACGAAGGAAAAAGCAATCGATACAAGCTTGAGAAGGAAGGAGTGAAGTTCACACTCGCACCCCTTACACCTAAGCAAGTGCTTGAGGACCAGCTCTGGTTGGAGAATTCCTATGCTGAATTTGAGGCCTTATGGTTTCTAGACAAAAGAATTGATGAAAACAGCCCCCGTGAAAAAAGTGAGCACGGGTTTGAAAGAAAAGAAAAGAATGAAAACATCCCCCGTGAAAAAAGTGAGCACGGGTTAAAAACAGAAAAGAAAGAGCTTGAAAAAGAAAAGAAAAGGCAAGAAAAAGAAAAGAAAGTAAACTTGTATGCGAAAGCAAAAGATTTGCGCCGAGCGTTTGTTTTACAAAAATAGTTTTGTGGCGAGAATCGCCCTTTGATTCTTCTTCGCTTTAAATCTTTTTGTTTGAGCACTACTAACCTTGATCCTTTAGCTTCTATGCCTTCTTCTATCTTGGCTGTTTTGCAGGAGTTCAAGGATGTAACACCCGAAGAGATGCTAGCCGGTTTGCCTCCAATCCGCGACATAGAGCACCAAATTGATTTTGTGCCGGGTTCGACTATCCCAAACCGACCAGCCTATAGGAGCAACCCCGAGGAGACTAAGGAAATTCAGCGGCAGGTTGATGAACTCCTTAGCAAGGGATATGTCCGGGAGAGCTTGTCTCCATGCGCCGTTCCAGTGCTTCTAGTGCCAAAGAAAGATGGAACTTGGCGAATGTGTGTTGACTGCCGAGCTGTCAACAAAATTACGGTAAAATATTATCACCCCATACCTCGCTTAGATGATATGTTAGATGAGCTTAGTGGTAGCGTAATCTTTTCTAAAATTGATCTCATGAGCGGCTATCATCAAATTAGAATGAAAGAGGATGATGAATGAAAAACGGCATTTAAAACAAAGTATGGATTGTATGAATGGTTAGTGATGCCGTTTGGACTGACTAATGCCCCAAGTAATTTCATGCGACTTATGAACCATGTTCTTAGGCGTTTCATAGGAAAATTTATTGTTGTGTACTTTGATGACATCTTAGTTTACAGCAAGTCTTTGCATGATCATGTTTTACACCTTAAGGAAATTTTTCTGACCTTGCGTGAAGAGAAGCTTTATGCTAAACTCTCCAAGTGCTCTTTTGCTTTAGAACAGGTTGAGTTTTTAGGATTTCTTGTGGGCAAGGACGGTGTGAAGGTGGATGAAGCGAAGGTGCAAGCGATCAAGGAGTGGCCTACGCCAAAAACAGCAAGCGACATCCGCTCCTTTCACGGCTTAGCTTCCTTTTATCGACGTTTCATTCGTGATTTTAGTACTCTTGCTGCCCCACTTAATGACCTAACTAAGAAACATTTTGATTTCAGGTGGGAGGAGCCTCAAGAGGCCGCATTCCAAGCGTTGAAGGACAAGCTGTCCAACGCGCCCGTGTTAGCCCTTCCCGATTTTGACAAACCGTTTGAGTTGGAGTGCGACGCGAGTGGAATCGGTATAGGTGCTGTTTTGATGCAAGAGAAGAAGCCAATAGCCTTCTTTAGTGAGAAGCTCAAGGATGCTCAGCTGCGTTATCCAACGTATGACAAAGAGCTTTATGCACTAGTTAGGGCTTTCGAGGTTTGGCAACACTACTTGATGCCGAGGGAATTTGTGGTGCACACCGACCACTTGAGCCTCAAATACCTAAAGGGACAAGGGAAGTTGAATAGGAGACATGCCATGTGCCTGGAGTTCTTGGAAGCTTTCCCTTATCACATCAAGTACAAGGAAGGAAAAGACAATGTTGTGGCCGACGCATTATCTAGGAGGTATGCCTTGATCTCTTCGTTAAGTGTCAAATTTTTAGGGTTTTCTCAAATAATTCCACTCTACCCTACTGATTTGGATTTTGGTGAGATCTATAAGACTTGTGATTCCATGGCTGATGTAAAATTTTATACGCATGAAAACTATCTGTTTTGGCGCAAGCGCCTTTGCATTCCTAAGTGTTCTTTGCGTGAATTACTTGTGCATGAATCACATAGTGGTGGATTGATGGGCCACTTTGGCATTAATAAAACCTATGAAATGCTGAAATCACACTTTTATTGGCCTAAAATGAGACGTGATGTTGTGCGTGTGATTGCTAGATGTGTAGTTTGCCAAAGGGCAAAATCTCGGTTAGCTAGTCATGGTGAGTTTATGCCGTTGCCCGTACCTTCCCAACCTTGGACCAATCTGTCCATGGACTTCATTGTAGGTTTACCTAAATCATGGGATGGTAAGGATGGTATATTTGTTGTTGTGGATCGATTTTCCAAAATGGCGCACTTTTTGCCTTGTAAAAATACTAGTGATGCGTCTCAGGTTGCCACTTTAGAGAGGTAGTCCGCCTCCATGGTATGCCTATTAGTATTATTAGTGACCGTGATGGAAGATTTTTGAGCCACTTTTGGCGAGTGTTGTGGAGTCACCTTGGAACTAAATTGTTGTATTCGACTTCTTGTCACCCTCAAACCGACGGCCAAACTGAGGTAGTTAACCGTACTGTAGGGTCTCTTTTACGCTCTTTAGTTACCAAACATGTTTCTAAATGGACTTATCATTTTCCTTTTAATGGAGTTTGCTTATAATCGTTCAATCCATTCTACTACAAATTGTTCACCTTTTGAAGTAGTTTATGGCTTTAATCCGCTAACTCCCATGGATTTGACCCCTTTGCCTTTGAGTGATGTTTCTAACTTAGATGGACAACAGCGGGCCGAACACATCAAACAGATACATGAGAAGGCTAAGGCAAACATTGAGCGCACTAATGAGCGCCTAGTGCGCAAGCACAATGAAGGCCGCAAGACCGCGTCCTTTCAAGTTGGCGATTGGGTGTGGCTGCACCTAAGACGTGAGAGATTTCCAGAGAAGAGGAAAGGAAAATTATCCCCACGGGGAGATGGCCCGTTTCAGATTGTTGAGAAGATCAACAACAACGCCTACCACCTCGACCTTCCAAGTGAGTATGGTTCGATTCATGGAACCTTTAATATTTCTGACTTACGGTTGTTTGATGCAGGTGATGAGGATGTTGCTGATCTGGATTCGAGGGCGAATCCTTCTCAAGATGGAGGGGATGAAACGATCCCAGCCGGAGCCAACCCTAGTGACGCACCCACAGGCGCAACCACCCGCGCCAAGGCCCGAGCCTTGGAGGATGCAGCCGCGAGCCTCCCATTGCCACCCACGGGCCCGATCACTCGTGCCAGGGCCCGAGCCCTACAAGTGAGGCTCAGTAGCCTCATCCACATGGAACTGAAGGCAGAGACAGCCTTGGAGGAAGCCAACCTGCGCGCGTCCCGGTTGCGCCTTGTAACCCTAATCCACACCGCGTCCGCGCCTACGGATGGGCTACACATGGCCACCTCGGACCTTTAGGTCCACCAGCGCCCTTTTCCTATTTTTGACCAGGTCATGACCATTTATAATACAAGAGAGGAGTCCAGGACAAAAATCAGGAGAAACGCCCGAAGGATTTGGGACAGGCCCGAAGGACAAGCCCGCATTGGACGGCGAAAGCCACTGCCGAGCCTTTTGAATATTGGAGCATATTTCGTCGCACAATATTCATCCCAGAACTTCATCTATGTGTTAGGAAGTTTCCCTCCAAATTTCAGTCGGAACGCTCAAAGGAATAAGGAAAACGCCTTGTTTCCTTAAAATGTGATTCGGCGGACCCGCAAGCAAAGCCACTTGGGCCTTTTGACCTAAACGGCGGCGCCTGCACTTCTATCCTATTTAGTAGACTTTATTTATGTTATTTTAGGGTTTTAGAACTTATTTTGAAGGGTGGCTTGTTTCCATTTTCGTTTAAGTCATTATTTAGAAACTAAACTAGTTTCCATTTTTGGAATTAGGGTTTGGTGCTTCTTTAAAAAGGAGCAGCCCATGTTATTTTTCAGTTAGACTATTTTGATAATTGAAAGAAGATTGCTTTGGATATTAATCCACTTGTTCTTGATGAACCTTGCAACTAATTGAGTTTCGTGCATTCGGTTAGATTGTCAAGTAAAACTTGAAAGCACTATCTATTGAGTCATTAGTCTTTGGAGTGTCGTGGACACCTTACCATGGAGATTCATCGGTTTGACACAAGATCCTCAAGGGATTTGGCATGGAGTGCCAAGGACACCTTACCTTGGAGATTCACGTGCTTTCTTCGAGTTAAATTCCGCATTGAAACCCTCGTCGCTGGACAACGATCAAAAGAGAGCGTTCTAGCCTACAAGGAACGTATCGGGGGGGGGGGGGGAATTTGAACCGAAATTGTTAAAGTGTGGAATAAAATAAAGCAAAATAATTAGTACATAGTAAGAGACGAAAAGTCCGTTCTATAGTTCGATAAAAATTCGCTCGTAAACGATAAAAGTTTGAACGTAAGAGATAAAAGTTTAAAAAGGTTTAAACCCAACCCACACCCAAATCCTTCCAATTAAATCCCAAATCCTCATTTCCCAAATCATCACTACTAATAAACCCGTGCCAAAACTAATTCAATCTCTGCCGAAGTCCAATCCCTCCATTTAATTCAATTTCTACACCAAATCATCACATATCGATCACCCTCTCAATCTCTCATTCAATTCCAATCCTAAAGTAGAGAACAATTGTAAAAAGTACGTATATTGTATGAATTCTAATGTATAATTAATATTTTTCTATTTTGTCTTTTTATTTATCTTTTTGTTAAGTTTATTTAAATATTTGTTATTTAGTGACGGATACAAATACTCTTAAACATTTTTCCAATTTTTCGTTCAGCTCACTTGCCTTCCCTTTAAAATACTCCAAAAAAAAATATTCGGGGCTGCTACCCCCGAACCCCCGCACCCCCTGAATACAAATCCTAGATCCATCACTGATCTTGCCCCCCCAAACATCGAGTGCAGGATCCGCCACTGATCTTCAGTGCATACAATTATGTTGGGAATAACTTATACAACTCATCTGCAATTAGGTCGCAAGGTGTCGATCTTAGTGAATGGATCGCCATCGAACCAGTTTGGTGTGGGGAGGGGTCTGCACCAAGGGTGCTCAATGTCTCCATTCCTATTTAACATAGTGGCCGAAGGTCTTCACCGTCTGTTTGTTAGAGCAGAGGAGGTCGGAATCCTACGAGGTATAGGAAATCCGGTATCAGGGTGGCAGGTGAGTCATCTGCAGTTTGCGGATGACACTTTGATCTTCGTGAACAACAATGAAGAGGAAGTGCAAGGAGTTAAGGGTATTTTGAGGTGGTTTGATGCCTACTCTAGGCTTCGGGTAAATTTTCACAAGAGCACTCTGGCAGGAGTGAACTTAAATGATCACATCGGTGGTACTTTAGCTAAGCGGGCAGGATGCAAATATGAATCTCTGCCGTTCAGCTACCTAGGATCAGTGGTGGGTATGAATTCGAGAAGGAAATCTGGGTGGCAAGCGCTGGTTCACAAGCTTCGGAGAAAACTTTCTACTTGGAAAGGAAGTCTTCTCTCGGTTGGGGGGCGAGTGACGTTGATCAAGTCCGCGCTAGTGAGTCTCCCGGTGTATAACATGTCCATAAACAGGATGCCTAACACGGTGGTGAAGCAGTGTGAAGGCGTGTTTCGTCGCTTCCTGTGGAGCGGGAGGGAGGATAAGAAAGGGTTGGCAAAGGTCAAGTGGGAGGAGCTGACCTGCTCTACAAAGTGTGGGGGTGTGGGTATTGGGGGACTGCAAGACAGAAATGTGGCATTGCTATGCAAATGGGTGTGGGAGCTTCTGAATGGTAGCAGGAAGACTTGGGCGGAGATCGTGCGCAGACAATACAACATTAGCTCCATCGGAGATTTGTGGCTTGTCAGAGAAGGCCAACTGTCCCCTATTTGGAGAGATATAATGCGAGTATGTGGGAGGGGCAGTGCCTACTTTGAGTTGTGGAACAAACACACGTCGTTTAGAGTTGGCGAGGGAAATATCACTGTGTTCTGGTGGGACACTTGGGCAGCTAAGATTCCCTTGGCTCTGCTCCATCCTCGGTTGTATCAGCTATCGAACAATCAGGAGGGGACTGTTAGGGAGCATGGAGAATGGGCGAACTCGGCATGGGAATGACGAAGTGACTGGCGCCGGGGGTTATTTGAGTGGGAAAATGACGAGTGGACAAACCTTCGGGAGAGGCTGCCAACACCTAGACAGGGAGACCTTGAGGAAGGGTTACGCTGGGATTTGGATAACTTAGGCAACTATACGGTTCAGTCGGGGTATAACAAATGGGAGAGTCTTCGGCATGAGGACATACCTCTGCTGAAATCCTGTTGGACAGGGCTGGTTCCTTTTCGGGTGGAGTATTTTCTGTGGCTATCATTTAGGGAGAGGATAGTGACAAGGACCTTTTTGATGAGACGCAACATGATCCCAGCTGCCTTGAACGTTTTCCCTATGTGTGGTAACAGAGTGGAGGACGTTAACCACCTTTTTCTCCACTGTGATGTGGCTAGGAGGGTGTGGGACTATATAATGCGATGGTTAGGGGTGAAGTGGTACCAACTGGGCAAACTAGCAGAGTTTTGGAGTGCCTGGAAATCATATCTACCAAGTTTTAATATCCAAGCTGGGAGGCAGTGGGCTACCTTGTTCTATGTTGTTCTCTGGACGATATGGAAACAAAGGAATGCTGTGGTATTCAACCAAAAGGTTTATTCGGAGTCACACTGTGTGAATACAATATACTCCTTGTGGCACTAGTGGTTAAAGAGTAAAGACCAGTCTTTTGCATACAGCATGGTGGACATGTTGCAGTCCCCTACATGGCTGTTTTGCAGGCATTCTGCAGCTGGTTGAGTCCAGTTTAGGTTGTCTATTTTCCGTGTCGGGTGAGGTCGTTTTGTTGTGCTGGTGAGGGTTAGCTGCCCAGCGTTGCTAGCTCCTTACTAGTAGTAGTGCCCCTTGCTTTCCAAGCTGGCCGTCTGCGGGCTAGCTTGGCTTTCTTTTTGTCCAGCTTTGTGCTCCTCGTGTCATGATCTTCATGACTTTATTTCATAATAAATTTTCCTATTAAAAAAAAAAAAAAGGTCGCTGTGGATTTCTTGTTGATGTCTTAGTCTTTCTTTCTTAAGAATTACTTGGATTCCTCTAGCTACATTCTAGCTAAGGTTTTTGAAGAAAAAAATATATTCTTTTCTCCCATAGTTAGTTTACAGCCCTGTTATTGTATGATATATTCCCTTATCCCCCCCCCCCCCTTCTGAGTTTTAAGGCTGTAAGTTGAACTCAAAATTCACAATAGGGTTCTTCTTCATCAACTATTATCAGTTCAGGTCTATTTTCCTTGTTCTAAGCTGAGCTCCTCCTGGTTGTCCTTTATCCAAATATAATAATCTTGTTTCGGCGACTAGGAAGCTCAATCTAGGTTAATCCTTGAAAGCCTTTCTGCTGAAAGTATCATTATTCTTATTTCTACTAGGAGATTAGCCGTTCTATATGGAAAGTTTCATTGCCTCTTGCTTCCTTTCTCCAACATACGTTGCTCGGTCGGATTTCCACGCCAACCCTTCAATTTGTGAGAGCTCTTTTAGACTTTTGTCCAATTGCGTCTTTCTTTATATATGACTTGATTTGTTGGAGTATCCTTACCTCAACCTTGTCTCATCATAGTCACCTTCATAGGATTAAGATTCAGCTCTGCATTTCAGCCCTGCACATCATGGTCTTTTTATGTCCACAAATCTTTGCTTATGGATCCCTTTAATGGGGAGTCCCTCAGTAGACACGTCATTTGGTTTGTAAGGGAACAAGTTGTAGACTCTTCGATGAGTATAAAATTTTACTCATCAATGAGTTTTGTCAAGATAATGCTCTTTCATTCTTTCACTCCTTTCAAGGAGTCATTTCCTTGGAGTAATTCAGGTAAGCTTGCTTACTTTGCATCATCCGCTCCCGGTGGAGATTTTATCTTGCGTATTATGATCTAAGGTCTTTCTTGGTTACGTAGTCTATGAGTTTCCATCAAGGGAGATAACCAGTCTCAGCATGATTGACTTCCATACTCTCAACCTTTAGGATTGCCTCAGCTAGAGTGCACCAAAGTGCACTGGTATTGTTGTAGAGGTGTGCATTAAATTCTCCAATAGAATACCAACCTGATAGTTTATCATATTCAACTCGTGAATCTCATTCTTTCAGGTATCTCTTTCTTACTTACTCTGTTGGGCTGTGCGGAATATACCAATGAGCTCGGGCATGGATTATGATTCAAGCATATCTACTTCTGAGCTAGTCGGTGTTGTGATGAGTTTCTCACTCAATAATCCAGGAGTATTCTATCTTCAGGGTTTAACTAGGTAGTTCATGTTTGAACTCCCTTATTTTGATGAAGCCTCATTGCTATAAGCCTTAACTTATAACAACTGGGGACTTATTATCATCACCTGTAGACGTTCCTTGCAGGAGTCTACATCAAATTGAACTCATGAACAATGTTACTTAGGATTTGTTTCTTTTTGGATGTTGTTTTTAAGTAGGATTAGGATTGTAGATAAACAATTTAAGCTACAAGGATTCCTAAGAAAAAGGTATCTTCCCCTTTCTAGTATCAGTTGTTTAGTTTCGTTACGTGAGCTCTATGATTCCGACTTTGGTAATTACAGATTCTAGTTTTATGAAATTAATTCATGCATTTTCATCATCAATGTCCATGTCTAACTAAACTCCCAATTCCTGATAAGAGTTGTGTTCCTTATGGTCTCGTGAGATCTAAACATTTTTAATAATCCTCATCTTTGCATTCATGAGTTTTCTATAAAAACAAATCGCTTTTCAAATTAGGTTTAGATCTTTTCAATCAAAGTCCTAATTTGATTAGTTGAAGTCATTCTTGAAGGGGACAGTAGACTTCGAAACCAGATAGATATAAGTAGACAACTAATCTTGCAAAGGTTAGAGAAAATAAGTGATCTAATTCAGCCCCGATTGACAATAGAGGATCTTAGGTTAGGTGTTGTCTTCCCTTTTTCTTCATCGAGAAAATTAGTAAACCCTTTAACTAGTAAGGTGTTGTTTGGTTAGGATTATCTAATAGAGTGCCTCTTGACGTAATTTGATATAGGAGGGAAGTAGATATCCTAAGAAGTATACATGGGTTCTATAGAAACACTATAAAGTAGGGATGAATATCATTGAATCCATGATCGAACCATAAGGAATATAGCTTGTTGATGCTCTTCTCGGGAATCTTCTCATAATTGTTTTCATATCCTTGATCAACTGTCTTAGCCAAGAAACAATTTCCAATTTTACTTTATTTTGTAATCTTCATTTTTAATAACCGAAAACCCTCAATTTGTGACTTAAGGTCATCTCTACTAGTCATCCAAGGAATCCACAACTCACCCACAGTGTCTCTGAGGACGAACCTCTTACTATTTGTCTACAAGCCCTTTTGTGGATTGTTTTAAGTTGTATTTCATAACTATTTTTAACGACATCGACACACGATCAACAGATCCTCCTCTTTAATCAATTATTGGTGCTATCGTAGTGCATATATCTTTTGAAGTGTTTGATCTTCTCTGTATGACTGATTAGTGTTGCTGAGTAGCGCTACTACTAGTTAGCTTCGCTGTTTGGTCCGCTTCTAAGTGTGAGTCTTGTCATTCAATCAGCTCCAAAGTAGCCCTCTAAAGCTTTAGAGGTTTTGTGCAACTCTCCTTTCTAATCAGTTCCACTTCAGTTCTTCTACTCATTCAACCTAACCATTTTGGTTGGGGAATTTGTTATAGTCTCTCCACTTAAACTTTTCTGTCTTTTTATTTTAATTTTTTTCTGCACATTGTCTTTCCAGGAATTTTCAAGCTTGGTGATATGAGCCTCCTTAGAGACCCTTGGAGAATCAGCAAAGAAGTTGGCCGAAGTGTGGATCTAGCTCACTTTAGGAGATCGGCGAAGGCATTAGACAATTGATGCGTGAGTATTTGAGTAAGCAATGAGGAAGCGATGGAGGTAAACGGAAAAAAGAGAAGGAGATGTATTGATGAAAAGGGAAAAGATAAATAATGAACTTGAATGTCACGGCTAACCCTTCTAGGGGTGTTTCCTAGACAACCTAGCCATAAGACAAACAAGGATCTCAACTTCAAGAGCGACCCTCCTAAGGGAAATTCTTAGGCAACCCGCTCGGCTTGAAGAAGAAGAGTTGTAGGTTTGAAGAACCCTAATTAGCTAAGCTAAAATGTTTGGTCTTAGTTGGAGATTATCACAAAAGTAAAGACAACCCTAAAATTAGTCTATCTCCTTCTTTAAATACCTAAACCTATTTACAAAGGGAAAGTACCCTCACACCCTTGAACAAAGGGGTTGAGACGCTGCCTTGGAAAAGGCCTCACAGATGGGCTAGGGCGAGCGCACGAATGGGCCTAGCGCATGTGCGGGCTGGCGCGTGTGCGAGGGCATGGATGGGTTGACGCGGATGTCCTCATGGGATGCTAGGGATTGTGTGGGCGCGTGCCATGGGTTGCTAGGGTTTAGGCGGACGCTCCTCATGCCTTGGCCGATCATCCCGTGAAGTTCCTCGCGATCCGCGACCTTCGAAGGCGTTACGGTGTGAGCGATGGCATGTAGGCACGTAACCCAGCCTTCATGGACCTTCAAGTCAGCCTCCTAATCCCTTAGGGCCTTCAGCAGCTGGATCACCATGCCCTTGCTCCTAGTGAAGTAGCAAGGTGGTGCCGTGCTTGTATCATTCCCTCCTCCTTTGAGGGGATTCAACCTCGAATCTATAGGGTCTCCATCTGCGAGCTCCAAGTCATTTTGCACATTATCATCTCCTGCAAAATAGGGGGATAAATCAGTCACATTGAAAGTAGGGCGGATGATCTTCTCAAGGAGGTCATCCACTTGCACTTGAAGCTCATGCGTGTCCTTCGAATTGCATCTATATGCCGACCGGTTAGGGATTGTGGAACTCGGAAGGAATTCAATGTGATGCTCAATCCCTCGGATGAGAGGCAAACCGTGAGGAATATCCTCGGGGAAAACATCAACAAATTTCTGCATAAGGGAGGCAACATCACTAGACAAAGGGGGTTTAGAGTTAGAAGAAGATAGACAAAAATCCGTGAACCTAATTAGGATACACGGTTTCCGTATCAATAAGGCCAATCTAATATCTCTTCCTTTCGCCATGCGGCTCACCATTGTCTTACTTTTCACTATAGCACCATTTTTTGCCTCACTAACTTGCTTGTTGATGTCAAGTTTTGTTTTTCCCCTCTTGGCAAGCTCACTTTTTTCTTGCCGGTTGTTTTCCTCTTGCTCCTTACTCACATTTATCTCTCCACTAGGGGTATGCTCACTTTTTTCATACCCGAATTTTTCTGCACTCATACTACTCACATTTTTCACTCCACACCACTCATTTTTCTTTTCCAATTTTGAGGTAATGTCTAAAGTAGCACAAGCCTTTTCTAGCTTCAATTGGTCTTCGTACACTTGATGCGGTGGTAAGGGAGGTATTAGAAACTTGCGGTCACCGTGAGTCAACTTGTAGGTATTTCGGAAACTATCATGGATGGCATGCCTATCATATTGCCAAGGCCGACCAAGTAGAAGATGGCTAGATTGCATCGACACAACATCACAATGTCTTTCATCCACATATGTGCCAATTGCAAAAGGGACAAGGACTTGGCGAGTGACTTTGACGGAGCTGCCATCATTAAACCAATTAAGGGTGTAAGGATGTGGGTGTCTTATGGTGGGGAGGGCTAGGGAATGTACTAGGAGAGTGCTTGCAACATCGGCGCAGCTGCCGTTCTCCACAATAATGGATATAGTCATTCCATGGGAGATGCCGCGAGTGTGGAAGAGGTTCTCGCGTTGTTCCCGGACCAAATCATCCTCTTTAGGTGTCATGCTCAAGTTTCGACGCACCACTAGGCAATTAGGCACCTCAACAGGATCATACCCATCTATGTCCTCCTTGTCACTATGTGTCAAGTCCGAAGTGTGGTGTGGAACTTCCTCCGCATCTTCATCATCACTACTAAACTCACCACTCTCACGGATCAAGATGAGTCTCCTATTAGGGCACTCAGCTTTCATGTGTCCCTTGCCGCCACACTTGAAACATTCAATGGAACGAGACAGTGTGCATTGGTTGGGGGTTGAGGTTGTAGGTGGTCTTGTAGTATTTGGTGATTGAGGAGGTCTCAGTGGGTAGGTGTTTGGTTTATGTGGAAATGGGGGATTGGGTGTGTTTAGTGGGGGCTTGTTTGAGTTGGATGAAGGAGTCCAAGGAGGTTTTGTGGTGGTAGAAGAGGAGGTGAAAGGGAATTTGGGTTTAGAGTTCACTTGCCTTTCAATTTTCAGCGCCAAGTGAAGCATATCTTCCAAATTGTCATACATTTGGAAGTCAAGAGTGTAGGCAATATCCTTGCGAAGGCCGCCTAGAAACCGAGCCATGGTGGCTTCCTTAGTCTCATTGATATTCACTCGCATGACACATGTGAGCATGTCATGGTAGAAGTCACCCACACTACGGTAGCCTTGAAATAGCCGTTGGAGTCTTTGGTGGAGGTCATGGTGGTAATATGAAAGAACAAAATGTCGGCGCATCTCAATCTTGAAGTCCTCCCAATTGTCAAGATGAGGGCACCACTCAAGTCTCCTAGTAGTCACTAGTCTATCCCACAAAATGAATGGCCATGTCCGTGAAACCTACAATGACAAGTCGAATTTTTCTTCACATCCGTATAGTTGTAACATTCAAACACTCTCTCCACTTGATTTTCCCAAATAAAGTAGGCATCGGGATCATCCTTGCCTTCAAATGTGGGGATTGTGAGTTTAATGTTAGAGAGGTTGTTATCCACTCTCTCTTCTTAGTAGCGACGACCTCTAGCCTCAAAAGGCTCATCATAGTCAAATCTATGCGTACCATTGGCGTGCTCATATAGGGGTGGCTAAAGTGGGGGAGATATAGGGTTGTTTCGGTTGTGTCATGGCCTATCATGAAGGAGCAAACCTGCTGGTTGCCGTGGGGGAGGCACATAGTCATTTGCGCGGTGTAGGGGCACGTTGGGGTGTCGATGGGGTAGTGTGGGAGGGGATTGGCGGGTGTGTCTTGGCTCATTGGTGGTAACGAGCCTTGGGTTGGTAGGGTAATTTTGGTGAGGGGCGTATGGGTCTCCAACAATAGTGTGGTGCCTCGATGGGGGTTCAGTTGATCCGTCATTTTCGCTATGGTAGCTCCCGACCATCACACCTTCATCATTGTCAACTTGGTGGGAAAATCCATAGTAAGCGATATGTGTGGGGTCGTTTGGTTGTGTTGTTTGGTGGTAGTGGACAGTGGGGAGTGGCGGCGGGGGTGGGATAGGTGGAGGTGCGGGTTGGAGCGGCCGTGAGGTAAGGGCTACTAGAGCATCCAAAATAGCTTTGTTGGTTTGCTCTTGTGTCTCCCAATGGCTTTGTAATTAGGCCATTTGGGTGGAAAGGGTAGCTAAAGTTGGGTTAGGCTCGGCGAAGCCATCGGGACTCCCTCCCCTTAATCTACCAACATTGGAAGATCTATCGGAGCCAAACACTTGGAGATTTTCGATGGACATAATGGAGTGTACCTACAAAATGAACAAACGCAATTCTTGATAAAATGTTAGTCACTTCCTCACGTGTTTGGGGGCTCGTGTGTCACACAACACTCTAATGCACACTCTAACTCACCCACTCGAAACTCCAATGTAAACCAAACACTAAAGCCTAGCACAAGACTCTAAGACTTATAGAAGCGCAAGGAACACAAGGAAAACAAGCTAAGAAGTAAAGGTAGCGAAAATCAAAAGATGTGCACGAATTGGAGTTAAATGCACACCGAATTGAGTTAGAGTAGAAAGATGTATGGAGACAAGGAACGAAAACTCAAGACACAAAGGAAATAGCTAGCTCGAAGGACAACTCAAGAGGGGTATAAGGTAGAACGACAAAGGCAAAAGGCGCACATTGAGTAGAATGAGAAACGAAATTGTTTGCTTCGGTAAACAGTCGTGGTGTTGAGGATGTAAGTCACTTAAAAATGAATACACACAAGTAATTTCTTGCTTATGACTCAATTGTATTCTTTTTTGTGTGTGTTACGAACTTTGATAAGTTTTGATCTACCGGAGAGAGGTAGGTGAGGAATATGGCCTCCTGTGTGGCAGATCCCGTCGCCCGAGGTACCTGCAAGGTGCCAGAGGGGGTCTCCGGCATAGAAACTCCGATGCTTAAGTCAGTAAAGGAGATCAAAATGGCAGGGCTTTGACCAGCTATCTTAGGCTTACCTTTGGTCTTGAATGCTTGGGTATTTATAGGCAAAAGGAGGGCGTTACCTATAGGGGTGGGCGTTATCACGGGATGATAATGCCAGGATCCTTTAGATAACGTCTTGTGATGTCTGGGATGGGATAACGTCGTTAGTGTGGCTAGATGACGGGTGAGACCCCCCCGCTGATGTCGACCATCCCAGGATTCCGTGGTAGAAGAGGAGTGATAACTGTAGTGGCATGGCCCAGCTACAGTAATCCAGCCTTGTTATCGAGTATAAGAACAAAAATACCCTTAGGATCAGTTCTATAGTTATCATAAGCCCAACCGAAAACGAGCCCGAGTGTTTACCAAGAGCTACCGTTCTATTTTCGGTCTTGTCTGTTCAACGGTCTTCAAGGTGACAGAAGGGTTCGTTTCTCGAGAGACGCGTCTTTTTGAATCGACGCTCCTCTTGGCCTATAAATTGAGTCTTTTTCTGAAATAATTCTTCACATTTTCTTGCATCTTTCTCAACTTTTCCATCATGGATGAAGTGACCAAAAATTTCTTGATCACAAAGGCTCACACTCTGAAGAATCTTACCCAGGCTGACATTGGTTTCCTAGAGACCATAGTGACCAAGACTGCGGAGGATGTTCTGGAGCTTCAGGGGATGTTAAATCCTCTGTTGGCTAGGTAAAATGCGGCCTCCATGGAGGATTTTAACCCTTTGGAGAGTGTGTCGAAGATAACTGCTTCTGTTGCTCGTATCTAGGTGGTTATCACTATGCTGCAACATAGGAAGGATTTGCTGGGATGCTGTTTGAAGGGCATGAGAGCCTCCTCTTATGAACTGACCTCTATTACTGATGCTCTGAGGGACATTCCTTTTGTGGTGGGGGATGACGATACTGGTTCCGCCACCTAACCGCCCGCTATTGCTCCGATGCTCTTCTGTTTTTTTGCTGGTTATTTTTTTAATTTTATTTTATATGTATGCTAGGGCCGTCTAGGCCAAAAATAAAATGACTCTTTTCACTACCTTGCCTGCAATATTCTCTTTCCCGAGTTGTGAAAACGATATACCTACTATAATCTACGTTAGCCCAACCGAAAACGGGTCTGTCACAGGTCAAACTTCCACAACGCTTGCTCTCCTTATTTGCTGAATCTGATTGGTGACGATTGGGCAGTTTTCTCGGCACCTCTTAATTAGCGCAAATTTCAAACATGCGTGATCACACAGGATCAGATTTTGTAATTATGATCAATCTCCTCAGGGTGTATTAATTATTTTCAGGGGGCGTGCGAAAAGGCAGGAGTGCCTCTTTGCCACGGCTATTTAATGGAATTTTTCTCTCTTTTTCCTATTTATCTACTTCTTTCCATTCCTCTGTGGAGATTGTTTGCGGTTTCATGGCTGACTCATATTCCATGGACGCTGTAGAATGCAACTCTTCACAGACTCCTCCTACTTCCCCCGATTCTGACGACCCTTCTCCGCCACGCCTCAAGAGGCGGCTTTCTCGACGCAGGGCTCGTAAGAAGTCGAAGAGGAAGACCTCTGGATCCTTCAACATTTTCTATGACTCCTATACCCCTACAGTACGGAGGGGTGATGAACTGTTTCCACATATCAGCCATTTTATATCCGGGGAAGCACCCCTAGCCCATTACGACGGTCCTGAGATTCCAGCCCCTACTAACTGGAGGGACTGGTACATGCCTCCTTTGGAAGGGAAAAGGTTTTCCGAGGTCCCACAACCAGAGCAAGACAAGGAGGAGGTGCCTGAAGAGCCTTCCTCACTATTAGACAAAGAACTGCCACCTCAGGAGGGGGGCGATTTCTTTGTGCCTTCTAGCTTGCCTGACGAGGATTGACTCGTGCGTTATGTGTTTGTAGATGCCGCATGGGTTTTATTTGAATAAGGAAATGCTCCCCGTTTTCACTGCTCTCGTTATCTGATAACTTCACAGTCGTTGAGTAGTCAACGCTAAACGGTTACTTGCTTCTTATCTTGCAAATGCCGCATAACCGTCTTTTCAACTTCCCGTTGTTAACTGCCTTTTTGAGAAATGTATGTGCTGAGCTTTTAATTTTCTTTTAATGCCTTCCCACGCGTCATCTTTTGTTTTACGCGTGTCTCGTTCTCATAGGCCGTTTGGTCATCTCCGTGAGGTTTGACCTTTAAAAGGAAATAACTTCTCTCTTCTTACCCTTTTACTCGCATTTTAAATTTTTCTTGCTATTCTCTGCTCTTTTCCTTTGCTCAAAGAAAACTTCCTCAATCGTTCGTCGGCTCAGGCGATCTGTCTACTACTTTCTTTTAAGGTACTCTGCTCCACCTTGTTCTGGTTTTTCTTTCGTTGTCTGTTTATCATGCGTCGCACGAGATCTCAGACAGCCCCTCAGGAGCCTTTAGATTCTGAGATCGAGAATACTGCGAGTGCTTTTACTTGCGAGACTATTCTGCGGCTCGAGTTAGAGAGTCATGGCATCTCCTTCCCCAACGGTTATATCGTTATGCTTCCAGATAAGCATATGAGACTTCACGACAGCTTGTGGGGGACCCGTAGGATATTGTATTTTAAGATGTTTCTTTACGACTTTCGCCTTCCTGTTCATACTTCGATAGAGCACATGCTGTGCCAATGTAAGATTAATCCGGCACAAATAACTCCCTCATCATGGTGTGGTATTTATGCTTTCATCTGCGCTTGTGAAATGAAGAATATCTTTGCCCCCTCTGTCAATTTATTTCGTAAATTCTTTAGCCTCGTTTGTCGTAATGGTTTAGTCAGCGTTACTCCGAGATGGAATGACGCATACGCCCAGTCCTTCTGGCAAAATTTTTGAGAGTTTGAGGAGACCGTTGGTGGCTGGAAGAGCGGTTTCTTCATTGTTGAGTTGCCTTCCCACCTGTGGTGTACGGGCTTTAACCAGGGCATCACCGATACTGACTGGGTGAAGCCGGTCGTCTTATCTAGGAAGGAATTGACTCAAGCCGACACCTTGTTAGAAATGGAAACACCTTTTCACATCCGCAACTTTTCCTTGTATAAACCTCTGTCCGCATGCGTCATAGGTGAGCTTTTGTATTCTAGCGTTATCATTTTCCTTTTTCATCTACTAACGCGACCTTTTATAGGAGACGTTGACAATCAGCCATCCAGAGAGTATGATGCTCGTGCGAGTGCCGCGCCACCTCTAACAGTATCATCCTCTTCACTTCCTAGGGCCCCACTTTATCCTAGTATCTCGTTAAAGAAAAGAAGAACTTCGGGGGCGATTCCTCAAAGGGGTCGTGGCGTTTCTGATCGCGCCTCTTGCTTTGTGGAGAATTGGTTGCCCATTCGGAAGAGAGGATCTAGCTCGGGCCCGACAGTAGTCAAGACTGAAGTTTTTTCGTACGACGCTGAGGATATAGACACAGAATCTGGGCTTCGCCAGTTTTCTAAGGCTCAACGGAAAAGGCTCAGAGAGGAGAGAGAGATGAATGCAGTTGGGGTTGCTACGGGTCCTCCTCTAGCGCCGATAATGGGCTCTTCTTCACACGATATTGTCACATCTTCTAGTACTGTTGCAGAGGTTCCTTCCATTGGGGCTGGAATTTTACCAACGATGCCTTCGTTCGCGTCCGCTGAAGTTCCTGCTTCGTCAGCTGAAATCCCTCCAATAACAGGACCTTTCCCTAGCACTGGGTTCCTACGACATCGACTGAGGCTCCATCAGTGACGAATTCTCCTCCAACCGTTGAGGTTCCACATTCTCCTATCTCTTCTTATATTCCTGACGTGATAGTGACGGCTCCAAGTTCGAGTGCGTCTCCTGTACTGTCGACAAAGGTTCCTCAGCCTTTATTCTTTGCTTCAGCTCCGGGCGTTAAAATCTTTGCTGGTGGTTCCACTCCTTCTCTTATCGTCAATCTTTCTTCCCACTTCAGCTCCTTCCTATCAGTTGGATTTGATGGGTTTCGGGAATAACGGGCTTCGTGCCCTAGGGGTATCAGACCCGCTGTCACGAGATCAACCGACACCCATTTTAGTGGGTGAGATGTTGAGTCTTCCTGAGGATAGGGAAAGGTTTTTGCGACTGTCTCCTGGTTCTCAACATATGCGCGTTATGAATGAGTCTTTGGCCAATTTTTGCAAATTGCATTACTTTGCTGAGGCTTATGGTAGTAAATTGCAAGATTGGTCTGGTACGATGAGCACCCAAAGGGGCAAGCTTGACCGTGCCTTAATCAAAGTGAGGAAAGTAATGCGGCTTCAGAATCAGACTCAAATAGAGCTGGATAATTGTCGTGTCGACCTGGCAATAGAGAAATCCAAAGGAAGAGCTACGGTTGAAGCTTTAGAGGCAGAGCTAGCGGCTGCGAGAGCAAAGATTTCTCTTCTTCATGAGGAGATAGCGTCCTGGGACAAGAATCGGACAGAGTCCCATTGAAGATAGAGTGGTGGAAGAGAAAAACCACGCGGGCCGTTAACGTTGGGTACACGGATTGCTACGGCCATAGTCACTTCGACCCATCTAAAGTAGCAATATACATTTCCAAGAGAATACGCGAGATCGACGGGAGCAAAGAAGGTCTTCCTTCCTTAGACAAAGAAGAGACAGATGACGACAACGATCTTGATACGCTCCTATTATCAGATGATGCAGATGCCGTGGAGGGCGTGGAAACCTCCGCTCCTCCCATGTAGTTGTGTTTTCTTTTTATTTTCGAATACTGACGCCAGTCTCTTTGTAATAACGTTTGGACTTCTTTGATTAACAATTGAGCTTTGTAGCATTTTCTTCCTCCTTTATCGGTGTTTTGATTAGTTGTAACTCGACAGCTGCTGATTGCCTCAACGCTTTGTCTCGCGTTATCTCGATTGACGCGTTATTGCATCTATTTCAAATATGATAATCTAGGAGCCGATCCCGCTTTTCAGAGCATTTAGTGCTTGAGAATCTCCCATTAATGCGATGGAGGAAGTCATGATGGCTAGGGCACACGTGTCCCTTCGTGGAGGCGTTAGGAGTTGGCGCCCCCTAGGGAGTGGTAAAATCAAAGCGTCTTCTCACCTCCCCAAAACTGTGCTCATTATGCGCGTCTTTTCTTAATGCGCCTTTTACCAAACGACAAGTATTGCAACAATCGTTTCGATTAACCCCTAGGGTTATAAAACACGCCTAATATTTCTTTTCCTTCTTTTGTCACTCTCGCTTTCTCAATAGCGTTTCAAGGAGCGATTTAATTTTCTTCTTGCCACCATGTAGGTATTCTGGTATTCCTTTAGAAGGTACACCTGTTCTTCCCTGCTACTTTCTTCATCCTTTTAATTTTAATATGATAAGAACTCGTCGTCCTCGATCCAAATCTGTCGGGGAGGAAAAGATTGAAAACACCGTCTCCACTATCACTTCTCCGGCCGTGCTTCGGCGGCGGTTGGTTAAATACAATGCCAATATTCTCAATGGCTGTTTGGTTGGTGTTGCCCCAATTTCACTCCATCTCAATAGTGAATTACCCGGCAACCGTAGGATCTTGTATGCCAAGATGTTCAATTATGGTTTCCAGTTTCCTCTTGAACCTTTAGTGAATTGCTTTCTGACTTCGATTTAAATCCAGCCCAACTGAGCCCGAATGCGTACTGTTGCATTTATGCCTTTATAAAACTGTGTAGATTTAAGGAGATTGCTTCTTCCTCCCTTTTGTTGCTTCGTTCTCTTTTTCAATTATATTTTCGTAGAGGCGTGATAGTGATAGCGCCGCGTTATGATGACGAATCGCTAAAACCCTTTACTTGGAAACTCATGCATATTGAGTCTTCCATTTCTGGTTGGAAAGATGGATTTTTTGTTATTGATCTGCCTGACTGATGTGGTCCTTGTATGTAGGGCACGCCAATTAATGGATCGTTGCTCAGCGATAAGGATTTGAATGCGGAAAATACTAACTCGTCAGAAACTCCAACCCTCCTAAGCGCTTTGCCTAGACAACCTAGACGAAATCTTTCAAGGTTCTTCAAGGGAGCCTGACCCTCCTAGGTTCAATACCTAGACAACCCAGACGAAAGATGAAGGGAATAATAATTTTGGTGTTTACTTGAAGGCTAGACGCGGCTTATCAAACCGGGTATAGAATAAGGATCTTGAAGATCAACTGAAGAAAACTCTTCTGTGTTTAATAATAAGGAACTACCAAAATAATGAGGCGGCATACTCTTCTTAAGGAAAGAGATCCACAAAACCCTAATTAGAAAGTTCACTTGCGCTTAACTTCTTAGAAGCGCTCCTAATTATTTATCTACTTAAACTAAAATCCACCTACATAAATAATAGTCAAACAACTTAAAATAAAGTCAACCAAGGTCCTGGTCAAGTCTAAGTTCGGCCGGAGTGACCAAAAGCTCGAGCCGGATCCGTTGGTGGCCCGTTGGGCTTTATTTCTGCGCATGCTGAGTAGAACAAGGAGTTCTCTCAAATCCTTTCGGCGAATTGGATGAAATTTGGACAAGATACTTCTAAGACATATATCGATCATTGGTCAGAATATAGTGCAGAGAAATATTTGCCGATCGTCAAAAGGCTCGAAGGTGGCTTTCGCGGGCAGTGTGGTACTTTGATGAAGGCGATCTCTCTAACCGTAGGTGCGATTGAGCTGAAACTTGGTAAGAGTGTTCCTGGTGATTTATAAATGACTTCTGTCTTTCCAAAATATTTTATATATCAAAATATTGGCTAGAGGTCCGACTTGGCCCAAGGTGGCCTCGGTGATAGCTCGGGCGCGGTGTGCACAAGTGTGATGAGGCGCGGCTGGGTCGCGCACAAGGTGATTGACTCCAGTGATGTCTCAGCCTTCAGTTTCGCATGGATTAGTGTGCTTAGCCTCGCTTGCAAGGTGCGCGCATGGGAGCGTGTGATGGCGCCTGCGGGTGGCAAGGGCACGCATGTTGATGGGCTGCTACTCTGGCTCGTATCATCCCCTTCCCCATCAGATGGATTCACCCTCGAATCCAGATCAGCATCCGCGTCATCCCTTGTTTCAAACAGTCGCAAATCAGAAACGTTAAGAGAACCATGAACGACACCATACTCACTAGGGAGATCCAAGCGATATGCATTGTCGTTGATCTTTTCGACTACTTGAAACGGTCCATCTCCTCATGGTGAGAGTTTCCCTCATCACTGATACCCATGCCTCGTATCCGCACCAAAGCCTCGCGGGGTGGCCGAGGAACCCATGAAGTCAGCGCCAAGTCTCACGGGTTGGTCGGGCCAGCCATGAGGCCTACCGTGCCTAACCCTAGCAACCCGTGAGGATTCCCGCGCCCGCGCCCTAGCCACCCATGAGACGCCTCGGCAGCATTGTGGCCGTTCGTTGGCCTCCTAAGCCCAAGCGCTAGAGTGCAAGCCCATTCCTCCTCAAGCCCGCGGTCTTGCTTCCTTAAGTGAAGGGTAGTGTAGGTTTTTCCGTGTAATAACTCACAAGGTATAAATAGAAGGACTTAGCCTCTTTTATACCTTGTCTTTGATTTGAATTGTGAGTCTATCTCCTCATCAAGACCAAGTAGTTGGCTGAAGCCTTAGGGGTCTTAAACCCGATTTTTCCTTTAAGCATTTCAACACCTTTCGGCTTGATCATAGATTAATTAAGGGAAGGTTTCGAGTGTTGATCCTTGTAAACGTTTGATTACAAGTTAATCTATTGTTTTCCATAAATCCTTTTCGATATTCATCCATCTATTGCCGCTGCCTTAAACACTCCCTAACATCCAAATATTCCGCACTCCTTCATCCTTATCCGTGTTCAACATCATCAAGTTCGAGTTATCTTCCTCCTAAAGAAGACTAGATCCGAAGAGGCTCCACTATTCGACCTCAATCCATCCAACGGAGGGTCGAATGTTGTCAAGTGGTAGCGGAGCTCCAAGCATCTTCTAGGCTGGTAACTCCCTTTCCCACGGCTGGATCCATCTTTCCAACTGTGTATTCTTCCATTTTTGGCTGAAATTTTTTTCTGTTTGTCACAACCGTTCCCCTACTCGGTTCAAACACCTTTTCATTGAGTTTCCACGGTCCAAACACCTCCATATTTGTTTTCCATGGCTTAAACATTGTTTTCTACCATAGGAATCAATCTTAGAGCTTTTGGAAAATTCGGTGTTCTTGAGAATTTTTTTGTCTTCTAGTGTCTTGATCTTTGCTAAACTGAAATTGCTAGTTTATGTGGTGTTTGTGTGCATTAAAGTGGTGTTTAATTCATCTTGTTCAAGTGCAATTGCTGCTGAATTTTTTGGAGCTTCCTATGGTGGCCTTCAGAGCCATGTGGACTGATTTGTTCTCTTGCTAAGTGCCAAATTGCTTGCACCAACCATAGCCGGCCACATCACCTTGATTGTGAGCCTAGTATTTGCTTCATTTGTAGCCAAGTATTTTCAGCTTGTCCCTCACCCTAGGCCGACCCTAAAATTCACATCCTTACACTTGTGTGCTTGTCATACACCTCCACATCACTTGCCACTTCACTTGCTAGGTCATCCGCACAATTTGTGACACATCATCTTCACTTGCCACATCACCTTTTTGGCTCGTAGTGAAATTGTCAAAAATACAAACTACTTGTCTTTCACTTCATTTTCTTTTAAAAATAAATACTTTTCATTCAAGTAAGTCTTCTTCACCCTTTGCAATCAAAATAGAATTCAAAAAAAAAAGAGGGAACTAAAACATTTGATCAAATAAAATAAAAAAAGAAGAAAAAGAAAAGAAAAGTGATCAAGTTCCCCCTCTTCTCAAAAAAAAAAAAAAGAAAAGCGAGAAGATAAGCAAATGTGTCACAAGCAAGAGGCTACTTGCATTTGCACATTGAAGTGAGTTACTTTGGTTTGAAGTGTCCTTGTGGATGAACCCTAGTGTTGCATTGATTTGGTCCTTTTCCATTTCCGACTTCCTTTCTCCCAGTTTTTCAATACCTTCGCTTTTGTTCCTTTTGAGAGGGTATATGCCCTCCAAAAATTCTGAAAATTGGACAGCTTCAACTTCTCTCTGAGTAGAACATTTCTTCTGTTGAAGACTTTTTCTAATACTATCGCTTTCATACTCTTATAGCCCATTCAATTTCAGTGCGCAGTGGCCACTCGGAAATTCAGCTTGAGTTGTGCATTTCAGTTTCTGAAAATTATTGTCATTCCTTGTTCCTTTCTTCTTGAGTTGTGTGTTTGAGCTAGCCTTCTCCTAAGTGTCTTGAGTTTTCCTCCTTTGTTTCTCACATTAATTCTACTCTAGGTCATTGCAATTCAACGAATCAATCCCTTGAATTTCTTTGCGGCCTTCTCTACCTTTCTTTCCTTACCGGTTTTCCTTGTTTTCCTTGTGCCATCTTGTGTCTTAGAGTCCGTGCTAAGCTACATTGATTGGTTTTGCTTGGAGATACGAGTGGGTGAGTTAGTGAGCGCATTAGAGAGTTGTGTGAAACACGAGAGCAAACACGCGAGGGAGGGACTAACCCTCTTTTATTTTGTGAATTGCGTTTGTTTCCTTTTTGTAGGTGCAGTTTCTAATGTCTACTGATCTCACTAATCGCGAGGAGGGCTCCAATGACTCCTCTACCCTCAATCTGGCCATGGCCACCCTCACAGTGCAAATGGCTGCTTTGCAACGCATGTGCGAGGAGCAAAAGAACACCAACAGGGCCATCTTGGCCGCCATCGCTGCTTTGACCCCTCAAACAGCCACACCCCCATCTTACCAAGTCGTTCCCCCACCTCCGCCCCCACCCCCAACCCAACCTACTCAAAGAACCACGCATTACCACCAAAGAACCGACCCTAATGACCCGTGCAATGCAAACTTGTACACCGAACCCCCCATCTTTGACAATGCGGAGGGCGTGCTGGCTCTTTCGGACCCATAGCGATGAGGAGGAGCAGCTCCCTCGGTGCCCTCGCTAAAGCCCTCCCATAGGCCACCTTCAAGGCCGTAGCCGCTCTTTTCCCCCCAAAAGTAACCAAGACTCCATACTTCCGCCCAAGGCAAACACTTACCCAAACAGCACCCTTTCCCCCGCATTGGCTGCCAAAAACACTCCAAACACCGACACCACCCCTCGACCCCGTCAAGGAGCATTACATGTTTTAAATGTGGCGGTAAGGGCCACATGAGGGCGGAGTGCCCTAATAGGAGGGTAATGATCATACGGGACAGCGGGGTGAATGTAAGTGACGATGAGGACGAGGAGGAAAGCCAAGGGTTGATTCCGGATAGAAACGTGATTGAGGAGGTAGAAAATGAGGAAGGATACGCTCGTGTAGAGGTACCCAAGTGTTTAGTGGTTCGCCGTACCCTAGCCATCCATGCCAAAGCCCAAGCGGCTGCCCTTGAGCAACGGGACAATCTCTTTCTTACCCGCGGCCTAGCACATGGTTTAGTGATTTCTATCTTGGTGGACAATGAGAGTTGTGCGGATGTGGCTAGTGAGCTCCTTGTCCACTCCTTGGGGCTACCCACAATTGCCCACCCTCAGTCATATGACTTAAATTGGTTAAATGATGGCAGCGCCATCAATGTGTCACGGCAAGTCTCCATTGCTTTCTCTATCGGCTCTTATGAGGACGAGCGCATTTGTGATGTGGCACCCATGAACTCCAGCCACCTCCTTCTAGGGCGCCCGTGGCAATTTGATAGGCAGGCTATCCACGACAGCTTCCTCAACACATACAAGTTGACACACCGGGACAACAAGTTCCTCATTCCCCCTTTGCCCCCAGCGCGCAACTCCTCGCTGACCAAGCCAAGTTGGCCAAGGCATGGGCTGCCATTACTCTACCTACTGTTTTGGATCCTTTGAGTGAGTGGTGTGGAGAGAAGAAAGTATGGAGTGTGTGAGGATAAAAATAGCCATGCAAAAAGCGAGCATGTGCCGAGTGGAGTGAAGAATGTAAGAGTGGTGAGTGTGCAAAACAAAGGGCATGAAAAAAGTGAGCATGCCCCGAGTGAAGACATGTCAGCGAGGGGAAAGCTTATGAGTGAGCATGGTGAGCAGGGGGGTAAGCGCAAAATAGTCTTATGTTCCATGAAAGAGGCGGTGCGAAAGGCAGCGATAGTCCCTAACCCGTGCCATTTGGCCGAGGTTAAGGACCCTTTCCTTCAATCTACTCACTCTAATGCTAACTCCTTTTACTCTAGGCTTGTTTCATCTATTTTGCTAGGTCACAAGCAGCTGCAACAACCTTTACAAGCACCCCAGAACAGCTCAGGCCACTCGCCTCCCCTTCGGAAGACTACCCCTTCCAACCCCACACCCCCGGCTTCTCTCCTTTCGCCTCTTGTGACTCTACCTTATGCTGACCCATTTCTTAGCTTATCTAACCCTAACAAATCTTCCTCTAGTAGGGTGTTTTCTCTTTCGCTAGGTCCGCAGAGGCTGCCAAGGCGTCTTCCCTCACCTCGCCGCAGCCAAGGACATTCGGCCCACTTCAGGGAGCCCACCGTGACCACTTCACCCCCACCGGACCCCCTTTTTGATACGATCCCGAGTACCATAGGCCCGATCACCCGCTCCAGGTCCCGAACCAGTCCTACCCATTCCAGGTCCTGAGCTAGTCCTACCCGCTCAAGGTCCCGAGACAACCCTAGAGCACTAGCCGCAAACCTTCCTTTGCCGCCCACGGGCCTGATCACCTGCTCAAGGGCCCGAGCCCTGCAGACGAGACTCAGCAGCCTTATCCACATGGAACTGAAGGCAGAGATAGCCTCGAAGGAAGCCAGCCTGCGCGCGCCCCAGCCGCGCCTTGTGACCTTGGTCCGCGCCACGGATGGGTCACACTTAGCCACTTCGGACCTTTAGGTGCATCAGCGCCCTTCTTCTATTTTTGACTAGGCCATGTATATTAATAATACAAGAGAGGATTCCAGGCCAAGAATCAGGAGAAACGCTCGAAGGATTTGGGACAGGCCCAAATCACAAGCCCGCATTGGATAGCGAAAGCCATTGCCGACCCTTTTGAAGATTGGAGCATATTTCCTCGCACAATATTCAGTCCAGAACTTCATATATGTGTTAGGAAGTTTCCCTCCAAGTTTCAGTGGGAACGCTCGAGGGAATAAGGAAAACGCCTTGTTTCCTTAAAATGTGATTCGGCGGACCCGCAAGCAAAGCCACTTGGGCCTTTTGACCTAAACGGCGGCGCCTGCACTTCTATCCTATTTAGTAGACTTTATTTATATTATTTTAGGGTTTCAAAACTTATTTGGAAGGGTAGCTTGTTTCCAATTTCGTTTAAGTCATTATTTAGAAACTAAACTAGTTTCCATTTTTGGAATTAGGGTTTTGCGCTTCCTTAAAAAGGAGCCGCCCATGTTATTTTCAGCAGACTTTGATTATTGATTATTGAAAGCATATTGCTTTGGATCTTTATCCACTTGTTCTTGACGAACCTTGAAACTAATTGAGTTTCGTGCATTCGATTAGCTTGTCAAGTAAAACTTGAAAGCACCTTTCATTGAGTCATCCGTTCTTTGGAATGCCAAGCATTGCGATTTGGAGATTCAAAGGTTTGACGCAAGATCCTCAAGGGATTCTGCGTGGAGTGCCAAGCATTGCAACTTGGAGATTCACGTGTCTTCTTCGAGTTATTTTCCGCATTGAAAGCCACGTCGTCGGACAACGATCTAAGGAAAGCGTTCTAGTCTATAAGGAACGCATCACTTTCTTCCCATCATTTGCGGACATCTTGTGAGGCGACTCCATCGGATGACCATTCTGCCGTTCCTAACCTCTCTTGTACAGGCGGTTCATATGACAATCTTCACGGGGACTCGCTCCCACCATGGAAGACTACCGCTTCCATTTTTACACCCGTGGCCTCCTTGATTTCCCCTTTTATCATTTCTCCATGTTTGGACCCCCCCTTGGATAATTATAATGCTATTCCTAATCTCTCTTTTGCAGCTGCTTTAGGAGATAATTATCAAGGGGTCATCTCTTCCATTTTTTCACCCACAGCACCATTGCCTTCACCTCCTATGATTTTGCCTTGTGTTGACCCCCATTTGGATTACCATGGTACTGATCCTAGTATGCCTTTTGCTGGTACTTTAGGAGACAATCATCAAGGGATGGAGCGCACAGATTTGAGGACGAATCGCCTTCAAGAGGGAGGAGATGATACGAGCTCAAGGACCATGCCTCGTATCCGCACCAAAGCCTCGCGGGGTGGCCGAGGAACCCATGAAGTCAGCGCCAAGTCTCACGGGTTGGCTGGGCCAGCCATGAGGCCTACCGCGCCTAACCCTAGCAACCCGTGAGGATTCCCGCGCCCGCGCCCTAGCCGCCCATGAGACGCGTCGGCAACATTGTGGCCATGCATTGGCCTCCCAAGCCCAAGCGCTAGAGTGCAAGCCCATTCCCCCTCAAGCCCGCGGTCTTGCTTCCTTAAGTGAAGGGTAGTGTAGGTTTTTCCATGTAATAACTCACAAGGTATAAATAGAAGGACTTAGCCTCTTTTATACCTTGTCTTTGATTTGAATTGTGAGTTTATCTCCTCATCAAGACCAAGTAGTTGGCTGAAGCCTTAGGGGCTTAAACCCGATTTTTCCTTTAAGCATTTCAACACCTTTTGGCTTGATCATAAATCAATTAAGGGAAGGTTTCGAGTGTTGATCCTTGTAAACGTTTGATTACAAGTTAATCTATTGTTTTCCATAAATCCTTTTCGATATTCATCCATCTATTGTCGCTGCCTTAAACACTCCCTAACATCCAAATATTCCGCACTCCTTCATCCTTATCCGTGTTCAACATCAGCAAGTTCGAGTTATCTTCCTCCTAAAGAAGACTAGATCCGAAGAGGCTCCACTATTCGACCTCAATCCATCCAACGGAAGGTCAAATGTTATCAATCACTTCTCGGGGAACCACTCGCGTCTTAGGTGTAGCCACACCCAATCGCCAACCTGAAAAGAAACAATCTTGCGGCCTTCATTGTACTTGCACACAAGGCGTGCTTTAGTCTTCTCAATATTCTGCTTTGCCTTAGCGTGCATTTGTTGGATAGGATCGGCACGTTGCTGTCCATCTAAGCTGGCTATATCACTCAAAGGTAACGACGTTAAATCAAGTGGAGTGATAGGATTAAAACCGTAAACAACCTCAAAAGGTGAACAATTAGTTGTGGAATGAATGACACGGTTGTATGCGAACTCAACAAAGGGTAAGTGATCCGTCCATTTGGACGTGTGCTTAGTGACTAATGTGCGAAGTAGTGACCTAAGCGTACGGTTAACCACTTTTGTTTGACCGTCCGTTTGAGGGTGACAAGAAGTAGAGTACAACAATTTAGTCCCTAAGCGGCTCCATAGTATGCGCCAAAAATGGCTTAGGAATTTTCCATCGCGATCACTAACAATACTAACAGGCATTCCATGGAGGCAGACTACTTCCCGAAAGTATATCTTTGCTACTTTCGACGCATCGTGTGTGTTTTTACATGGCATAAAGTGTGCCATCTTTGAGAATCGGTCAACCACAACAAAGTTGTTATCATGGCCGTCCCACGACTTGGGTAATCCAACAACAAAATCCATGGACACATCGGTCCACGGGTGGGACGGTACGGGCAGTGGCATGTAGGCTCCATTGTTAGACGCATGTGATTTAGCCTTTTGGCAAACTAGACACCTAGCGACTACACGGATTACATCACGTTTTATTTTTGGCCAATAAAAATGTATCTTAAGTATATCATATGTTTTAGTAACGCCAAAATGACCCATAAGACCGCCACTATATGACTTATGCACAAGTAAATCACGCAAAGACCCAATAGGAATACATAGACGTTTCTGCCTAAACAAGTATCCATCGTGCGTAAAGAATTTCACATCAGCTTGTGCATCACAGGTTTTTTAAATTTCACTTAAATCCACATCATCAGCATACATAGGAATTATCTGTGCAAACCCTAGGAATTTGACGGATAGTGAAGAGATTAAGGCATACCTGCGGGACAAGGCGTCGGCCACGACGTTGTCCTTTCCTTCTTTGTATTTGATGTGGTATGGAAAAGCCTCCAGGAATTCCATCTACGCTGCATGCCTTCAGTTGAGCTTGCTCTAGCCCTTGAGGTACTTGAGGCTGAGGTGATCCGTGTGGACCACAAACTCCCTCGGCATGAGGTAGTGTTGCCAGCTGGGCGTCCTTAAGCTTCTCACCGAAGAAGGCAATCACTCACTTCGCTTGCATCAACACGGCTCCTATTTCAATACCGCTAGTATCACACTCGAGCTCGAAGGGTTTGTCGAAGTCGGGGAGAGCTAGGACAGGTGCGTTAGACAAACTGTCTTTGAGGGCTTGGAAGGCAGCCTCTTGTGTCTCGGTCCACCTAAAAGGAACATTTTTCTTAGTTAGTTCATTAAGAGGTGCGGCTAAAGAACTAAAATCACAAATAAACCGTCGATAAAAGCTGGCTAGTCCGTGGAAGGAACGGATATCGCTTGCGGTTTGTGGGGTTGGCCATTCGCGGTTTGATGGGCTGCTACTCTGGCTCGTATCACTGACCCCTGGTGGAGGACTGGCTTTAACGATGCCATCAAGGACGGGGCCTGGGGTAAGCGACAACCTCTTCCCTCAAACGAGCAAGGTTTGTTGAACACATTGCTTCAACTAGACTTCAGCGTCCATACTCCCAAATTGGCCTGCGGAATTGACCTCCGAGAATGTGTTGTTGGTGAGTGTTTTGCCATTTTCTTTGTTGTTCTGGGAAATACTAATGCTGAAGTTATCTCGTGATTGTGCAGTTCCCCCACGTGGTTGGAAACCAGAGTGCATAAGACGTCGGGAGAGAATAACTCAGAAGAAGAAGGAAAGAGAGGAAGTTGTCGCTGCCGCCGCCGTTAATCCTGTTCAAGCATCTTCCCGAGAAACTGTTGTGACTGTCGACCCAGTTCAAGCATCTCCGCAAGAGACTGTTGCGGCCGTTAATCCTGTTCGGGCTCAGGCGTCTTCTTCTCTCGTCAGAAGAAAAAAAGAAGAGGAGAAGAAACGTTATTGCCCTTACTCTGCTTTCTAGGGTGGGCGAGGAGATCCCCGTAGGTGTTCTTGCATCATCTCAAGTATGCGTTTTTTCAACATTTTCTAGTATTCTCTTTTCTTTTTTGTCCTTTTTCTGATATGTTTTTCTCTAGGAAATTGCTGCTACTTCTGTTCCTGCTCCTTCAATCGATAACATGGATCTATCGCAAGTTTTGCAAGAGTGCCATAAGAAGGCACAACATGAACGTGCGACTACAAATGCGTCGGAGGATCGCGCTACTGTCGAGCACGGTACCCTTTTTGTTTCTGAGGAACCTTCTGGCAGTGCTCATATTGGTGATTTGTTAGGGAATACGGCCGTTGGCGGGCCCTTTCATGCTTCCCCTGGTTGATTTAACGCATCCCCATGTCATCATGCTACTTTTAGCGTAGAGGATCTGACAGAGTCTGATTTTCCTCCTTTCTCTTCTCCTAGCTTCTTGAGGCACGATATTGGGGTTTCTTCTAGTCAACCCTTGTCTCCTACCACCTTGTTTTTTGTTCCTTCTCATGGTTCGATGTTCACACCCTTTGTAGGGGGGACTGTCGCTCCACGTTTGACTGCTGGTTTGAGCATGTTAGCCCCTTCTAGGCCCGTTACTCACCAGATCAGCTTGGGTGATTTACGTAGGGTGGGATTCATTGCCCTGGGTAGTGATGGTTCCTCAGGGGATTCTTCTTTGCTGGCTGCTCACGTGTTATCGCTCCAGGAGGAGAGGGAAACCTTTCTGTCTCTGACTCCTGAAGGACAACTGAACTCGCTTCGCTCTAGAATGCTCTCTTGTTTCTACGAGTTTTCTTGTGAGGAACTACGTGATGGCCACCGTTGAATTTCTGAAGAGCATGATAAAAGACAGGAAGAGGTGCAGAAACTGACGGGGGAACGTCAAGAGTTGATGGAGGCCTTAGAGAATGTCAAGAAAGAAGCAGAGGATGTTGTTAGGAGGGGATCCAATGAGGCTGCTAAAGTCGCCACTCTCGTCGCGGAATTGGGGGCGGAAAAGAAGTTATCAGCTGATAAATGCCGGTGGTATGTCGAGAGGGCTGCAGTTGCCATGGTTGAATCCTTCATGGCGCGTTATGGAGCGGAGGCATTTCATCCTGATGCCATTTCAGTTCTCTTTCGGTAGAAGTCTGCATCCATTACTGACGAAAATTTTCACTTATTGAGGGTGAGGACAAGCGAGGGTCAAGGAGATAGCGGGGTAGCACAACCTCCGTAGGCCCTTTTGTTAGCTTCTTTGTTATTGAGCGTCGCTCCATTTTTGTTCCTTTTGTGGAGGCTTTTTGTCCCCCTGTAACCCTTGAGGTTTCTGAACAATCATATATTCTGCTTATCACATTTCTGCTTGTCTTCTTTATGCTTTTTTCTCATTTTCCGAGTAGTCACGATAGCAATGTTAACACTGAGATGATATCGTCGGATGTGATTCATAATATTAACTGCACAATTTCTATAACGCAACAACGGTGCTAGGGATAGAACTTCGCTTCAGGTAACACTGTTTGTCATATAATCTGCTAGATCACGGGCTTATAGCAATGGATCATTATGATAGGCGTTCCTAAAGTATTATGGCATGATGGAACATATGCGGTTCGTGTCCGGAATGGATAGTAATAGCTATAATAAATAACACATGTTTCATATGGGCAATAGGGGATGTTGTGGCGATATAGTCATGTATGCCTTCTGGCCAAGAATATTATTCTGATAATGCTGCTATTTCCTTGATAAGATACCATTGTTCAGGAGACACTTCGGAAGTAAAGATCTTGCAATAACGCGATGTTACTAGACATATCTCCCGCCACTTAATAGAGGATGCCATGCTGATAAATGTAGATGTCTCCCTTTCTATAAGAATGGATATCATAGCGATATAACATTGTAGAATACCTGTTGCCATACCAGGGAGGAGATAATACGGAGATAAGCGGCGACTCTACCAATATCATGGGTCAGAAGAAGATGTTGTAATATCGCCATGAAAATGCACTCCCTTGTTACCGGTGAGGGGTATCTCGTAGATAATCATAGATTTCTGTTTCTCCCTTAAATAAGGGGATATTATATCCTTGAGAGAACTAAAAACATTCCTTGGATGTGATTTCATCAAGATGGCAGAGCATCTGTGTGATTTCGTTGCCTTCATGGGTGCCGAGCCCTTTATCGTTTCAATGTTCCCACAACATTCCTGCAAATTTCCAAATATTACTTTATCATATCAATAAAACGGTATTGCATCAGCAAGTGTTAAATTGCTTCTAGGCATTCACCCAAGCACATTGGGATATAGCTTTTTCATTCAGCTTCGCTGAATCCGGCCTCGTCGGGGTATTGCTTTGAATTACTTTTCATTCAGCCTCACTGGTGCATTGCTTTGAATTACTTTCCATTCAGCCTCGCTGAATCCGGCCTCGCTGGGGCATTGCTTTGAATTACTTTCCATTCATCCTCGCTGAATCCGGCCTCACCGGGGTATTGCTTTGACGGGGCATTGTTCATCCAGCCACTTCACCGGGTATTTTCCGTCTGGTTACTTGCTGGGACATTCCCCATTTTTCATGTCGCAACGGTTGGCCTGGAGCGTGCCTCGTCTTAGTGAGCCGTCTGTTTAGGAGCAGTTATCACAAGGATAGGATTTTCACTTCCAGGCGTTGAGTCTCTATTTCCCCGGAGCGTGCCTCGTCTTATTGAGCCGTCTATATTAGCACTATTGTCACAAGGATAGGATTTTCACTTCCAGGGGTGCCGGGGCATGCCTCGTCTTAGTGAGCCGTCTGTGTTAGCACGGTTGTCACAAGGATAGGATTTTCACTCCCGACGTTGAATCTTTAAGTGTGCCAGGGCGTCCCTCATCTTAATGAGCCGTCTGATCAGGAGTGGTTGTCACAAGGATAGGACTTTCACTCCTGGCACCCTTCAGTACCTGCGTTATTAACCACAAAACATAAAAAGGCATTCTCGATTTGATCGTTAGGTATGTCGCACATGTTATCTCAAGTTTATAGGGAGGTTTTACATTCTAGCATGATATAGTTTCAAACGAGCTATATTCCAAGAATTTGGTAAGGGGATATCGTTGAGTGTTTCCAAGTGATATGCTCCCCTTCCAATAACGCAAGTGACGCGGTATGGGCCATCCCAGTTAGGGCTGAGTTTCCACATGTGATGTCCGGCCGCTCGTTTGTCTCTAGGCACCAGGTCTCCTGCTTTGTGTAGACGTTCTTTAACGCGCCTGTTGTGATATTGGGCCATTTTTCTTTTGTAATGGAGAGTTTTCAGGACGACTGCTTCGTGTAATTCTGGTAACGCATCAAGATTGGCCCTCAACCAGAAACAACAACTTTTCTTATCTTTTCGAAGAGTCTTCCCTGAAGTATACGGACAACTGTGTAACTCCGATGACGGGGATGGGGATGCCATCTACCCCCATTATCGGCTTCTTGCAAGGTGTCAACTCGGTTGCTGGTCATTTCATGAGATTGTAGGCTTCCAGTGAAAACAAGTTTACCGCACTGCCGTTATCGACAAGAGTTCTCCTGACATTGCCTATAACGGGCGTGACTACCAATACGTCATTGTGCGGAAACACGACACCCTTTTCATCTTCTTCGGAGAAAGATAACACCATTCGGTCCAGCGTGCTAATTTCGGCGCCTTTCGTTGACGCGTCTTCCCATTTTCTCTTGTCTCCAGTTGCAGGTGCTAGTGGTGTGAGTTCATTGAGGTAGGGCGTAACTCCAGCTATAATATTAATGATTGGAATGTCCTCGTCATGGATTGTTAACATTATCGTTGGGTGTAATCGTCAACAGGGTGAGTGTCAGGAGCCACGTTAGCATGAGCGGTATGAGCCAGAGGTGCGCTCTGTGGCACATTCTGAATTCTGTCTCTACTCTCTTCTCCTTCCATTTTTGCGTAATTATGAGCTTTCAATCTCAGTGCGTCTAGTCGTTGGGGGGTCCACTGTCAACGTGTCTCGTAGCTTTCCATAATAGCAGTTATGCTTCAAAGCTTCTACAGCGAAATCAACGATAACGTCTGGCGTTAATGATATTTCCATGTCAAAATGGCTAAGGAAATCCCTCAAAGATTCTTGAGGTTTCCTATGTATATCAAATAAAGCTGCAGCAAACTTCCTGATGGGGATAGCCGTGCTAAATCGACTCCGAAACTTAGCTTCCAATTGTGAGAAACTATCGATGGATCCAGCTGGGAGTCCCTCGAACCAAAGACGTGCGACCCCTGATAACGTCATGACAAAAATCTAGCACAAGGCCGAATCACTGTGAGTTTGGAATTGCACAAAATCTTTTACCTTGTTAAGGTGGGAAATGGGATCCTTCGTGCCGTCATAAGACTCAGTGGGGAGTTTCACATGTCGGCTGACTCTATGATTTCAAATGTGTTAGCTAAATGGGTGGCCAGTGTTATGCTCAGGGATCCTGTGAGGATGATGGGGAGGAGAGACCTCCGGATGATGCACTTGCCTTCGAAGATCTGGTGTGCGATATCGCCTGGGAGACCGGCTACGACTCCTCGGTGAGCGAGTTCGATATCTTTTGCTATTGGACCGTTCGCTGCGCCTAGGGGATATATCCTTGGCCATTTTATCTCATCTAGCGTCCCAATTAAATCTATCCTCACCATGCCAACGTTCACCCAATGATACCAGAATCTCATGGGTATGCGGCACAGAAAGTTCCCCTGGCCTATGAACGAGCTGCGTAAGGCTGACGGGGGTTATCGTTGTAGGAAAGGTTATAGAGATGTCGCCGTGTCGCGGAGGCAAAATGGTCGATCAGTGACATTTGACGGGGTGAATAAAATGTGAGAGGGAATGTTAGATCCTGAAGCATTCGGAGTAGATCCAGTAGCCAATGCGGTTAGGTGCTCCAACTGTGTGCGCAAAGCCATCAGGGAGGTCGCCAAAGGATTGTTTGCGCTGTCCATCACGGATCCCATCGGAGGGGGAGTGGAAAAGCTAGATCCTACCATTTGAGAAGGTGAAATGCCCATTTGGGAGGGTGATACTCCCATTGTTGGCCCAAAGAGAAAATCTGGTTGAGCAGAAGGAGTTCCCTGCGCTGCAATAGGAATAACAGTAGTAATAGGAGGAAAAAGTTCTCTGCGGGGGGCAAGAGAAATACCAGAGGACTGAGAAGGCATGGAATCTGGATTAGAAGCCATGTTCCTTAAATCTCCGAGAAACGATAGAGCTTGGCTATTAAGGCGGCTCACTTAATAAAACCAAAGCTCTCAATGAAAGCACCACTTTGATAAGATTTGATCTGCCGGAGAGGGGTAGGTGAGGAATATGGCCTCCTGTGTGGCGGATCCTATCTCCCAAGGTACCTGCAAGGCGTCGGAGGGGGTCTCCGGCGTAGAAACTCCGATGCTTAAGTCAGTAAAGGAGATCAAAATGGCAGGGCTTTGACCAACTATCTTAGACTTACCTTTGGTCTTGAATGCTTGGGTATTTATAGGCAAAAGGAGGGTGTTACCTATAGGGGTGGGCATTATCACGGGATGATAACGCTAGGATCCTTCAGATAACGTCTTGTGATGTCCGGGATGGCATAACGTCGTTAGTGTGGCAAGATGATGGGTGAGACCCCCCCCGCTGATGTCGACCATCCTAGGATTCCGTGGTAGAAGAGGGGTGATAACTGCAGTGGCATGGCCCAGCTACAATACTCAAGCCTTATTATTGAGTATAAGGACGAAAATACCCTTAGGATCACTTCTATAGTTATCAAACTTGATCACTTGTTTTTTTTTTTTTGAATTGATCTTTATTTTTGTTCCTTTATCTTTTCTTTTCTTTTGTTTGCTTTTTTTTTTAATTGAGTGCAAGAGAATCCACTTGTATGACTTGTAGTTTTTGAAAGGAAGTGAAAGACAAGTAGTATGGTAATTTTTTTTTACTAGATGCCAAAATACATGAGGTGCCAAGTCAAAATGAGGTGTCACACTTTGTATGGATGACAAGGCTAATGATGTGGCACGGTGTGTGCTGAAATGTGCAAGTGAGGTGGCTGTTTGGAGTAAGGAGCAAGTTTGAAATACTAGGCTCACAATGGGAGATGTGGCCGGCTATGCAACAAGTGTGGTGGGTGAGAACTATGCTAGCAAACAAAAGTTGGACCACAAGGCCACATGGAACACAAGACACTTGGCTCTTTTACCTTGTATGAGTATGAACATTTGAACTAAGAGTATGAACAACCAACACGTCAAAGGGGGAAGAAGAAGAAATGAACGTGTTAGATGCTTGCAAACACCAAAATATGCAGATTTAATGTTTGGACAAGATCAAAATGCTAAAAGACAGAAAAATTTGAGTAAACTCAAATTTATCAAAAGGTACCAAAAGGAAACCGAGACTTGTGGAAGGGTTTCTAACCGTGAAAGTTGAGAAGGAACTTGAAAATAGCCGGTCTAGTGAGCAGCTGGAGCTCCGCTACCACTTGATATGAGCCTCCTTAGAGACCCTTGGAGAATCGGCGGAGAAGTTGGCCGAAGTGTGGATCTAACTCACTTTAGGAGATCGGCGAAGGCATTAGACGATTGATGCGTGCGTATTTGAGTAAGTAATGCGGAAGCGATGGAGGTAAACGGAAAAAGGAGAAGGAGGTGTATTGATGAAAAGGGAAAAGATAAATAATGAACTTGAAAGTCACGGCTAACCCTTCTAGGGGTGTTTCCAAGACAACCTAGCCACAAGACAAACAAGGATCTCAACTTCAAGAGCGACCCTCCTAAGGGAAATTCTTAGGCAACCCACTCGGTTTGAAGAACCCTAATTAGCTAAGCTATAATGTTTGGTCTTAGTTGGAGATTATCACAAAAGCAAAGACAACCCTAAAATTAGTCCATCTCCTTCTTTAAATACCTAAACCTATTTACAAAGGGAAAGTACCCTCACACCCTTGAACAAAGGGGTTGAGACGCTGCCTTGGAAAAGGCCTCACGGACGGGCTAGGGCATGTGTGGGCTGGCGCGTGTGCGAGGGCGTGGATGGGTTGACTCGGATGTCCTCATGGGATGCTAGGGATTGCGCAGGCACGCGCCATGGGTTGCTAGGGTTTAGGCGGGCGCTCCTCATGCCTTGGCCGATCATCCCGTGAAGTTCCTCGCTAAGGCTCTCCTCGCGATCCGCGACCTTCGAAGGCGTTGCGGTGTGAGCAATGGCATGTAGACACGTAACCCAACCTTCATGGGCCTTCAAGTCAGCCTCCTCATCCCTTAGGGCCATCAGCAGCTGGATCACCATACCCTTGCTCCTAGTGAAGTAGCGAGGTGGTGTCGTACTCGTATCACTTGGTATAGATATGCCTTCGTGCTATGGTGCCCTTCTTGACTTCTTGGTGTTATCTCACATTGGTTTTCAATATAGCGATGTCTCGGCAAGAGATAATCCTATATCTTTTTCTCCATTTCATTACTATTGAGAGGGTCATTTCTTTTTAGATCTTTTCAGATCACGATATTGAGCTTCTGTTGAAATGCACACTCCTTCTACATAATTGAGGTGCACCCTCTTCAAGCTATTTTATTTTGTTGCTCTGACGTCAGATCTTTCATTAGCCCTGATATATGTCTTGGAGGACTCGTATTGGTCTCAAGATGTTGGCAACAACTCAGGTGTTTGGTTCATGAGTTGTCACCTTCAGATCAACTCTAAGGTGTCTTTGTTTGCATTAGCAAACATATCAGTGTGCACATCTCTTTCTTCAGGCGGGATCATTTTCCATCCTTGAAATCAACACTTGTTTTAGCTTGCTTGGAGCTATTGGGATCTCCGTCTTGATCTCCACCTTGGCTTCATTAACTTTTCCTAAAAAAAATTCTCCGTACTTTTCCTTTCTTCTTATTACCTTCCCTGTCTCACTTATTCTCTTGCTTTTCAGTTGAGGTGGAGTGCAGGGTATCCTCAACATTTTTATATTACTCGGTGATCTTTTGAAGTCATCAAAGTGATGCGATCACGGATACCTGACCTAGGCACCCGCAACCAACTGACTCGATCTAGTTCTTCTATAGGATCAGGACGCAGAATAATCTGTAAGATCCCACCTTATAATTGCTCTTCGATAGATTTGAAGGAGTCCACCTTCGAGTTGAGGTTAACGACGAGAATCCACCCGCCTATGTTCGCCCTAGTCGAGCCCTAAAGAGAATTCACTCCTTAGCACACTGAGTACTTGACTAGCACCTGAGACCCGATTGGCAAGAGATCCACTTGCGAACCTTTCCCACCGAGATTGAGTCCACAATACCTACAACGATCGACTCCACGAATCATCAACATGCTCGCTCACGCACCTCCCATGTTTGAGTCCACAAATGCCACGCTTTGCTCACGCCACACTAGTTCACGCACCTCCACGCTTGAGTCCATAAATGCCACGCTTCACTAGCCCTAACCGAGTCCACGACTAAATTAACACAAGATAAGCGGCTTGCTCTGCGAGTCGAGAGAATAAGAAGGTAGAAGAAAGAAAACGATTTAGTGGTATATGGAATTTGTGGAAACTCTGACTGATTTGATTAATAAGAAGTGCAACCTTTAAATAGGCGCAAAGTACAAGTAGTACAAGACTTACAAATTCTATTTCGACTATAACTTGAACTCCTAATTCTATTCTAACTCTAACTTAATTAATTAAATAAAATAAATACAATATTTGCTCTACTCTAACTTCTGGAGCCTTCTCCCTCATTCTAGAATCTTGACTAAGCTTGAAATCGGCCTTTAAGCCAAGTCGCCTTTGACTCATAGTCTCCTTGTTCGACGCAAACTCCTCATGGGTCATCTTCCGTTCTGCTCTGCGTTCTAGCCCAAATCTTGACATGAACTAGCCTCTGCACTTAGAATCATATTGTAATTGGAATTATTCCAAATGCCCTTTTGGTTTGCATTTTGGCCTGAAGTCAGTCCGCCTATGCCCTTGTGCGCGCGCCTAGCGCTTGGCTGAAAGTTGACACGAGCTAACTTTTGATCCCCACGTCCGATTGACTTGAAATTTGGCCCTGTCCTTCCTAACACACAAAAGGGTCTTGTATTTTTTCCAGAAGTCAAATCGACACTTATCTTCCTCACCTTGGGTTGGGCTGACTCCATTGCGCCCTCATGTGCATGCGCCTCGCGCATTGGCTATCCTAGCGCGCGTCTCCCTCGTGCGCTGGCCTTCATCTCTTCCCTATGAGCTCTTGCTAGCCTCACTTTTCCTTCCAAGGCTCTCTTAGCTCGTTCCCTTGCATACTCCAACCCAATGGTCGCTTGCGACTCCTTAATTAACCTCACTAGGGTTGGCGAGGTTCCTAGGATCGTATCACAAAGGCCAGCTGGAGGACGTTTATAGGGGCTTTACCATGGTTTTTTGAGCTTCTTAGGATCTCATCTTTGCATCTCCTTTGATGTTACATCAATTTTACATTTTCCTATTTTTAAATCATTGGCTAATGGTCGTCCTTCTCAGGACGCTGACTAATAGGGGAATGGTTAAGGAGTAACATAACAAATCATTCAATATTTTATATATGCATAAAGTTTTAAATCTGACTTTTGAGTTATGCTCTAAAGTGGATCTTAGCTCATGTACGAATTTTCATACACAAGTTCTTATAAGAAACATATTTGACTACCTTTTATTTAGGATTTAATGGATCTAGCTTTCATACCTTTATATGGACTCCATCTTTAGGTTGTCGAGGGTCGGCCATCGAGGAGCGAGGCTGCGACTGCGAGAGAGGAGAAGGAGAGCGTCGTGTGATGATTTAGGGTTGTTTAGTGTTTAGGACCTTTAGGCCTTACCTTAGGGCTGTTTGATGGAACAACGTCGTGTTGTTGGCATTGTTGCCTTGCCTTGTTGGATTAAAAACAAAAATGTACATATATATATAAATTCCGTTAGCCAATGATTTTGGAATTTCAGAAAGTTCGGGATACATTCCGTTCCATTCCGAAATAAATTTCGAAACGGAAATTCCGATTCCGAATTCTGAAATTCTGATTTTTTTTCCGAACTTTATTTTGGAACGGAATGGAATTTCGGAATTCCGATTCTAAAATTCCGATGAACACCCCTAAATGCAACAAATAAACCGTGTGGGATCGAAGCCACCAAAACACATGTACAAATATGAGTATGGAAATAAACATTTAATCATGGCATTTAAAGCAAGTGATTAAACAAGTTGTTCATGTGGGTTGATTTTAATTTATAACAATTCTAAATAGTCATGCATACGAATATGATATGAGTTTTTAACATTTCTAAATAGCATGCATACGAAAAAAATATTGAATAAATAAAAGAGGGGTAGAAAGCGTACTTTCGAGCGAAGACTTAAATTTTAACCTTGCCGGGAGAGCTTATACCAAGAAGGAAGTGCAAGAAATTGGGAGTGAGAGTGAATTTAGGTGCGCGTGGGTGATGGCGAACCATATTTATAGAAGAAGGTTGAGTTGATTGTGTGGTTGGAGAGACGCGCGTGGGCGATGACGCGAGGCCCGATCGGCGAGTGGCCGACGTGATGAGCAAATTTGGCCTTGTGTGGCCTAGGATGGTTGGATATCTTGTTGATGGGATGTTTGTGATGATGAATAACGTCGGTGAGATCAAATTGGGAAGAAAGGTGACGAGGCCGGATGAGGATGCATTAATTTGGGCACGAACGAGATATTTTCAGTTCGAGCTATGGCACGAGTGAACTAGCTTGAAATGAAAAATTTCCCAAACCGAGAGGACCAAAATGTGCAAAAAAAATAAGATTAAATAACTAGTAGACAGTAAATAAAGAAAAAGTTCGGTTTAATTTCCGAATTTTCTCGTTCGGAAATGTCAAACGTTCGGGCGTAAAATAAATGTCATAACGACAAAAATTGAACGAAACCAAACTAGATGACGCGAAAGAGGAAAATAGTAGATAATTGTCATTTAAAGAAATAAAATGTTCGATCTATGGTCCGAGGAAACTTATTCGGGACCGATAGAAGTTCGAGCGAAAAGACAGTAAAAAATACGAAAAACTAAAAAAGACACAAAATGGCGCGGAATATTAAAACAAATAGCCTAAGATCAAAAATCAACAAAAAATTGACGTAGACGGGCTAATAATGTGATAAATAATAAAATGCGTAAAGTTGTGATGAAAAATTTAAATTCGGGTAGTAAGGCTTACTCATATCAAGTCTAACTCCCATTTTAAATAACTAAGTCTCAGAGGTTACTTAGGTAATGTAAACATGAAAAAGAATTTGAGAATATCACATCTAACCTTAAAAATCCAGTAATTTAGAGTGGAGTGGGTATCACAGAATTTGCTTTAAATTGACCTTATATTCATGTCTAAATCCAGTAATTTAGAGTGGAGTGGGTATCACAGAATTCATGTCATTTATTAAGATATCACAGATATTAAAGTGAATTGATGGTGATTGATTTCCATTAATAATGAATATATTTACATTTTTAACCCATAAAAGCAATAAATTAAGTTCCCTAATTATTGTCTCGTGCTATTAATTAGGGGTATAGTAGTAATCAAAAAAGAAATTAACATAGATATCATGACATTTAATTTTCAATGAGTATTCCTTATTCGACATATAATAAATGATGAAAGGAGTACTAGATTAAATTTCTAACAATGCGTTTGAATGTGTACCTATATTTATCTTATTTATTGTCATTCCTTATTTATGACTAATACCGATTAATAAATTCTTTAAATTTAGATGTATATATATACTCGCTGTATAGTATTCTTGTGTTCAAAGCTTTCTTATTTTATTTTAATGATAATGCAATTTCCTATGTTTTTGGGTAAGCAAGCATGTATGATGGGAGGGAATTAGATTGAGGAGTGGAGAAAAAGAGGGTAACCATGATGTCCGAGACTGATGCTATACTTATTGGAACATACATCAGTGATACATGTACAGAGCCCATGATAAGAAATTGGAGCAGTCGATTGAAACACGATGACGCTCCCTCTGGGACTGATAAAAATTAGTCTTCTGCCGAAGGATGTATGGTGGAACGGCTCCTCTCAGATCAGTGCGCACGACGGTCCGCGGTACCTGCAACGTGCCGGAGGGGATCTTCGGCGGAAACACTCCGATGCTTAAGTCAGTATGTGTACTGAATGTGGTAGAGTTTAGGCCAGTCAAGTATGCTTACCTGCCTCCTTTGTGGGGGAGGTATTTATAGAAGAATGGGACGTTCCCGCCCATGTAAACGAGTATGGAGCTATCGCTCGCGTTAGGGTTTGTGGTTCGCCCTTATCGTGACACGCTACCTTGGTGGTAGGTGTATAGGTAGATATTGCCACGATAGGATAATGGCCGGAGCGTTCTTCCTGACGCGTGGTTTCCCTTGGGGGTGAGATAACTCCTTGAGCCATCCAAGAGGTCCGTGAGAGGAGCCGGTAGGGCATCGTTAGCCCTCATAGCGTTAGCCTTTGGGGAAGGCAGCAACCTTGTCCCTATCGCGGCGGTGCGAAACAGTAGCTATGTCCTTTCCCACTAGGTGATAGACGAAAGTACCCCTACTTTTAGGTGAATTGTTATCATAAGCCCAACTGAAAATGAGCCCGAGTGTTTACCAAGGGCTAACGTTCCTTCTCTTATGGAGAGTCCCTCTAAATACCGGGGCAGTTCTGCATCAGAAGGTGGTCCAGACGGTTTTTTTGTCAGGATCTATAAATCAGAGGTTTCTCTGCGCTAGTTTCTTCGCATTTTCACGTCCTTTCTTTTTCATATTTCGCCATGGATGAACTGACTCACAATTTCCTGATCTCTAAAACTCTGACCCTGAAAAATCTTACTGAGGGTGACATCGGCTTCCTGGAGAGGATGATCACCAAGACCTCCGAGGATGTCTTGGAGTTGCAGGGGGTGCTAACCCTTATTCTGTCTAGACAGCTGGGAATAACTCTGGAGGATTTTAGTCCCCTAGAGAGTCTAGAAAAACTGGCCACTACCACTGCTCACCTTGATGTGGTGGCCTCGATGCTGCAGCAGAGGAAAGATTTGCTGGCCTGCTGCCTAAAGGGCATGAGAGCCTGCTCTGCCGAACTGACCTCCGTCGCTGACGCTTTAAGGGAGGTTCCCGTTGTGCCAGGGGAAGATGATGCTGGGTCTAATATCTGACCGCTGGCTTTGCTTCTTCTCGTTGTTTTTTCTTATGTTTCCTGTACATATTTGAACGCTAAGGCCGCCTGGCCATAAATAAATAGTTGTTTCTGCTTTTTCCCAAGTCTCCTTTTTTTCTTGCTTGGTTGCTTGCTACATTGGTTGGAAATATTTGTCATGAGCCCAACTGAAAATGGGTCTTCCTCGGGACATTGTACTGCAGTGGTCGTGTTCCGGGAATTAGCAATGAATGACCTGTCTTGACTGTTGCAGGGCCGTCTTTTTAGTGGCAGGTGGTTGGGCGGTTATTTGGTGCCCTTTGATTGGCGCGTTCAACGAGCAGATGTGCCTATGGCGGATCGGATTCTGCAATTACGGTTATTTTTCCCAAGCGTCTTAATTGATTTTTCAGGGATCTGCGCTAGGATCGAAGTGCTTACTCAGCTATATAAGGGGGTTTGCTTTCCCTTTCCTGTTCATCTTCATCCTTTTCCTTCTCTTTTACTTTTGCAGGTCACATGGCGGATTTTTATGAATGTGAGTCTCGGCCGACTCCTCCGACTTCGCCGGATTCGGACAATCCTCCGCCGTCGCCACCGTGGAGGCCTTCCAAATGCCTGATTAGGCGCCAGCGTCGCAAGAAACCGGTGAAGGTGAAGAAACAGACCTTTGAGTCCTTCTTTGCTGATTTTACGCCCCACTACGCGGCACTATCAAAAGATGATGAAACGGCAACGTCTGCCCCTCCTCCTTCTTTGGAGAAAGAGGTGCCGACTCCGAGCACTGTTCTGAGGCCAGTTGCTTCTACCGTTGGGGAGAGCTCCCGCACTCGTTATGAAGAGATGGTGGTCCACGCGACAAAGCTTGCGCCCAAACTAGCCGACTATTTCTTCTCTTACAAGAGAGGACTACCGTCGTCCCCGGAGGACTATGATTATTGCTACGATATGAGCCGGGCCGATGAGGATTAGCGCCTTTGCGCTAGGCCAATTGTAAATGTCGTTTGACATCTTTATGAATGAAATAAAGCCTTTCTGTCATTTTCTTTTGTCCTTACTTTTCTGTTAGCCTTCCGGCCTTGTTGATAGCTAACGTGAGCGGTTATTTTTCTTGGCGAGGCAACCGTTTTGCGGTTACTCTGACTAGGTCAACTCTGTTGCCCTTTTGGGGAGTCCCGACGAATAACTTCTCTTTTTTCAAATTTCTTTAATGCGCTTCCACGTGACCAACTTCTTTTACACGCGTCTTCGCCCGATTGGTAACTCAATTAATGCGGTGGCATTTTTATCCTTTAAGAAGGGCCATTCTCCATTTTCTCAAAACGTTTGCCCTCACTTCGAATTTTTCCTTTTTGTCTTCCTTCGTCTTCTTCTCCGAATACCTTTCCGGCCGCTCGCCACTGTCCACTGATTTCTCTGCAATTCTTCTCCTTTAAGGTATCAATTCGACCCTTCTCAGATTTCCTTTTTTGTTGGTTTGCTATGGCTAGGAATAGACCTCGCCAGATTATCTTTAGGCCCATGGATCCAGAGGTCGCCCAATCACCGAGCATTTTTACATGCGACGTGGTTCTAAAAGCCGAATTGGAGGAACATGGTATTACCTTTCCTCTTGGGCATGAGCCTTCTATCCCTGGAAGTGATATGCGGCTTCATAATCCAGCGTGGAGCCACAGTAGGCTTCTTTTACTTTAAGATGTTTCTTTATGGTTTCCGCTTTCCCGTTCATGAGTCGATACTAACTCTGCTGCGAGAGTACAGCCTTAATCCTGCCCAGATAACTCCTTCCTCCTGGTGTGCGGTTTATGCTTTTCTTCGCGCTTGCGAGTTGAAGAACATTTTTACCCCATCTATCAATTTGTTTCGCAAATTCTTTAGCATGATTTTCCATAATTGTTTAATCGAGATTACTCCCCGGTGGGATGATGCGCTCGTGCAGTCGTTTTGGCAACGTTTCCACGGCTTCAAGAAAGGTGTAGCTGATTGGAAAAGCAGTTTCTTTATTCTGGAGCTACCGTCCCGTTTGTGGCGTATTAATTTCAATCAGGAACTGATAGGTCCCATTTGGACGAATCCTGCGATATTGTCCAGAACTGAGTTGGACCAGGCTAACGCTTTGTTAGACGAGAATACTCACTACCGCATTCGCGCCTTTGCTCTGTTCAAACCTTTGGAAGAGTGCGTTATGGGTGAGCCTGTTTCTTTCCACACTTTCTTTGCTTTGGTCATCGCACGCTTTGTTTGCTATAGGAAGCTAACGGTTGATTCCCAGGTGACGCTGGTATTCCTCTGAACGTAACGCCACTTCAAAATTTACCGGCCTCGCCTTCAGCCGAGGGTTCTAATCGGGAAAACGTTCGACCCCCGAGGAGGAGGATTAAGACGGTTGCGCGGGGAGGGCGAAGGCCCGTTAGCTCTGTGCGAGCTTCTCGCTTTGTGGAAAATTGGCTACCGGATCACCGCAAGAGGGCAGAACCTTCTCAGACCGCAACAAGGGCGGTTGCTAGCGATGACGAGGATGTGGACATTAAGTCAGACCTTTGCCACGCTTCTTCCCTTGCTGCTTCCCAGCGTCGGAAAAAACTTCGAGTGGCCACTAGTGGACAAGCTACCGGGACATCTCCTGCGGATGTGGCAACTGTTTCTACGCCTGCTGTTTCGTCTGAGGCAGGCGCCTCTCAGCCAACGGAAGTCACTGAGGCGTTGGAAAAAACTTATTCTCCTGAGGGAGAGGCCCTACTGATGGAATGTCTGACGCTCCCGATTCTCTGATTGCTCATTGTATTCCTGACGTAGTGGTCACGCCTCCTGTTGCGAATTCGACTACTGAGCTACCGCCTAGGGTTACTCCACAACTGTTTTTTACTCCTATCAAGAGTACTTTTTCCCAGGGCTCTTCTCCACCTCCATCGATCAATCTTGCCTATGGCGGTCTTGACGGGGTCCCGGCCTACCGTATGAATCTTGCAGGGTTTTGCTTTGATGCCCTTCGCGCTGTCGGGGTTCCCCAACCTTTTCTCGAGATGAGTTTACTGCACCCTTGATAGGAGAGATGCTGGGCTCCAAGAAAGAGAAAGAGGAATTTCTTCAACTCCCTCCCTCGGCACGCTTTCGCCATGTTCTGAATGATTCTCTGGACTTCTTCCGCCATCTGAATTATCAATTCGAAATTCACAATCGCGAGTCACATAATTTTTCCAGCGCGTTGTGTGTTGCGAGGGTGCAGCTTGAAAAGGCGGTGGAGCACTCTAGGTTGCTGACGCGTCTCTGTGAATCGTCTCAAACAGAATTGAACAGAGAAAAGTCTATCGGGAAAGCTAAGATAGAGGTTTCTGGAGGCAGAATTGGCGCTAGAAAAGAAGAAAAATCTCTTTCTCCGCGAAGAGATACTTGCTCGAGATGAGGAGTCTGCTAGGGCGCCATTAAAGGAAGAGTTATTGAGGAAGAGGGTTCTGGAGGCCTTCGTTTCTGGATTTGCGGCCTGTTTCAAAGGTAACCCTTCGGATCCGGCCCAGGTATCTAATTACATATCTATCGTGATGGGTGAGATTAGCAAAGGTGACAACGGTTCTTCTGGCCCCTCGGGGGAGAGAACCTAACGCTAGCGATGGTGCCTGGGCCTTTCCTTGTTTTTCTTGTTGTTGTCTCTTTTCTTTTGTTATTTCTTGAAAACCATTCGAACATTATTTCTCTTGTAATAATGCTGACGCTTTGTAACCTTTGTCGTATTGTATGATTCATCGTGATATTACCGTTATTCCTTTCTTATCTTCTTTGCACCGTTTGGCAAGGCCAGCGCTGCTTTTTATGTTTTTTAATCAATCCCCCCGTCCCTCATTTAATGCGACTTGAAGGGTAATGATGAAAGAAGACACGTGTCCTTCCACAGAGAGGCGTTTGGAGCAGGCGTCTCCTAGGGAGGTGCGAATGCAGAAGAATTTCGTCATTGTTTTAAATTTGCACCTTCTGGCGCGTGCCTTACTTTATGACGCGCTACTTCGCCACGTGCCTGCTGCTGACTGGTCGTGTCCTTTCAGGGTTATATCTATTGTTTCTTCTACCCCCTTTTTCTTTTTCCATCTTTTCCCTTATACGCCATTGCGTCTTTGGATAAATAATTTGCGCCGCTCTCTCTTTCTGGTTCGAGACTCCTTGTGTTCTCTTCACGAAGGTACAAGGTACACGTCCTTTTTCTTTTCTCTTTACTTCTTCCTTGTTAGCCATGGCTAGAACTAAGAAATCCTCTGAAGAGGGAGACCCTCAAAGGTCCTCTGGGGAAGAAGTAATTGATACTACCCCCACTTCTCTGTACACTCTGCCCTTAGTTAACCGTAGACTTGCTGGGTTTACTGCACTATTTCCCAAGGAATATCTCGTGCATCCCGCTTCTGAGTCGCTTCGACTGAACAACATTTTGCCCAGAAATAGTAGAATGCTGTATGCTAAGCTCTTCGATCATGGGTTTCGTCTCCCTCTTGACCCGCTCGTAAAATTGTTGTTGGCTGATTCTGATTTGGCTCCGGCTCAGTTGAGTCCTAACGCGATTTGCGTTGTTAGTGCTTTTGCCGCACTGTGCCTTTCAAGGGAATAGAATCTCCCATTTTAGCGTTGCTTCATGACATTTTCCAGTTGTATTCCCGTAAAGGGGTGATATTGATATCGCCTCGCTACGAAGACGGCTCTTTGAAGCCCTTTACCTGGAAGCTTATGGGCATTGAGTCTTCTATTCCTCACTAGAAAGAGGAATTTTTTATTGTTGATCTGCCTGAGCCGTTGTGGAGGGCTGACTTCAATGAAACGATTAAAGATGGGGCTTGGGGTCATCGAAAACCCCTTTCTGACCCGGAGGATGGCTGGTTGAAGACACTACTTCAATTTGACTTTAGTGTTGATGCCCGAAAAGTGGCCAACGGGTTGCCCGTGGAACGGTGCAAGAAGGGTGAGCGTTTGACCTTTTTCCTTTGCGTTGTCAAGAAGTACTAACGCTAACATTTTGTAACTGTGCAGTGCCTCCGCCTGGTTGGGAGCCCGAGTATTTCCGGAGGAGAAGGAAACAGGAGGCGAAAAAGAAGGCTGCAGCTGAAGCTAGGGCTGCTGCTGCCGCTGCTGCTAACGCCGAGGAAGGGGAGGCCATTGCTACCGCTAACGTTACGGGCACTCGGGTTGTAAGAAAGAAAAGGCCTAGGAAAGCACGCGCTGCTCAACCCGTTTCGTCCCAAACTGTTGTTTCTTCAGAGGCTACGGTTGATCTGATTCCTGTTGGAATTCCTCTTGTATCCTCAACCACTCAGGTGTGCATTTTTCTTCTTTTTAAAACTTTGTTTTTCTTTTTGCACGATTTCCTTATCACGTTCTGCGTTATTTAGGAAGTCATTGCTGCTTCTGCCCCCTCCACCTCCCAGGGAGATATGGCTATCGTAGATGTCCTTCGCGAGCGCCAGAAGAAGGCTCGCTATGAGCTTCAGAATAGTCCTTCTTCCTCGGCCGCCAACCGTACTTCGAGTGTCCTTGGGGGCGAGGGCGCGTCTGCTGATCAATTTCAACATGTTGATTTTGGCGGTCAGCCCCATGTGCCTCCTGGTTCTCCAGTCCATTCTGCTCACACCCCAACGGGCTATGATTCCGGTGTCCTTAATCTTGAGGTGCGTGGAGGAAATGAGGTCTCAATGCCTAACGTGGAAGGTTCCACCAGCCGGCCTGCTTCTCCTGCTGCGTTGTTCTTTGTTCCAATGCCTCATCCAACTATCGCGAGGGGTGGCCCCGCCCCTGTCTTGATGGCTGGTATCTCTTAGTACGAGCCTCCTCTCCGTGCTTTCCTCTACCGCTTATCTGATGGTAGAGATTTTGTCCCTTCCGAGAGAGAGGGATGCCTTTGTGGCTCGGAGCGAGCAGGAGCGCATAAATTTCCTTCGCTCTCAGGCGCTTTCTATGCTTTGCCATCTTCACTATATGGATGAGGAGAATGCCAGAGTTGTAGCTAACGGGCAAGGAGAGATAAACAGGCTGCTGGAAGAGCGACAGCGTCTCGAAAATGCCCTCAATGCTGCCAACGAAGGTATGGAGGCTGCCCGGGGAGAGGCTACCGTTGCTAAGCAAGAGCTGGAGACCGCTAAGTTGGCTCTGGAAGAGGAGAAGCGAAAAAGTACTGATCTGGCCATACGCCTTTCTCAGGAGGAGAATAATATGCGTCTGGAGAGGCAGAGAAACGCTGAGCTATCTGCCGATTTCTCCCTTAACGCTGAGAAGAATCGTTAGTACTTGGAGCAGGGCGGGGGAATCATGTCGGAAGCTGTGATGCATCACTATGGAGTTGAGGAGCTCCGCATTGACAATCTCTCTGCGTATTTTGACAAGAGAGCCTCAACCGTTACTGATAGCGGTTTCTACCAGTGGAAGGCTGCTCAGCGAGGAGGGGTTGACGCGCCGTCCAATCCTTAGACTTCTTATCATTTAGATGCTTTAAATTTTTATGGCTGACGGGCCCGTCCTTATTTTGTACTTTAAACGATGTCGGCCTTGACTTGGTTAATCTACTCTTTTTTGGATAGAACTTCCTTATTTGCTTTTCTTCATAATACCGTTTGATCGCTTGTCCGCATAGGACGTTTGCCGTCAGGTTTCCATAGATATATATATCATTCCCTTTTTTTTTGTTTTTTTGTTTTTTTTTATTTTTTTTATTTTTTTTTAGCAGACGAGGTAGTTTCGCGTTGTATCCCCCGTTTGCTTTTCATCAGCTGCATTCAAGTAGCTTTACCATTGTATCCTCCGATAGCATTTCTGAGAGTAAGTCAGCGTTGCTTCCGCATCTACTGCACTCATATTCATGCCATCCTTTGTTGTCAGAGGGGGCTTTATGTCTGTCTCAACGTTGTTGTTGTAGTATGGACACTTCTCCAACATCGCTTCACCGGGTATCAACCGCGCGGCTACTAGTTAGGATCTCTTTTGTTTCCTTTCGCCAAAGATTGGCTCCAACATCGCTTCGCCGGATATCAACCACGCGGCTACTAGTTAGGATCTCTTTTGTTTCCTTTCGCCAAAGATTGGTTCCAACATCGCTTCACCGGGTATCAACCGCGCGGCTACTAGTTAGGATTTCTTTTGTTTCCTTTCGCCAAAGATTGGCTCCAACATCGCTTCACCGGGTATCAACCGCGCGGTTACTAGTTAGGATCTCTTTTGTTTCCTTTCGCCAAAGATTGGCTCCAACATCGCTTCACCGGGTATCAACCGCGCGGCTACTAGTTAGGATCTCTTTTGTTTCCTTTCGCCAAAGATTGGCTTTGGGGAGTGCCTCGTCTTAGTGAGCTATCTGATCAGGACCAACCATCACAAGAATAGGACTTTTCACCCCCAAGCGTTGTACCTCACGTCCGTGGAATCGTGCGTCATCTCAATGGGCCGTCTATGTGAGCACGGTTACCACAAGGATAGGATTTTCACTTCCAGGACGGAGTTGGTCTCTCCTTGGGGCGTGCCTCTCCTTATGGGGTTACCACAAGAATAGGATTTCACTCCCAAGGATTCCGGGGCGTGCCTCATCTTAACGGGCCGTCTATGTGAGCTCGGTTGCCGCAAGGATAGGATTTTCACTCCGGGAAGCCGTTTGGGGTCGTGCCTCGTCTTAATGGGTCATCTATGTTAGCACGGTTACCACAAGGATAGGATTTTCACTCCCAAACGCCTTGTTATGCTAGGGCGTGCCTCATCTTAGTGAGCTGTCTGATCAGGACCAGCCATCACAAGGATAGGACTTTTCACTCCTGACATTCTTCGCTACCTGCATATTACCAGTAGCAAACGCACAGTGAATATCTCAATATTCATTTGTTAGAATAACTTTGATGTTACCCAATTAGCTCCTGGCGTGGTATAGCCTCAGCCGAGCGATGTTCCAAGAGTTCTGCAGGGGCGTTCCCTCGAGCGTTTCCAGATGGTATGCTCCTTTTCCCACAATGCGGGTGACACGATACGGTCCATCCCAGTTTGGACTGAGTTTTCCCATACGTTGTCCTGCCGCCCGCTTGTCTCTGAGCACTAAATCTCCGGTTTTGAGCAATCGCTCCCTCACTTGCCGGTTGTGATATTGTGCCATTTTTCTCTTGTAGTGTAGGGTTTTCAGGAGGGTTTCCTCGTGTGTTTCTGGTAGAGTATCGAGGTTAGCTCGCTTCGTTGTTTTCTTCTTTGAAATGAGCCACCCGAAGGCTCATCATGCCAATCTCGACCGGTGTGACAGCCTCGGTTCCGAATGCTAACGCGAACGGGGTCTCTCCCGTGCTGGCCTTGACAGTCATGCGGTAGGCCCATAGTACATATGGCAATTCGTCTGGCCATTTCTTCTTGGAACCTTCCAGGTTTCTTTTGATGCCACTGAGGATGCTGCGGTTGGTTACTTCCGCCTGGCCGTTGGTTTGGGGATGCGCTACAGAGGAGAATCTTTGCTCGATCTGGAACTCTGCACATCGATCCCTGAAGAACTGGCTTGTGAATTGTGTCCCATTGTCGCTAACTAGCACGCGTGGTACTCCAAATCGCATGATGACTTGGTGTTTGAAGAAACGCCAGATTTTTTCGGTGGTGATGGTAGCTAACGCCTCAGCTTCGGCCCACTTTGTGAAGTAGTCAACCGCTACGACCACAAATTTTAACTGAGATCTGGCCTTTGGAAACGGGCCCAGGATGTCAATCCCCCATTTTTCAAACGGGCACGGAGCAACTATTTCTGAAATTGGCACAGCCAGCTTTCGAGGAATCTTAGCGTATTCCTGGCATTTCTGACAGGTTTTCACGAAGTTGTGACAATCTCGTCGAATGGTGGGCCGGTAAAATCCTGACCAGAAGACTTGGGCTGCCAGAGTATCGCTAGCGATGTGCATGCCACATATCCCTTCGTGAATTTCACGTAACACGTGTAAGCCTTCTTGCTCCATTATGCATTTAGCGGCCGGATGAGAGAAACATCTCCGTATTAACTCTCCGTTATAATATGTGCATCGTGCTGCCCGTTTTAGGACTTTCCTTCTCTCTGTATGGTCCCCGGTAGTTTATCATGTTTCAGATATTCTATCACTGGGATCCTCCAATTATTTTCCATTTCTTCCACACAGAGCGATGCCTGTTCTTCCATGAAAGAAGGTGTAGGCAGTTCTCCATAGCGCACGTCACTGGGTATTGAGGCTTCCGGATTGGCTGCCATCTTGGCGAGGCTATCAGCCTCTTCATTATTTTCTCTAGGAATGTGCTCAAAGGTGACCAGAGTACCTTTTTCCTGTATGTCTGACAGCTCACGCTTCACTTTGGCCAAGTATTGGGCCATGATGGGTTCTCTGGCTTGGGAGTTCCCCAGAACCTGATCCATTATTAGCTTGGAATCTCCTCGGATCTTTAAACGTGTTCTGCCTTCCTTCTCCACACCGGGAGTGGCTTCGATGGAGAAACCGTTTCCGATTCTGAGTCCTGCCAGCAACGCTTCGTATTCAGCCGCATTGTTGGACAATGGCTGCAGGATTCTGATGGCGTATCGCATGTCCAGGCCGTTTGGTCCAACTAAGAAAACTCCTGCGCCTGCTAATTCTTGGTTTTTTGCTCCATCTACGTGGATGACCCACGTGTCTGCATATGCCTCTGGAGACGGTAGGCATGAAATTTCTGCTTCTTCCTCCGACAGATCTATTTTTGCGTCCTTTGTGAACGTGCACTCAGCTATGAAGTCAGCTAACGCTTCAGCTTTAACGGTCAGTCTAGCTTTGTATTGCAGCCCGTATTGTTCGAGCTCGATAGCCCAAATTAGCATTCTTCCTGAAGATTCAGGTTTTCTGAAGATTCTTCTCAACGGTTGATCCGTGAGTACAGTGACGGGGTGGGCTTGGAAGTATCGATCCATCTTTCGTGTGGCCTGTACTAGAGCGAGTGCTATCTTCTCGATAGGAGCGTATCGTAGTTCGGCATCTTTCAATATGTGACTCACGAAGAATACAGGACGATGCACGTGCCCTTCACTTCGCACAAGGACGGCGCTGACTACCTCGTCAGCTATTCCCAAATATAGATATAGCTCATCACCGAGCTCGGGCCTCGTCAGCACTAAATCTGATGACAGGTAAGCTTTTAGCCCTGCAAACGCTTTCTCACATTCCTCTGTCCACCCGAAAGGAGCCTTGTTTCGGATGACTTTGAAGAAAGGCAAACATCTCTCGCCTTGCTTAGATATGAATCGTCCCAACGCGATGATGCGCCCGGTTAACTTATGTATCTCTTTGACAGTCCGCGGGGATATCATATCCTGGATGGCATTTATCTTTGAAGGGTTGGGTTGGATGCCCTTCCGGCTGACCACATAGCCCAAGAATTTTCCCGTTTGGAATGCAAACATGCACTTCCGCGGGTTTAGCTTCATCTTGTGCTTTCTCATCACATTGAAAACTTCTTCCAAGTCAGCGAGGTGTTCTCTGAAACTCTGACTTTTGATCAAGATGTCATCCATGTAAGCCTCTACATTTCTCCCGATTTGATTTTCAAAAACTTTGTTTGCCATGCGTTGAAATGTTGCACCGACATTCTTTAGCCCAAACGGCATTGCGGTATAGCAGTATGTAGCCCTGGGAGTGATGAAGGCAGTTTTTTCTTCGTCCTCTACGGCCATAGGGATTTGATGATATCCGGAATTTGCATCTAGGGAGCTTAGATAAGCATATCCAGCGGTTTGATCGACTAACTGATCTATTCGCGGAAGGGGATAGCAGTCCTTGGGACAGGCATTATTTAGGTCAGTGAAGTCGATGCACATGCGCCAGTCCCCGTTAGGCTTTGGGACTAACACTAGATTAGCTAGCCAGGTCGGGTATTGAACTTCTCGGATGAACCCTGCATCTGTGAGCTTTAGCAACTCCTTTTCGATGGCTGCTATGTTTTCCAATGAAAAAGCACGTCGCTTTTGTTGAATGGGCTTGGCGTCAGGACTAACGTTCAGCCGGTGTTCCGCAACCTCCCGAGAGATTCCGGGCATGTCTGCTGGCTTCCACGCAAATTCTCCCTTGCATTTCCTCAACAGCCGGATTAATTGCGCGTTCTCTTCAAGGCTCAGTTTCTCACTGGCTAAGAGATTCGTTTCACTATCCTTACCGATAGGGATTGATACCATCTGATCTAGTGGCTGAGTGCGCTTTTCTTCTTTATCATCGAAAGGGTCGTCTGCCACACAAACGTAGCGGTCGCAACTCCTTTGAGTCATCAGCAAGTAGCATTCGGCTGCCAGCTTCTGGTCCCCTTTGATTGAGACCACGCCGTCCCATGAGGGATATTTCATCCGCAGGTGTTTTTGAGATATGGCCACTCCAAAACGATTAAGGAATGGTCGCCCCAAGATGGCATTATACGGTAACGTTAGGTCTACGACCAGAAATAATAACTCTTCGGAGTGTTTGGATGTGTCTTCCCGGAAGTACTCCGGCAGGGTTGTTATTCCGGCTACCGGAATCAGTACTCCATCAATCCCAATAATTGGCCTCGTGCAGGGCGATAGATCACCGTTAGGTCGTTTCATCAAGTTGTACGCTTCCAATGAAAATAGGTTCACTGCGTTCCCGTTATCGACAAGGGTCCTTCTTACCCCGTGACTTCCAATGACGGGCGTTACGACCATCGCGTCATTATGCGGGAAAACAATGTCTTTTTCGTCTTCCTCTGAGAAAGACAATATCATTCTATCTAAGGCACTTATCGCCTCGATTTTCATTTGCGCGCTCTCCCGTTTGCGCTTTTCCCCAGGGTTGGGCGCTTGCGGCATGATTTCCTCGCAATAGGGTGCTCCCCCAGCAATGGTATTTATCATGGGCATCTGGTCAGTATCGATAGTGAGCGCTTCTCTATTTGGCTCGAGGGGAACTGCGTTAGCCCCTGTGGCGCGCGAGGGCGCTTGCCCCTGATCAGTTGCCTTTGTGGCAAATTCCCCAAGGTAGCCCTCTTCGACCAATCGCTCTATAGCCAGTTTTAGTTCTCTGCATACATCTGTCGAATGTCCCTTGACCTTATGGAATTTGCAGTATGCATTTTCTCTTCCTCCCATGATTACTCCTGGTTTCACGGGAGCTGGGTAGCGGATGGGCAGATTTCTCTGTTGGACTATTGCTAAGATCTCCGCCCTTGGGAGTATGAGAGATGGGAGGTCAGGATCATATATCCGGCCTTTTGGCGGGTCCGTTTGCTTCCGTGTGGGGGACCCTTCGGGTCTTCCTTTCGAGAAGTTGCCTCTCTGCCGGCTATGGGCTTTGGTATTATGTTCTTTCCGCTGCCCGTGATCCTCGATGGGTCTAGCGTCAGGGGCATTGCTATGCAGGACGTTAGGGGCCACATATGGGTCTATCGGCATGCCTCGGATCCAATCTCTATTTTCCTCCTCTTCCATTCTCGCATAGTTATGCGCTTTCAGCCTCAACGCATCCAGGGTCATTGGGGGGTCCACCGTTAGCGTGTCTTTCAATTTACTGTATCGGTAGTTGCGTTTCAGGGCCTCAATCGCAAAATCGATAGTGACCCTTGGCGTTAGGGACATTTCAAGATCAAATCGAACTAAAAAGTCGTTCAACGATTCCTGTGGTTTTCGATGGATATCGAACAGTGCAGCTGCTGACTTTCTGATAGGAATAGCCGTGCTAAACCGACTTTTGAATTTTTCTTCCAATTGAGAAAAATTATCGATAGATCCGGCAGGGAGTCCCTCAAACCATAGACGTTCCACTCCTGACAGCGTCATTACGAAGATCTGACACAATGCTGCATCACTGCGCGTTTGGAATTGCACGAAATCCTTCACCTTATTGAGGTGAGAAATGGGATCTTTCGTGCCATCATATGATTCTACGGGGAGTTTCACATGTCGATGGACTCTGTGGTGCCTGACACGGTAACTGAACGGTCGGCAGGTCCACGCGTGAATGGTGGGACATTTATGGGGGCCAAAGAGAAAGGTAAGGAGGACGGGAGTGCCCTAGATTGTCGGGGCGATAAGGGTCGTTCGTTGACAATGGACGGAGCGAAAACTACTTGGGAGGACACACCAGGTCTCGAGGCATGAGGAGTAAATCCAGCAGCCATCTCTGTCAACTGATCCAGTTGAGCTTGGAGAGCTGCTATTGAGTTCGCGAAAGGGTTGTCCGCTTCTCCTATCATAGATCTCCCCGCTTGGGGGGCAGGATGACTGGTTCCTGCTACGTAAGAAAAGGGAGAACAGATCTGGAATGTAATTTCTTCCGTACTTTGCCCAGGAGGAGGATCTGATTCTCCCGCAGTGGCGTCCTGCACTGGGGTGGAGGTATCAGAGGTAGCGAAGGGAAACAGGCGTCTGCGGGTGTTGTATGGGATGTTGGATGTTCGGGACAGCGCCAGATCTGACTCTGAGGCCATAATCCTTCTAGCTTCGGGGAGGAGGAGCTTGGTTATTAAGGATGCGCACTTAATAAAACCAATGCTCTCAACGAGAGCACCAATTTGATAAGAATTAGTCTTCTGCCGAAGGATGTATGGTGGAACGACTCCTCTCAGATCAGTGCGCACGACGGTCCGCGGTACCTGCAACGCGCCGGAGGGGGTCTCCGGCGGAAACACTCCGATGCTTAAGTCAGTATGTGTAATGAATTTGGCAGAGTTTAGGCCAGTCAAGTATGCTTACCTGCCTCCTTTGTGGGGGAGGTATTTATAGAAGAATGGGGCGTTCCCGCCCATGTAAATGAGTATGGAGCTATCGCTCGCGTTAGGGTCTGTGGTTCGCCCTTATCGTGACACGCTACCTTGGTGGTAGGTGTATAGGTAGATATTGCCACGGTAGGATAATGGCCGGAGCGTTCTTCCTGACGCGTGGTTTCCCTTGGGGGTGAGATAACTCCTTGAGCCATCCAAGAGGTCCGTGAGAGGAGCCGGTAGGGCATCGTTAGCCCTCATAGCGTTAGCCTGTGGGGAAGGCAGCAACCTTGTTCCTACCGCGGCGGTGCGAAACAGTAGCTATGTCCTTTCCCACTGGGTGATAGACGAAAGTACCCCTACTTTTAGGTGAATTGTTATCAGGGACCTTCTCTAAGCTTTGTCTGTTGGTAAAAATTTAGCATAACAACTATCAAGTGCACACCATCTTCTGGTCAAACCGCCCGTCACTCAAGTCAACCCCTGCATATAGTACTAACTTAGTTCCCTTTATTCTATTTTTTTTTATATTTTATATAGGCAAAAAATAATTTTTTTGTTCATCTCAAACGGTATATTTGTTAGTTCACTTAAATTCTAAATGTGATAAAAATGACTAATAAGAACAAACTCCGATAAAACTAAATATTTTTCTTTTCTAACAAAATGGTTCCACGTTGCCATATCACATTAGAAATTACTTTTAAAAATTTTAAAAAAAAAATAATCCTAGAAGACTAAAAAAATCCAAAAAAAAGGAAAAAAAAGATAAAAAGTGATAAGTTTACAATACACTAAAAAAATAAAAAAATAAATCAAGTACTAGGAAAAAAGGTTTAAATCTAAAAAAAGGCACTTGTAGATGAATTGATTGACTCATTTGGCACCTCTATTCAAAAAACGGTTTAAAAGACACCTATACTTCTTACGTATGACACATTTGGCACCTCGCACGAACGACGTCACCATTCCTCCGTTATCCGCCCACGTGGCATGCCACGTCATAAACATGATGACATGGCATGCCACGTGGCAAATTCAACCCAAATAACGCCGGAACGGGCCTGAAACCGGGTCATTTATTTGGGTCGTGAACGACGCATCGTTCGTTCCCGACGACATGGACAGCGGCTGAAGTGTCACTCATTCCAGGCGACACGTCGTTCATGTATTTAGTGAGCTTTTTCTTTTCTATTTCTCTTTTTCCTTTCTTTTCTTTCTTTGGAATCGAGTCTCTGCAATTGGGGGGAAGAAATCTGCAAATCAAATCTCATGGGAATCTCAGCTCTAAGAAATCCATCTCTGCCAAATCCCAAAATTCCAATATGCCATTAAATCATCACCTCAAGCCTCTCCCTCATTGAACCAATCCTAAATCCCCTACCAAATTTCAAATAATCCCTCTGCAATTTAACCCAAAACCTCACTACAAAAATCAATTCCAATCCTACATCCCTCTACAATTTCCAATCAATCCTCCTGCAATTAACTCCAATCCCGAATCCTTTCCCAAATTAAAGCCGAATTCATCTTTTCACCTTTATCAAACACCAAATTCTCACCTTTGTCAACTAAATTTCCAAATCTGATTTCTACTAAATTAATCTAGCCTGCCAAAATTAAACTACCTAACTCCACTCTCCCAATCGCCCTCGCCAATCACCCTCTCTTCATCTCCAATCTCCGCCACAGCCACCAGACCACCCAACGCTGACAGCCGCCGCACCTCCTCCTCAAACCCGAAACAAATACCCATCGCCACCGCCACAATCACCCTCACTCACCACCACTGTCAACACCAAAAACCAACCTCCCTGCAAATTAACCACTCAAAGCCCGATCTACCACTAAATTGGACCATCAAAACCGCACCATCAATCACCCAATCATCGAACGACGCGTCATAAATAAAGAAGGAAAGGAATAAAACAAAGAAGAGGAAGAGAGAAGGCTGCTTCTGCAGCCAAAAATGAAAAAAAAATTGAAATAAAGAAAAGAGAGGAAATAGGAAGAGAAGAACAAAAGGGCTGAACGACACATCATTCGTTGTTTGAACGACACGTCGTTCACGACCCAAATAAATGACCCATTTTCAGGCCCGATTTAGCATGATTTGGGTCGATTTGCCACGTGGCATGACACGTCATCATGTTTATGATGTGGCATGCCACGTCAGCGAATAACGGAGGAACGGTGACGCCGTGTGTGGGAGGTGACAAATATGTCATATGTTAGAAGTATAGGTGCCTTTTAAACCGTTTTTCAAGTAGAGGTGCCAAATGAGTCAATCAATTCATGTACAAGTGCCATTTTTGGATTTAAACCTAAGAAAAAATCACGAATTATAAAAGAAATCCAAGAAAATAGGATTCCACTTGCATCCTTTCCTCTTTTTTTAACCCAATCTTACTTTTTTTTCCACTTTTGTCATCTACTCCCAAAAATTCATTTTCTCATAAAAACAATAAATCCCCCAAAAAAGGAAAAAAAATCACAAACTTGATGAAATAATAAATTAATTTAGACAATTTTGTTTATCTTTATTAAATTGAGCCCAAATTTTTAAACCTTTTTAGCTTATGTTTAAAGACTTATTAACTTAATGTTACAATGTTTTAATTAACACATAATTAAAATTACATTATTTACTTTTTAAAAAATTTCTAAATAATTTTTTTCCTGTCAACATTATTTTCTTCTCTTTTTTTTCCTAAAATATCATTTTCTTATTTTTTAATAAAAATAAAATTAAAATCACCATCATTACACCTTAATTTCTAAAGAACAAAACCCGATCTCTTGAATTAAATCACTAATACTAACAACATGTTTGACTTGATTTTTTTTCCTTAATTAATACTAAATTATATTTTATTTTTCACTTCGTTAAAAACTTATATCATATTTTTCTTTTTCTCTGGATTCATTTTAGTTTTTCGTCAGATTATTTCTTTTTTCCCTGAATTTTTACATTTTTTTAGAAACACTTTCTGACACAGCATGACAATGTGGGCGCAATTTGTTAGAAAAAAATAATAAAATATATAATTTTGTCACGATTAGGATTTAAATGAATTAACATTTATAACATTTGGATCGAAAAAATAAAAAAATAAAAAAAGTAGGATTTACTAAAATGAAACAATAAATATATGGACCGTTGATGTGTTTCCTAAAAAAGATGAATTTTGAGTGCAAGAGCGCTTATACAGATGAAAATAAGTTATTTTTTACTCACTGTTTTAATTTCGGCTGGTTTCTGTATAATTAGTTTCTTTCTAGCAAAGTATTTATAAGTTTTTATTGCCTTCTATGAATACTTACCTATTGGCCCTATACACTGCTGAGGAGGTCCAAACAACGCTTAAACAGATGAAACTAAAAATAGCCCCTGGTCTTGATGGTATGCCCCTCTCTTTTATAAAAAATATTGGTGCTTGGTAGGAGACTCTGTTAGGTCTGTTGTTCTTAATATTCTCAATCATGTTGTTGATCCTACATCTCTGAATCACACTTTTATAACTTTGATCTCTAAGGTTGCTAATCCTATAGAGTGTTCCCACTTTAAACCCATTAGCCTCTGTAACGTTATCTTCAAGCTAGTTACTAAGGTCATAGCAAAGAGATTGAAACTCTTTCTATTTGATATTATATCTGAAAATCAGAGTGCTTTTGTCCCAAATAGATTGATTACTGACAATGCTTGTGTAGCAGAAGAGATTTTTCATGTCATGCAGACTAGGAGGTCGGGTCGAGGTTTAATGAGTCTCAAGCTCGATATGAGTAAAGCTTATGATCGAGTTGAGTGGAACTTTCTGGATCGAATCCTACGTAAATTAGGATTCCATGATAGCTGGGGGGACTTAGTGATGAGATGTGTCTCCACGGTGTCGTATTCAGTTCTGATGGAGGGCAGCCCGGGTCCATCCTTTCAACCTAAGAGGGGTCTCAGGTAGGGAGATCCTCTTTCTCCTTACCTTTTTATCCTTTGTACGGAAGGTCTCTCGGCCATTCTACACGAGGCTAATCAACGTCAGCTGATCCATCGTATTTCGGTTTGCCGGGGAGGTCCCCCTATCAGCCACCTGTTCTATGCCGATGAAAGCTTGATCTTTGCTAGAGCTAACCCTAGTGAAGCTGCAGTAATTATAGGAATCCTAGCCAAATATGAGGAAGCATCGGGTCAAAAGATCAACTAGGAGAAATCGGAAGTGGTGTTCAGTAGAACTGTTAGCACTGGAAGTAGAGAAGCCCTAGAATAGTAGTAGACACCTAGCGGAGGCAGCGCGAGAGACCTTTGTCTAGGGGTAAACAGTTATCTAGGGTATGTGGTACGAGTTTGACAAGCTGTATCACGCCCTAGATCTGTCTTACCTCCCCTTCATGGGCGTTCTGAGTGTGGTCTCCCCGCATCCGTGCCTGGGAGGATGGCAGAACGTCAAGGTCACATCATATGTGGAAACGGGGGGTGACTTTTATCTAAGAAGGTAAGCAGGGGATGCGGTGTGGAAACGCGGTCCCTATAGCAGGTTTGCGCATGAGTCTGGAATATTTTTACGGCAATGACTGACCAACCTAGAAAACAATCCGAACAAACGACCTTTTACTAAGATCTCACGCCATCTGATTAATATCTATTTTACTATTTTTCTTGCCATCGAACTGTTTTATATTTCTTGCCCTGGATTATACCTTACTTTCATGCCTTAGATATAGACTTTGAAATTCTGCCTTGTTAGCTCCCATCTTCTGCGTTGGTTAATTCATTAATCAACATAAACCCCCCCCCCCAGTGCTACTTGTTCTTAATTTGTTGCATTTATCCCTATCATACATCTTTATCAATGAATTATTCCTTCAATCTCTGTGGTTTGACCCTGTCTTTCCCTGTACGCATTAATTTGTGCTTCTAGGCATCAGGAAAATATTTAGTATATTTGAGTGACGATCAAATTTTGGCGCCGTTGTCGGGGATTGAACGGTACTAATTCTATTTTTGTTTATGTATGACCAGGAGATCTGCTCCAGATCTACTCCCTCTAGACCTCGAATTGACCAGAACGGAAAGAAATCTTCGAAGGCAAACCAGAGGAACATCTACCCAACGTAGAGTGATCCAACACCCTGCCCTCGATAGCCATCCTTCCAATCTGGCCGACCACGAGCATCAACTATTCGTAGATCTAACCTTCCTCCATCGTGACCTCGAAAATCCCATAGCAGCCCATTTCGATTTCCCAGCAATGGAAGACCTTGACAACCATGAACGTCGTGAGAATCCACCACCACCCCCTCCAGATCAACAAACCATTGATAATTTCCATGCAACTCCCGATATGGCAAGTAGCTACATAGTCTGGCCCGCTGTCCAGCATGACTGGACCTTGAAATCAACTGTTATGCATCACCTCCTGACCTTTCGAGGGGTCGCAAAGGAAAATGCACTCCGCTACCTTCAACAGCTCCACCCTATTTGCGAGGCCATGAAACCAGCCAATGTCAACATCGAACAAGCCAAGTTGTGCGCTTTCCAGTGGTCTCTCAAAGATGATGCCCTCGACTGGTATTACGACCTTCCACCAAGATCCATCCACTCTTGGGTGGATATGTCTAAGATCTTCACCGAGAAGTATTATCCGACTTCTATCTCCAACACAACACGCAAGCAACTTGTCTCCATCGTGTAGATGAAAGAAGAGACTCTAGCCCAGTACTATGAGAGGTTCCAGAAGATGCAATCTAGCTGCCCCTCTCACAACCTTACGGAGCATGCCCTTATTCAGTATTTTTGTGAAGGCCTCAAAGCCGGCGATAAGGCCTTAGTCAATGCTGCGGCCGAAGGATCTTTGACCGCTCTCACCCCATCAGCTGCCAAGGCAACAATAGAGCTCATGGCTAAGAATACTTCAGACGACCTTGCCAACAATCAAGGCCAAGATGTCTAAGTGGCCGCCTTGCAGAATCAGATATCCTCTCTCACTGGAATGTTTCAGAATTTCATGACAGGACAACCCGCGCCTATCAAGGCATGCCAGATCTGTAATTTCGTGGACCACCCCACTGATTCATGCCCTCACATTCTGGATGAGATACAAGTGAATGCCGCTGGTCAGTATGTGCCAGTCCCTTATGGCCAAAACTACAATCAGGGCTGGAAACAGCCGAATCCAGGATGGGTTCCAACCCCACAGCCTTCGGGACCTAGCCATCAACCACACCAGAACCCTTATGGAAACCCCCTCCCAATATGCAGAACTTCAGACCTCGACCTACATACCACCAGAATTAGTATCAACGTTAGCCTCCTCAGGACTAGACCTTTGTCGTGCCCCCGAATGCTGAGATGCCTAAGAATCCCGAGCAGCAGAAAGAAATAGATGAACTTAAGAAACAACTTGGCACCTTGGCGGGCCAAGTGAAAGAGTTAACAAATCATGGGAGATTTCCACCCCAAACAGAAACAAACCCGAAGCATAATGTCTGTGCAGTAACTTTGCGGAGTGGAACGACCTTAAAGCCACTTGAGCTTCCAGCCCGCGATGTTGAAAATCCTCCATAGGCTGAGCTTCAGCCTAAACCTAGGACTAAGCTCCCTAAGGTACCCAGGCTCGTCGAGGTCATGGAAGATAGAATCCGCTCTCCTAGAGGTTCACCAAGGAATGACCCCAACCCGCCTGAGTTCACTCAAGAGTACATTCACAAGATTCTCGAGCCCCGTTCCCTCACAGATTGGTCAAGACCAAGAAAGATAAGGAGGACCGCGATATCTTTGAATTGTTCAGCAAAGTGGTTGTTAACATTCCTCTTCTCCAAGCAGTGAAGAATGTCCCTCGCTACGGCAAATTCTTGAAACAACTATGCACGAACAAGAGCAAGTTCGCTGAAGTTAACAAGATAAGCGTAGGGGTCAACGTTTCTGCCCATATCCAGCGAAGGATCCCTCCAAAGTGCAAAGACCAGGGAATGTTCATCATCCCCTGCCGAATTGGTACAGTTGACATCGGCAAGGCCATGTGTGATCTAGGAGCAGGAATCAATGTCATGCCCCTGATTATTTACAATAGTCTAGGCCTCGAGCCTCTCATACCTGCAGACCTTGCCATTCAGCTTGCTGATCGTTCTATCATCTACCCCGAGGGGATCATCAAGGATGTCTTAGTCCAAGTGGGAGAATTTTTGTTCCCTGTGGACTTCTATGTGATTGCAATTGAGAATGAAGACTCCACCAAGTCTACAGATGTTCTTCTAGGCCGTCATTTCTGGCCACAGCCCGAGCGAAGATTGATGTTCATGATGCCACCATCTCTCTCGAGTTTGATGGAGAGATCATCAAATTCAATATGCTAGAAGCCATGCGATACCCCTCTGAATTCTCCAGCGTTAATTATATTGATGTTGTTGATCCCATTATAGGGGAGATTGCGGAAATACATTCTATTGACCCTTTGCAGTTTGCCCTTGACAGGAGTTTGACACCAGCCCTCCTAGATGTCGTGGCCTCGACGATCTCCATTCCTCCTGAATTACACTCCGTCGTCGCCGCCCTAGAAGACTGTGCAGTTGCTCAACATGAACCCCCAAAGAAGTCTCCCGAATGTCCAGACCATGTTAAGTTGTTTCCCTCCATTAATCAGGCTCCAACCCTCGATCTGAGGCCATTGCCTGACCATCTGAAGTATGCTTATCTAGGCCCCGATAACTCTCTACCTGTCATTATCTCCAATAAGCTCAAATATCCCGAAGAGTCCGAGCTGCTTTCCTTGCTGAAGATATTTAGACAAGCCATAGGATGGACCATTGCGGACATCAAAGGCTTGTCTCCAGCATTATGCACTCATCGCATACACTTAGAAGACGCGAGCAAAACCATCCGCCAACCCCAGCGACGATTGAATTCGCCCATGATGGAGGTGGTCTGGAACGAGGTTCTTAAGTTGTTAGACGCAGGAGTTATCTATCCCATCTCCGATAGTCCATGGGTCAGCCCTATTCAGGTTGTGCCCAAGAAAACTGGCATAACTATCACTATTGGTCAAGATGGTGAATCCATTCCCACCCGGATTCAGAATGGGTGGAGAGTGTGTATTGACTACCGCCGATTGAACGTTGCCACCAGGAAAGATCATTTTCCCTTGCCTTTCATTGACCAGATGCTGGAACGCCTAGCGGGCAAGACCCATTATTGCTGTCTAGACAGTTACTCTGATTTCTATCAGATTCCAGTTGCCCCCGAAGACCAGGAGAAGACCACCTTCACCTGCCCTTTCGGGACCTTCGCCTATAGACGCATACCCTTCGGCTTGTGTAATGCCCCTACCATGTTTCAGCGCTGCATGGTTAGTATTTTCTCTGAGCTGGTTGAGGATGGAATCGAGGTCTTCATGGATGACTTCACCGTCTATGAAAATTCCTTACCAGAATGCATGGACAACTTGAAGAAATGTTTAGAGCGCTGCATAGAGACAAACCTTGTTCTGAATTTTGAAAAATGCCACTTCATGGTGCATCGAGCCCTCGTCCTAGGTCATATTATCTCGGCCAAGGGAATTGAGGTCGACAAGGCCAAGATCGAAGTAATAGAGTCTTTGCCCTATCCAGCATGCGTTCGAGATGTGCGGTCTTTTCTAGGCCACGTCGGTTTCTACCAACGGTTTATTAAAGATTTTTCCAAGATTGCCCAGCCAATGTGTCCCCTGCTCCAAAAGGAAGTATCCTTTGATTTTGATGGGACATGCAAAGCTTCTTTTGAACTTCTCAAGAACAGACTTATCTCGGCCCCGATCATTCGCGCCCCCGACTGGACATTGCCTTTCGAGGTCATGTGTGATGCTAGTAATCAAGCCCTGGGCGCCGTTTTGGGTCAGAAGAAGGATAAGGAAACCCATGTTATCTATTATGCTTCCAAGCTATTAGACCCCGCCCAGCAGAACTACACAACCACAGAGAAGGAACTCCTGGTCGTGGTTTATGCCCTTGACAAGTTCAGGCAATATCTCCTGGGCACTTATGTCCTTTTCTACTCAAATCACTCGGCCTTGAAATGTCTGTTGACAAAGGCTGATGCGAAGCCTCGACTTATTCGCTGGAATCTGCTACTCCAGGAATTCGACATAGCTATCAAGGATAAGGCAGGAAGGGAAAATCTGGTGGTAGATCACTTGAGCAGACTTCCAGCCCAGGAAAACAATTCCCTAGAGCCTATCCGCGATACTTTTCCAGATGAGCGCTTGTGTCTAGCCCAAGTTGTTTATTCCCCATAGTTCTCAGACATTGCGAACTTTAGTGCTACTGGCATATATCCATCCGATGCTTCCCCTTCCGAATGTAACAAAATCAGAAGGCAAGCCAGATACTATATTTGGGACAACCCATATTTATGGAAGCACTGTTCGGACCAGATAATCCGCCACTGTGTTACCATGGATGAGATGCCCTCGATTCTTAAATTCTGCCATTCTGAAGGAGGCCATTTCGCGGCCAAGAAAACTGCCCTGAAGGTCTTGGAAGCTGGTTTGTACTGTCCCACCATTTTCAAGGACAACTACATGTATTGCGCTTTGTGCCCGCGATGCCAAGCCACTAGAAATATCAGGGCCCGGAACCAGATGCCATTGACAAACATTATCCCATGCGAAATCTTCGATATCTGGGGTATGGACTTCATGGGCCCGTTCCCCAACTCTTTTGGTAAAATCTACATCTTCCTTGCCGTCGACTATGTCTCTAAATGGGTCGAGGTAAAGGCAACTCGGACAGATCACTCCAAGATGGTCGTGAACTTTCTCCGCACCAATATCTTCAATCGGTTTGGTACACCTCGAGCCCTCATCAGTGATAGGGGTACCCATTTCTGCAACCGTGTCGTGGCCTCGCTCTTGACCAAGTATGGAGTCCACCACAGAACGTCAACAACTTATCACCTACAGACAAATGGCCAGGCTGAAGTGTCGAACCGTGAAATTAAGTCCATTCTTGAGAAAATAGTAAACCAGTCCCGGAAAGATTGGAGTCTAAAGTTGGATGACGCCTTCTAGGCATATCAGACAACTTTCAAGAACCCGATTGGTATGACGCCCTACAGATTAGTGTATGGCAAGTCGTGCCATCTCCCAGTGGAGATAGAACACAAGGCTTTTTGGGCCATCAGGAAAGTGAATACTGATCTAGGGCCCGCTAGCCACAATAGACGTTTGCAAATTTAGGAGCTTGAAGAGTTGCGAGACAATGCATACGAGAATGCCATGATCTATAAGGCGAAAACCAAAGTTTACCATGACAGGCACCTTCGTCCTAAAACTTTTGAGATTGGACAAAAAGTATTGTTGTACAACTCGCGCTTGTGGCTGTTTGTAGAAAAACTCAAGTCCAAATGGTCTAGGCCTTTCGTGGTCACGATAGTTTATGACCATGGAGTGGTCGAGATTCAGAACCCTGAAACAGGAACAATCTTCAAGGTCAATGGCCACAGGCTGAAGCCCTTTTATGAAGGATTCTAGCCCTCGACCGTTGAGGAAGCCATGGTGGAACCCCCACCTCTCCAGACCTAGATGAGTGTATCATGTCGAGGTCCCAACGAGTAAACAGACCACAACGGAGGCATTTGATGTGTCGTCCATCCTCTTTCTCTCTCCCTTATCTGTTCTGAATCTTTCCGGATCTCTTGTTTATATCCCTTTCATTTATTTGTTTATCTCCCTTAATCTCTGTCCTTTCCTTTTCCCAGGAGATTTTATCTCTTTTTTAGAGTAATCATTAACCTTTATTCTCTCTTTTTGTCATTAACCTATTTAACCACCCCCTTTTGAGATTTGAAAATCTTTTCTCCTTTTTAGGTGGTTGGGATACGCACGGGCCGTTGTGCTTCAAGCCCAAGCTGCCACATCGTCTGACAGAGGGGGCAGAAAAGTAGCCCTAATTAAAGAAAAAGCTGCGCTATTAATTATAGCCGTTAGCCCTTTCCTCTTTCCGAAGCTCCTACTTCGTCCTCACTCTCCTCACTACACAACACACATCACTTTCACCTCTCTCTCCCACCAAACACACTACCCTCATCCTCAAACTCTAAACATCTCCATCTCCACCACCGTTCTCTCCACATCACTATCAACCATGGCGAAAACAAAGAAACCCATCCGCAAAAATACTTTAGGGCCCCAACCAGTAGACGACCCCGCCAGCCCAGTTCCTTCATGGTCCAGATCTTAAACCTCCCTTCACTCCGGATCATTCAAAACTGCTACTCCACCCACTGTCCATCCAATCCCTATACCCTCTCCTCCGGCTGTCTCACCGACGACCAAGGAGCAAGGCCGAGAGTTCACTCCGATGGACGACGACCTGGAAGTCACCGGTTCCGTCCCTCCTACCTCGACTACCACTAGATGTGGCCGTGTGGTTAAGCTTCCTCCAGGGTCCTCAACAGCGAGATCTACGGCCAAATCCCAGCCCAAAAAACTCTCCCCTCCCGCCAAAAAGCTCCCACTCGGTGCAGCCATCGATCGGTTTCTAGCCCCCCAGCCGAATCTCACTGTGGAGGAAGTCCTCAAGGATATCATGGTCACAGAATCCGAGGCTGAGGACGAGCCACCGGCCGAGGCGGAGGAAGAGGAGCCGGCTGACGGAGAAGAGGAGGAAATCGAGCAAGCTGCCACTAGCGATGATGAAGGATTCGGCGAGAATGACACCGATGAGGAGGAAGAAGAAGCAGAGCCTGAGGTCGAAAAATAGACCAAGGAGAAGGAAGCCGCAACTAGATCGGCGACCAAGAAAGGAAAGTCCAAGGCCCCGGCCAGAGCGGAGCAGCCGGCAGAGATCGAAACGCCGGTAGGGCAGAAGCGGAAGCAGCCTCCCTCCACCAAGCTCAAGGCCTCGACATCCAAGAAGTCTCGAGGTCCCGAAGAGGTCTCAGACAACGAGACCACGACATCAGTCCCTCCTTCTGCCTCTCAAGCGACTTCTACCTAGGTGACTTCTGACCTTTCTGTGTTGCATGAGTGGCTGGTATTTCATGACAAACCATCTATAGATAAACTGCACCAATTGAACCATAAAGGCGTTAGCCCCTGTGCGCACCTGGACATGAATTTCTTGACCACGATGGGCATAGCTTCTCGAGTCCGAGAGTTAGTGGCCAATATTGGCTGGGAAGCCCTGTTCTTTTTAGAACATCCCACCTTTATTGAACTCTCGCTTGAGTTCTTTACCACCTTTTGGGTTGCCTCTGATAGTTTCAGGCCGAAGGGCAAAGTAGGTCCCAACCTCTCTACCCCCGGTCTGATAAACTTTAGGTTGGTAAACAAATAGACCCCACTGTCTCTTAATGAATTCAATTGTCTGTTTGGTTTTGTTAAGCCTAATGAGATCAATTCTGCTGCTTATAAGAATGCTTTAACTGTTATACCTCGTGTTTTTGATGCTTCTATTGCTTTTCGCGAATTTACCAATAACCCTGATGCTAAGTATGACCCTAAGGGGAGTAAAACCCATGAAATTGTTGATCCTGCCTTGCGTATCATACATAGATATCTAGCCCTCACCTTCTCGGGTCGGTTTGGATCCTCGGGGCAATTATCCGTGCAAGAGCTTTTCTTTTTATGGTGCATGACGCATAAGCGTAGGGTTAATCTTGGTTTTTGGGTAGTTTCGGGTGTCCTTCATGTTTTGAATTGCAACCGTGGTCCTATTTTAGGGTCCTTTATCTCTCTGCTTGCTGTTAAATTGCATAACATCAACCTGTATGATAGCAACCTTTCTGAGCCCCTTGTATTTAAAGATCTCGACGTCCGTACTTTAGATGTTATGGGTCACTTATGTGTTTCATGAGGTTTGCTGAGTTTCTCTGCAGGATGTACCTAGCTAGGGGATAAGGTTTTCGGGACCAAGGTCGGTGGACGTTTCGAATATCCGGACCCCTCCAGACCCCGATCTTCATCTGTTCCCCTTGCCCAAACCAAGACGTCTCGTCAAGCCAAGAGCGCATCAGCAGCAGTCCAGCCCCCGACTCCCACCCTTGTCTACGATCCCACACAGACACGACTCCTCCATGCCATTCTCAGGGAACTTCAGGCTTTGACGGCTGAGGTTGCCCGACGTAACCTTCTACCCCAATGACCCCCCCCCCCCCCGAACAATTCCATATTTCTATCCCTCGAGGAGGGCTTTGAACAATTTTACCGATTTCTTTTATTTTGGTTGTACTGTACTATTTTTATTTTTCTTGACTCTTTTTGTGTGCCTTCCCGCATTGAGGACAATGCGCTGCCTAAGTGTGGGGAGGGATTTATTGTGTGTTTTGAATGTTTGTTTGCATGTTTAAATTTCTGTTTGTTGCATGACTGCGTGTTTTTGGATTTTTCTTTTAGTCCTTGCCAGGAAATTGCGCCACTGCCCGTTTTAAAACCCTCATTGATTGACATGAATTTTTGATTTCTGATGCATAGGAGAAACATGGCATTCATCGCATCTATGCCTGAGCATGCATTTCTAGACCTGCTAGCCCTTATATCCTGCCACGTCCTAGACACCAGTAGTCACAATTCGAGCCCGTGAGCACTTTGAGCTTCATGCCCTTTATTCATGTGTGATAATGCTTGACTAGGCACTGTCTAGGTTTGCATAATATCCCTGGGTATAGGCACTTTTGGACGAGGGAAAGCAACGAAACGACGAGGAAACTTTGCAAATTTTTAAATTTCTTTCTTTCTTTCTTTTCTTTTTGAATTCTATCTCTCTCTCTTTTCATGACCTCGATTCCCATTCTCCATTCTCTTCTAACCATTTGCTCCCTTTCATTGTCCTTTCCTTGGCAGGTGAGTAACACTCTTCATTACAAAGTCAAGGGCTAGAGTCCGAAGAAGATAAGTGTGGGGAGGATGAATTTTATCAAGGGCCCAAAAGCATGAAAGAGCAAAAGCCATGAATCAAGGCCTGGACAACAATCCAGAATTACTTCCTCACCACATCAAAACTCAAGTGTGGGGAAGTAAAAGTCAATTCCCAAGGCCTCGGAATCAAGCGCCATAAAGCAGTATTTAGAGCTCTGCCGGCCAGCTCCAGCTCAGAAAAAGAGAGAAGTTAAATGCAATCACAAGTTTCAAAGAAAAAATTAAATGCAGATGCAAGTTTCGAGCTGAAAAAGAAGAAAAGTAAATGCCTGGTCTGCCTGCTTTTATTTTCTTCTAAAAAAAAAATTATAACGATTTCGAATAAAAGCAGAGCGAGCATTCCAGAAGACAGCCTCTCGAGCCCCCGAAGCACAGCAGCGATCTCCCCCACTGAAGGAAGCCGAAGCCAGTATCTAGCCCCCGTTTACAGCCTCTTCAGCGAGTGTTGCTCACCATCTTGCCTTCTTCTAAGCCAAGGAATTCCCCCCTCCAGATTTGTTCTCTTCTCTTCCTCTTCCTTCTCTCTGCTCCTTTCATCTCGCTCCACCCCTATCTCTCTTCTGCTCATTCTTCTTTCATTTTATTTTCTTTATTTTCTACAAAGTCGTATCTGATCGTTAGATTGCCCTCACATGTGACCTACAGTACTCGGATTGATGTGCAAACTCTGCTTGTGTTGTGTCATTTGCATACTTGAGTGATAGCCTAAACACGTATTTTGTTTTGAGTTTGAGTGCAAACACACATCTAGGTGAGGATTGCTGGTGAATAGGCTTGGTCTGGGAAAGTTTGGTTCGTAGGGTCATTATCCTATCAGCCAGATGCAGGTGCTTTTCTAGGGCTAGATCTGTTCTGGACGGGTGTAGTTTGTCGGATGTCATGTCTATTCTGTGTATTGGGTGTCGAAGATGTATGTTAGTGCATGAGGTGGTTTTCCAATTTTGATAATGCTCGAGGGCGAGCATTGGGGCAGTGTGGGGATGTTTGATAGCACGTTTCATGATCTCGATTTTACCTTCTTTTCTACCCTTTCGGGGGATTGATTCCTCTATTTGACCCTTATTTCAATATCTATTGCAAATTAGCGTTTAAAGAGGGAAAAGATCGAAAAGAAGCATTTTTGGAGTATTTCTGAGGATTTCCAGCCTCAAGGCCTAAAAGACCAGATTGTTGTCAAGACCACGACGCGAACCAGACCAGTGCGCTGTCTCTTGGCCACGACAACTCTGCATCTTCTCTTAATCAAAACCAAAGAGAAGCATCTTCAAAGATCCGTACGGGATTCCATGCGTTTCTAGAAGATTGTCAGGCGTGCCAGGATCCCAGAATATTCCTTTGAAAGGGCATGTGTTGTCACGTCCCCATTCATCCTCATTCCCCTTAGCTATTTTTGTCCCTTAGCTAGCTTTACTCTATATAAACTAAGTTTTAGGGTTTTTTGTGAGGACGATTGAACTTAGGAAATTAATACATCACTCTCTCTTACCCTAATTTGAAGGGATCATCTCCTCTTAGCATTTGGAGCAGCCACCACTTTATAAAAGGGGAAGCTTTTGATTTATACTATTTCATCTCTTCGGTTTCCTCTAATCTCTATTTTATTTATTGTATGTTTATTATCATCTATTGTTTATATTGTAGTATGAGTAGCTAAACACCACCCTCTTAGTAAAGGGTGTTTCAAGGGTTGTAGGGTTCAGTTAAGAGGCCTAATGCATGCTTAATATATTCTCTTATGACACATGATTGTTTATCGCTTTAACTCCATGCTCGTCTAGAAATGTTAAGGGCCTGATCAACTGTTAGTATTTCTGCACGAGTAACGTCATTTCTAGGGTTATACCTGACACGAAGCCCTGGAATAGTAGTAGACACCTAGCGGAGGCAGCGCGAGAGGCCTCTATCTAGGGGTAAACAGTTATCTAGGGTATATGGTACGAGTTTGACAAGCTGAGCTATCACGCCCTAGATCTATCTTACCTCCCCTTCATGGGCGTTCTGAGTGTGGCCTCCCCGCATCCGTGCCTGGGAGGATGGCGGAACGTCAAGGTCACCTCATATGTGGAAATGGGGGGTGACTTTTATCTAAGAAGGTAAGCAGGGGATGCGGTGTGGAAACGCGGTCCCTATAGCAGGTCTGCACATGAGTCTGGAATATTTTTGCGCCAATGATTGACCCCCCCCCCCCCCTCCCTGTGCTACTTGTTCTTAATCTGTTGCATTTATCCCTATCATACATCTTTATCAATGAATTATTCCTTCAATCTCTGTGGTTCGACCCTTCTTGCCCTGTACGTATTAATTTGTGCTTCTAGGCATTAGGAAAATATTTAGTATATTTGAGTGACAATCACTTTTATCTAAGAAGGTAAGTAGGGGATGCGGTTTGGAAACGCGGTCCCCATAGCAGGTATGTACATGAGTTTAGACTATCTTTGTGCTGATGATTAACTGACCTAGAAAGCAACCCGAGAACACCTTTTGCTAAGATGTCTTCCCATCTGATTAGTATTATCTCTTTTATTATTTTTCTTGCCCTCGAGTTGCTTTAGGATATCTTGCCCTGGATTGCGTTTTACTTTCATGCCCTCGATAACTGTTTTAATTACTTGCCTTGTTAGCTCCCTCATCTGAGTTGATTAATTCGTTAATCGACTTAAACCCCCCTCCCCCCCACAGTATTGCTTGTTTGTGTTTTGTTGCAATCGTTCTCTGTCATACATCTTTACTAACATTTTATTCCTCGTTCTCTGTCATATCCTGTCTTGCACATTTATTTGTTCATCTAGGCATCAAGATAAATATTAAGTACATTTGATTGACGATCAAATTTTAGCACCGTTGCCGGGGATTGAATGGTACTAATTCTATTTTTGTTTATGTATGACCAGGAGATTTGCTCCAGATCTACTGCCTCTAGACCTCGAATTGACCAGAACAGAAAGAAATCTTCGAAGGTAAACCAGAGGAACATCTACCCAACGTAGAGTGATCCAACACCCTGCCCTCGACAGCCATCCTTCCAATCTGGCCGACCACGAGCATCAACTATTCGTAGATCTAACCTTCCTCCATCGTGACCCCGAAAATCCCATAGCAGCCCATTTCGATTTCCCAGCAATGGAAGACCTTGACAACCATGAACATCGTGATAATCCACCACCACCCCCTCCAGATCAACAAACCATTGATAATTTCCATGCAACTCCTGATATGCACGACGTTCATTTTGGCACCGTTGCCGGGGATTGAACGGTACTAATTTTGTTTCTATTTTTGTATGACCAGGAGATCTGCTCCAGATCTACTCCCTCTCGACCTCGAACTGACCAGAATGGAAAGAGATCTTCGAAGGCAAGCCAGAGGGTCATCTACTCAGCGTAGAGTAATCCCACATCCTGCCCTCGATGGACATCTTCCAATTTGGCCGGTCAAGACCATCAGTTTTTCCTAGACTTAGCTTATCTCCATCGTACCCTTGAAAATTCGGTAGCCGCCCATTTTGATTTTCCAGCAATGGAAGACCACGACAACCATGTCCGACGTGAAGACCCACCACCTCCTCCAGATCAACAAACCATCTACAATTTCAATGCAACCACCGACATGTCAAGCAGTTGCATCGACTGGCCTAATGTTCCTTATGACTGGACCCTGAATTCAGCCGTGTTGCATCACCTTCCCATCTTTTGGGGGGTTGCCAAGGAGAATGCCCTTCGCCAACTTCAACAGCTCCATTCTATCTGCGAGGCCATGAAACCTCCTAACATTAGTATCGAGCAAGCCAAGTTGTGCGCCTTCCAGTGGTCTCTTAAGGATGATGCCCTCGACTGGTACTATGACCTTCCGCCCAAATCTATTCACTCTTGGGCAGACATGTCCAAAACCTTCACCGAGAAGTATTATCCGACCTCTATTGCCAACAACATGCGCAAACAACTTGTCTCTATAGTCCAGAAGAAGGAAGAGGATCTAGCCCAGTATTATGAAAGGTTCCACAAGATGCAATCTTTATGCCCATCCCACAATCTTACAGAGCATGCCCTTGTTCAGTATTTTTGCGAAGGCCTTAAGGCCCATGATAAAGCCCTCCTCAATGCTGTTGCGGCTGGCTCTTTAACTGCTCTCACTCCAGCTGCTGCCAAAGCAACCATAGAGCTCATGGGCAAGAATGCATCGTCTGATGCCGCTAACAGTGGAGGTCAGGACGCTCAAGTAGTTGCCTTATAGAATCAACTATCTTCTCTCACTGGGATGTTTCAGAATTTTGTGGCAGGATAATCCACTCCTGTAAAGGTCTGCCAGATATGCAATTTCGTGGACCACCCCACTGATGCATGCCCCCATATTCCGGATGAAATCCAAGTTAATGTTGCTGGCCAGTATATCCAGGCCCCATATGGTCAGAACTATAACCAGGGCTGGAAACCACAGAATCCAGGATGGGTTCCAAACCCTCAGACTTCGGGACCTACCCATCAATAGCACCAACATAACCCATACAGAAATCATCCTCCCCCTCTCAATGTGCAGAACTTCAGACCTCGACCCATGTATCATCAGAATTAGTATCAACGTCAGCCTCCTCAAGATCAGGCTTTTATCGTGCCCCCGAATCCAAAACTGCCTCGGATCCCCGAACAGCAGAAAGAGATCGAGGATCTTAAAAAACACGTGAGTACTCTGATGGCGGAGATGAAGGAAGTAAAGAACCAAGGGAGATTTCCACCCCAAACTGAAAACAATCCGAAACACAATGTCTGTTAAGTGACTCTGCGAAGTGGAACGATCTTGACACCTCCAGCGAATCCAGCCCACGATATTGGAAACTCTCCAGAATCTGAACTTATGCCGAACACCAGGGTAAAGAGCCCAAAAGTGCCCAGATTCGTCGAAGTCATGGAAGATAGAATCCGCTCTCCTAGAGGTTCACCAAGGAATGACCCTAACCCACCTGAATTCACCCAGGAGTACATTCACAAGATTCTCGAGCCCCCGTTCCCTCACAGATTGGTTAAGACCAAGAAAGATAAGGAGGTCCGTGATATCTTTGAAATGTTCAGCAAGGTGGTTGTAAATATTCCTCTCCTCCAAGCAATTAAGAATGTACCTCGGTATGCCAAGTTCGTTAAATAGTTGTGCACCAATAGGAGTAAATTGGCTGACGTTAGCAAGATTAGCGTAGGAGTTAACGCTTCTGACCACATTTAGAGGAAGATTCCCTCAAAATGCAAGGACCAAGGAATGTTCATCATTCCCTGCCAAATTAGAACAGTCGACATCGGGAAAGCCATGTGCGATTTGGGGGCAGGAATTAATGTCATGTTCTTGATCATCTATAACAATCTCGGCCTCGAACCCTTTAGACCTACCAACCTCGCCATTCAGCTGGCTGATCATTCTATCATCTACCCCGAGGGGATCATCAAAGATGTCTTGGTCCAAGTGGGCGAATTCTTATTCCCAACCAATTTCTATGTTATTGCAATGAAGAATGAGGATTCTACAAAATCTACTGATGTTCTTCTAGGCCGGCCATTTCTGGCCACAGCCCGAGCAAAGATTGTTGTTCATGATGCAACCATTTCCCTTGAGTTTGATGAGGAGATAATCAAATTCAATATGTTAGAAGCCATGTGATACCCATCTGAATTCTCCAGTGTCAACTATATTGATATTATTGATCCTTCTATAGAGAAAATTGCTGAAATGCATTCTACTGACCCTTTACAGTTTTCCCTTGACAGGAGTCTGACGCTAGCTCTTCTAGATGCTGTGGCCTCGACACTTTCCACACCACCAGAGCTCCACTTTATCATCGCTGCCCTAGAAGAGTGCGCCCTTGTCCAGCACGGGCCACCAATAGTGTCTCCTACCTGCCCAGACCATGTCAAGCTATCATCTTCTATCGATCAGGTTCCAACCCTTGATCTAAAACCATTGCCCGATCATCTAAAGTATGCTTATCTTGGCCCTGATGACTCTCTGCCTGTCATTATCTCCAATAAGCTCAAACATCCTAAGGAGTCTGAGCTAGACTAGGAGTCCAGCCGCATCTACTGGACCCGTGCCCTTGCCGCCCGCAGGCGCCATCACACGCTCGCACGCGAAGACCCTGCAAGTGAGGCTAAGCACCCTGATCCATGAGGAACTGAAGGCCGAAGCCTCCCTAGACTCAGCCAGTCTGCACGAGCCCCAGCCGCACCTCGTCACACTCGTGCACACCACAACCGAGGCACCACCGAGGCCACCATGGGCCAAGTCGGACCTCTAGCCCAAATTTTGATGTAAGAAATATTTAGGCAAGATAAGATGTATTTATAAATCACCAAGAACAAGCCTGCCAAGTGCCAGCTCATTCGCATCAAAGGTTAGGGAGAACGCCTCACCCAAAGTATCATACTACCGGCGAAAGCCACCTTCGAGCCTTTTGATGATGGATGAATATTTCCCCGCACTATCTTTGTACCATGGTGAGATATGTGTCTTAGAAGTACTCTTTCCAAATTTCATCCAATTCACCCGAAGGAGTTGAGAGAACGCCCTGTTCTACTTAGCGTGTGCAGAAATAAAGCCCAACGGGCCTCCAGCGGATCCGACTCAAGCATTGGTCACTCTGATCGGACTTTAACTTGACCAGGACCTGGATTGAATTTATTTTAAGTTGTTTGACTATTATTTATCTAGGTGGATTTTATTATTAAGTAGATGAATAATTAGGAGCGCTTTTAAGTAGTTAAGCGCAAGTGAACTACTAAGTAGGGTTTGGCGGATTTCTTTCCATAAAAAGGGAGAGCTGCCTCTTTGTTTCTTAACGTTGATTTTATTAAAAACCAGAAGAAGTTTTCTTCAGTTGATCTCCAAGATCCTTGTTCTATACCCGGTTTGATAAGCCGCGTCTAGCCTCAAGTAAAACACGAAGTCTATCATCCATTCCTTAGTTTCGTCAGGGTTGTCTAGGTATTGCACCTAGGAGGGTCCGAGTCCTATTGAAGATCCTCAAAGGATTTTATCCAGGTTGCCTAGGCATGCGCTTAGGAGGGTTGGAGTTTCCAACGAGTTAAGTTTTCCGCATTCAAATCCTTGTCGCTGAGCAACGATCCATCACTTGGAAGGTTTCCGTATTAGGAACCATATCAGCTGGTAGCGGAGCAAAGGCTACTCACCGAAATGGTAACTATCCTTTAAATTGTTGTTTTCATTGTTGAGATTGGTTTCCTTTATTTCCTTAGCCAAATCTATACCAATCTTGTTTTGTTTCCCGTTTGTGTTAGTGAGTCGAAACTAGTGTCTAGTTGCGTATGTTTTAGGTAACAAATCAAGCCATTTGATTTGCTATCTTCTTTGAGTCAAAAAACAGAAAAGAAAGATCCACAAAGTGTCAGTTTGTTTAGTTTCACGTACTTGCAATTTATATTTTAAAAAAAACAAAAAAAAACAAAAGAATTCATTCGCACAAAAACAGAACAGAAAGTGAATTCAAAATTTTCAGTGTGTTAAGAAAAGAGGAACCTTGCGATCAAAACAGAATCAAAATCAGCAAGAAAAGAGTGTTCCAACGCAACAACAATCATAAAAAATGGAGCATCCAATCAAAAGTTATCCAAGAAACATATCGGAAACCCTAGCTCTAAAGTAAATCCGAACTAGTCCATATTTTGCCAAATCAATTGTCTTTCTTGAGCTCTTGTGATATTTGACCTATCTACTCTATGTTATAATTGTTTGATTAATTATCTAAGTGATTAATCAATTATATCACATCTATTTTCTTTCGAAGCTTGAGTTTTCTTTGCAAATTATTGGAAGCGTTTTCTTGACATTCTTTGAGTCTACGGATCTTGGATTGATTTAAGAGAATTGTTAGAGTGATTTGTGAGCGCATTAGAGTGCTTAAACACGAGGGTTTAAACACGTGAGGGAGAGCTTTAGATAGGGCAATTTTACGCTTGTTCTTTGTTGTTATTGTGATTTCAGATGGCAGATAGTTCGCCTAAGAGCACGAAGTCACAAGCGCAAGTTGAAATGCTAGCCATGATGCGCAAGTTAACCGAGAGGTTTGATGATAACATTCGACCCTCCTTTGTATGGATTGAGGTCGAATAGTGGAGCCTCTTCGGATCTAGTCTTCTTTAGGAGGATGATAACTTGAGCTTGCTGATATTGAGCACGGATTTGGATGAAGGACTGCGGAATATTTGGATGTTAGGGAGTGTTTAAGGCAGTGGAAATAGATGGATGAATATCGAAAAGGATTTATGGAAAATAATAGATTAACTTGCAATCAAACGTTTACAAGGATCAACACTCGAAACCTTCCCCTAATTGATCACGGATCAAGCCGAAAGGTGTTGAAATGCTTAAAGGAAAACCGGGTTTAAGACCCCTAGGGCTTCGCCAACTACTTGGTCTTGATGAGGAGATAAACTCACAATTCAAATCAAAGACAAGGTATAAAAGAGGCTAAGTCCTTCTATTTATACCTTGAGGCTTATTACATGGCAAAACCTAAACTACCCTTTATTTAAAAGGCAAGGCCGCGGGCTTGAGAAAGGATGGGCTTCACTCTAACGCTTGGCCTTTTGGAAGGACTAGCGCTTGGCCACCAAGCTACCGAGGCTTCTCATGGGCTCGACCTGGATTCCTCACGGGTTGCTAGGGTTAGGCGCGGTAGACCTCATGGTTTGTCTGGCCAACCCGTGAGCCTTGGCGCGGATACGAGGCCTTGTCCTTGAGCTCGTATCATCTCCTCCCTCTTGAAGGTGATTCGTCCTCGAATCTGTATGCTCCATTCCTTGATGATTGTCCCCTAAGGTACCTGCAAAAGACCCGCAAGGATCAGTACCATTGTCATGCAAAAGGGGGTCAACACAAGACGAAAACATAAGAGGTGAAGGCAATGAAGCCGTGGGTGGAAAAATGGGAGGTATGAGCCTTTGAAAATGATCCCCTAAGGCAGCTGCAAAAGAGAGAGTAGAATTAGTAATATGGTCATCCAAGGGGATTAAATCACAAGGGTCACGCGAAGGGTGAAAAGAAGAGGAAACCGGTGGTGGTGAGATGGGTATCGCGGACTCCCTTGGGTGGGACGCATATCCGTTGTCGAAGCCGTGGTGGTGAGGATGTCACGGCCGCCACGATAGACGTTACCAAAGAGGGGAAACCAAGCTATAGGGAACGTTGGTAGATTGTGTTGAAGGCGTACTCGGAGCAACACTAGTTAAAATCAAAGTTAGGTTGTCTGGCGGTTGTGAAAGGGAGACGGTGAACTCCTTCATATGCTCCGCATCTTGGTTGCCGATGGGAAGGCCTTGAGGATGCCTTGGCAGGCCCGTCTGATCTAGCAAAACAGATGGCACAGAGCTAGAAGAAGAGGTGTTAGGGTGAGTGAAATCAAGGTTTGTGTCAGCACAAGAGGAAAGCAGAAGAGGCGAACGAAAAGGGGTTGTTCGGGGGATGTTGGCAACGGTCGGTGCTTGCGAACGCCCCGGTGCCTTCTTGGAACCTTGAAAAATAGAGAAAACCAATCTCAAGTAAAAAGAGTTAGTGTGACTACGTTGAAGAAATGGATCCCTAATGTCGGCCAAGTGGCACGGACTAGGTTTCCTTGTAGTCTTTAGCACCGCCTCCTTCATGGCACTCAAGTTCATCTTTCTCTTTGTTCTCGGCTCACTATTTTCACTCATAAGCTTTCCCCTTACTGAAATTTCTTCCCTCGGCGCATGCTTACTTTTTTCATGCGCGTTCTTTTCATCACTCACCACACTTACATTTTTCTCTCCACTCGGCACATGCTCATTGTTTTCATGGTGGTGTTCAATCTCACACACACTCCTTACTTTCTTCTCTCCACACCACTCACTCAAAGGGTCCAAAACAGTAGGTAGGGTAATGGTAGCCCAAGCCTTAGCCAACTTGGCTTGGTCAATCCGGACTTGTGAGGGAGGCAAAGGTGGGATGAGGAACTTGTTGTCTCGGTGTGTTAACTTGTAAGTGTTGAAGAACTCATCATGGACAGCCCACCTATCAAATTGCCACGGGCGCCCGAGAAGGAGGTGGCTTGAGTTCATGGGTGCAACATCACAAATGTGCTCGTCCTCATAAGATCCTATGGAGAATGTGATGGACACTTGTCTTGACACATTGATGGCGGCACCATCATTTAGCCAATTAAGGTCATAGGGATGAGGGTGGGAAATTGTGGGCAGCCCCAAGGAGTGGACAAGGAGCTCACTAGCCACATCCGCACAGCTTCCATTATCCACTAAGATAGAAATCACTAAACCGTGTGCTAGGCCTCGGGTAAGGAAAAGATTGTCTCGTTGTTCAAGGGCAGCCTCTTGGGGTTTGGCATGGATGGCTAAGGTACGGTGAACTACTAGACACTTAGGTACCTCCATACGAGCGTACCCCTCCTCATCTTCTTCCTCTACCATCACAATTTTAACCGGAGCCAACCCTTGGCTATCCTCCTCGTCTTCCTCATCACTAACTATCTCCCCGTTGTCCCGAATGGTCATGACCCTTCTATTAGGGCATTCAGCCCTCATGTGGCCTTTCCCACCACATTTAAAGCATGTGATGTTCCTCGAAGGGGTTCTAGGGGTAGGGTCGGTGTGTGGTGTGGTTTTGGGAACCAAAACGGTGGAAGGGGTGCTGTTTTGGTGAGTGTATGGCTTGGCCGGTAGGATGGACTCTTGGTTGCTTTTAGGAGGTGCGGAAGTCGAGTTCCAAGTGGGCTTATAGTAGCTAGGTGAGGTGTAGGAGGGTTTGGGCTTGGTACTCACTTGGCGTTCAATTTTGAGGGCTAGGTGTAACATATCTTCCAATGTGTCATAGGCGTGGAAATCCAATTGGTAGGCGATGTCTTTGTTCAGCCCTCCCAAGAACCGAGCCATGGTGGCTTCATCACTCTCGTGCACACCCGCACGTATCAAACAATTCAACATGTCGTGGTAGAAATCACTGACACTACGGGAGCCTTGTGCTAACCGTTGGAGCTTTTGATGGAGGTCACAGAGATAGTAGGAAGGTACGAACCACTGTCTCATCTCATATTTCAATTCCTCCCACATCTCCACCGGGGGCAGCCTCTCACGTTGCCTAATGGCTACAAACCGATCCCACCAATGGATGGCCATCTCCGTAAACTCGACAACGGCCAATCGTACCTTCTTGTGCTCCGAATAATTATAGCACCTAAAGATCCTTTCTACCTTACTCTCCCAATCATAGTAGGTGTCGGGGTCATCCTTGCCCTCGAAGGTGGGAATAGACATCTTAATGCTTGAGAGGTTTGATAGCATGTATTTTATGCATGTTTTTCCTTCTATTTTTGCCTTGATTTAGGCCTTGATACTACTAATCCACTCGTGTTTCCATCTTTTTCATAGATCAAGGCCAAGAAGGAGAAATGTGCGAAAAGACATGCTTTCTGGGTGATTTTCAAGGTTCAAGACCATCGTCGAGACCAAGGACCAATTTCCTCATCAAGGCCTATCATCGAGGCCTGTCATCGAGCCCTCGACGGATCAAGAGCCTTAAATCCACGTGTCCTCGCAGTTGTGCTTCCACGTGTCCCCTCGGATGTCCCCCAGAATATTCCCTCAGATGCGGATGTCTCCTAGAATATTCCCTCAGATGCTGGTCTCGCCCGAAAGGAATATTCCATAAAGATTCTTATCGAGACCCATTCCAGAACATCCCAGAACATTCCAGAACGTTATAGAAGGTTCCCAAAGATGCTGATCTGCCCTCGACATGTCATCGAGACCTCGACAATCTTATCGAGGCCTCCACAAGTGCAAAACGCCAAGTCCACGTGGCTCCACTCCAATCACTCCACGTGTCCTCCCTGGTGCATGTCAGATGTTCTGCGAGGATCCCGAGGAATATTCCCCTTTTCTGCCATCGTGGGTCACCCCTTTTGCCAGAGCGTGGGCACCTTGTGTATACTTCCCCTTAGCTGGAATTTTGTCCCTTAGTGGGTGGCTGGTGTATATATACAACCTTATGTGCTAGGGTTTCAGCACCACTTTTACACTTTAGATATTTTACTCTAAAACTAATTTCAGTAGCTTTCTTCTAGTTTAGTAGACAACTAGATTAGTGTTCTCGGGTAGATCTGGGTTCATTAGTCTAGGGCACGCAGCTGGTTAGGGTCCTGTCGTGATCCTGACAAATCGAGGCATCACTCCCTAGATGTGTCTTTCTTGTTCTTTATCGATGCTCTGATATTCTGTCCGCTTTGTGCTAGTGACAAGCTGAAGTGAAAAAGGCTGTCTTTTGATGACAAGATAGGTGGCTGAGAGGATATCAAAGGATCGAGGCCACCTTATTAACAGTGAAAACGGGGGGTGGCTCCTTACGAAAGAAAGCAGGGGGTCTACGTGAAAACATGACCCCTATAGCACGTTTGTAACGTTAGAACGGAAAATCTTTGCGCTGATGACAATCGAGCCCTCGACGCAACCCAAGAAAGCCCTTTACCAAGTTCCCTTCTCCTTGACTTATTACCCTTGCTTATTAATCTAATTGTTTATTTTGCATTTTATTTTATCTCTGATCTTTATTATTATTATTTACTTATCGTGACCTCGATTGCCATTTTTAGTAGTTAGAATTGTTAGCTCTGATCACTCTCTTGGTTAACTTGATTAACCTATAAACCCCCCCCCCCCCCCCCTTGTTGTTGTGATTTTGTGCATTTTTACCTCTGTCATACAATCGAGGGCTTGATTTCAGTTCTCACAATCTCTGTGGTTCGACCCCGTTACCGCTTTACACAAATTAGTTTGTGCATCTAGGCCTCAGGAAATATATTATTTTTGACCCGTTTCGACGGCGAGTCAAATTTTGGCACCGTTGCTGGGGATATTGACGAAACTGATTTTTCTCTTTTGTTTGCATGACCAGGAGATCTGCACCAGACCTACTACCCCACGATCACGAGCTTATTCGAACTAAGAAAGGACTTCGAAGACAGGCCAAAGGACCATCTACCAGTCGTGGGGAAGCCTCACGTCCTGCCCTCGATAGTCATCGATCTCACTCGGATAATCACGGTATTCTATTTCATCAAGACCTCGACAACTCAGTTCTACACACTATGGAACACGATCCTCCTCCTCCTCCCCCTCCTGGTGGTCCCGATCAGCCACCAAACATCCAAACCATCGATGACCTAAATGCTGCCCCTGAAACACCAAGCACCTGCATTGATTGGCCTACCGTTGCCTATGACTGGACGCTCAAATCAGCAGTCATGCACCATCTCCCCCTTTTTCGTGGCATGGCCAAGGAAAACTCTCATCGACACCTCCAGCAGCTCCACAATATCTGCGAGGCCATGAAGCCCACCAATGTCAGCATAGAGCAAGCTAAGCTCCATGCCTTCATGTGGTCCCTCAAGGACGATGCCCTCGATTGGTTCTACGACGTCCCTCCTAAATCCATTCGATCGTGGCCAGAAATGTCCAAGGTTTTCATGGACAAGTATTATCCGGCGTCCATGGCCATGATCACTCGCAAGCAGTTGGTCTCGATTCTTCAGAAGGATACGGAGAACCTCGATGAGTATTATGAGCGCTTCAAGAAGATGCAGGCGTTATGCCCTTCCCACAACCTCACCGAGCATGCCTTGATCCAATATTTTTGTGAAGGTCTGCGAGCCCACGACATGGCCCTGCTAAATGCCACCGCAAATGGCTCTCTCACCCGCCTCACTCCTGCTGCTGCTAAGGCCACGATCGAGCTCATGGCAAAGAATGCAGTGCCCATGACCAGCAACAACAATCAAGACGCCCGCTCAGCAGCCATGGAAAATCAATTGGCCGCCATCACGGGCATGCTTCAAAACATGGCATCAGGACAACCTATCCAAATGAAAGCTTGCCAAATTTGCCAATTCTGAGATCACGCCACCGATGCGTGCCCATTCATTCCTGAAGAGATCCAAGTAAATGCAGCGGGAGGGTATCATGCCCCATATGGCCAAAATTACAATCAGAATTGGAAACAGCCTAATCCCGGATGGGTGAACAACCAGCAATCAGCGGGACCAAGCCAACAACACCAGCAAAATCCTTATGGCAACCACCCACCTCCATACAACATGCAAAATTTCAAACCGAGGCCCACATACCATAACAACCAATACCAATATCAGCCACCACCGGGACAAGTCTTCGTGGTCCCTCCCCCTATCTCATCTAGCGAAGAAGCAGCCCTCAAAAGAGTCGCAGACCTCGAAAAGCAAGTCGCGGTCTTGACGGCTGAAATGAAGGAAGTGAAAAACAAGGGCAGACTACCAGAGCAGACTGAGCAAAACCCAAAACACGGAGCGTGTGCTATCACCCTTCGGAGCGGTCTCGAATTGTCATCTCGTGAAAATCCAGACCTCAATGGCAACCCATCTAGTTCCTCTCTTCCAGGCCCCGATGATGACTCTGTCGAGCCCTCGACCAAAAAGAAGCAAACTTCTAAGAAGAAGAACAAGGAGGCCAAGATCCCTGAATGCATGGAAGATCGCATCCGTTCCCCTCGAGGAATGGCCCCTCGTAATGACAAAAGTCCGCAAGAGTTCTCCCAAGAGTATATCCATAAAATTCTTGAGCCGCCCTTTCCTCAAAGGTTGGTCAAGACTAAGAAGGAGAGTGAGGACCACGAAATTTTCGATATGTTCAGCAAGGTCCTTGTCAACATCCCTTTGCTACAGGCAGTCAAAAACGTGCCTCGATATGCCAAATTCCTGAAACAGCTATGTACAAACAAATGCAAACTAGCGGGGGTCAACAAGATCAGCGTCGGGATCAATCTCTCTGCTCACATTCAACAAAAAATTCCACCCAAGTGCAAAGATCAAGGGATGTTTATTATCCCGATCAAGATTGGCACGGTTGATATTGGAAAGGCCATGTGTGACCTCGAAGCAGGCATCAACGTCATGCCCTTGACGATCTATAACAGCCTAGGCCTCGGGCCCTTGACAGACACCAGTCTTATCATCCAATTGGCTGACCGATCCTCTGTCCACCCAGAAGGGGTCATCGAGGACATCCTAGTGCAAGTGGGCGAATTCCTATTCTTGGCGGATTTCTATGTTATTGACATGGGGGATGCTGCATCCACCAAGTCCATGGATGTTCTTCTTGGTCGACCATTCCTTGCCACAGCGAGGGCTAAGATCGACGTGCATGACGCCTCAATCTCCCTTGAGTTCGATGGCGAGACCATTAAATTCAACATGCTTGACTCAATGCGATATCCTTCTGAATTTTCAAGTGTTAATTATGTTGATATTATTGACCCTTATGTTGAAGATTTAGCTGATTTGCACTCTGTTGACCCCTTGCAGATTGCCCTCGACCGGAGCATCACACCTGAATCATTGGAAGTTCTGGCCTCGACAATAGCAACCCCACCAGAGTTGCATACTATTCTTGCCGCTCTAGAAGCTCAACCTCTCGATGCATCTGCCCCCATCGAGGCCTCGAAGTTGCCAACAGATCACTCCAAACTTCATCCGTCTCTAGTTCAAGCACCTAGCTTGGAACTGAAGACCTTGCCCACGCATCTGAAGTATGCTTATCTTGGCCCCAACGACTCACTTCCGGTTATCATATCCAGTTCCTTGGTGAGACCTGAAGAAGTTGAGCTGACAGCCTTACTCAAAGAATTTAAGCAAGCCATCGGATGGACTATAGCCGACATCAAGGGCTTGTCATCGGCTCTATGTACTCACCGCATTCATCTAGAAGAAGAGAGCAAAACTATCCGCCAACCTCAACGAAGATTAAATCCGCCCATGATGGAGGTGGTAAAAAAGGAGGTCTTGAAGTTGTTAGATGCGGGAGTAATCTATCCCATTTCAGACAGCCCATGGGTCAACCCAATCCAGGTTGTTCCAAAGAAATCTGGCGTTACCATCGTCGAGGCCCAAGATGGAGCCTTGATCCCGACAAGGATCCAAACCGGGTGGCGAGTGTGTATTGACTACCGTCGCTTGAATGCAGCCACAAGGAAGGATCATTTCCCACTTCCTTTTATTGACCAAATGCTAGAGCGTCTCGCGGGCAAGACGCATTATTGTTGTTTGGATGGCTATTCCGGTTTCCACCAAATTCCAGTTGCCCTCGAAGACCAGGAGAAAACCACATTCACCTGCCCCTTTGGCACATTTGCCTATAGACGGATGCCTTTCGGTCTTTGCAATGCTCCCGCCACCTTCCAACGATGCATGGTGAGCATTTTTTCGGAGTTTGTAGAAGATTGCATCGAGGTCTTCATGGATGATTTCACAGTATATGGCAACTCTTTCATGGAATGCCTTGCCAATCTCAGAAAAATCTTGCAACGATGTGTCGAGACCAATCTGGTGCTGAATTTTGAAAAATTTCATTTCATGGTAGATCGAGGCCTCATTCTAGGCCATATTGTCTCAAGAGAGGGAATCCAAGTTGATAGTGCCAAGATAGAAGTCATCGAGACCCTACCCTACCCTACTTGTGTCAAGGACGTACGTTCTTTTCTTGGTCACGCTGGATTTTATCGACGCTTCATCAAGGACTTTTCAAAGATTGCCCAGCCCATGTGTCGATTGCTTCAAAAGGAAGTAGATTTCATTTTTAGTGACAGCTGCAAGGCCGCATTTGACACTCTCAAGGCCAAGCTCATTTCTGCTCCCATCATTCGAGCCCCTGATTGAACGATTCCCTTCGAGATAATGTGTGATGCCAGCAATACAGCCCTCGGCGCCGTCTTGGGTCAGAAAAAGGAGAAGGAAACTTATGTGATTTACTATGCATCGAAGCTATTAGACCCCGCCCAACAAAACTACACCACGACTGAAAAAGAGCTACTGGCAGTTGTCTATGCCCTCGACAAATTCAGACAGTACCTCCTTGGCACCCATGTCATAATCTATACGGACCACTCAGCCCTGAGGTGTTTGTTAACAAAGACCGATGCGAAGCCTCGACTCATCGGCTGGATCTTGCTTCTCCAAGAGTTCAACCTCCTGATCAAAGATAAGAAAGGCTCCGAAAACTCTGTGGCGGATCATTTGAGCCGACTTCAAGACCAACATGATGACTCTTTGGTACCCATTCGAGACAATTTTCCTGATGAACGACTATGTCTAGCTCACGCTATTCAATTCCCATGGTTCTCGGATATAGCTAACTTTTGTGCTACGGGTTCTTATCCTGCCGAGGCCTCGATGTCTGAACGCAACAGGATCAGGAGACAATCTAGGTACTACGTCTGGGACAGTCCTTACTTGTGGAAGCATTGTGCGGATCAGATCATCAGACGATGCGTGACTATGGACGAGGTGCCCTCGATCCTCAAGTTTTGTCACTCGACGACTGAAGGAGGCCATTTCGCATCTAAAAAGACTGCCTTGAAAGCCTTGGAAGCAGGCCTATTCTGGCCATCTATCTTTAAGGACTCCTATATGTTTTGTGCATCATGCCCTCGATGTCAAGCAACGGGGAATATAGGCGCCAGGAACTAGATGCCCTTGACGGGTATTATCTCTTGTGAAATCTTCGATATATGGGGCATTGACTTCATGGGCCTGTTTCCAAGCTCATTTGGACACACCTACATTCTCCTTGCCGTCGATTATGTCTCGAAATGGATCGAGGCCAAGGCCACCAAAACAGACGACTCAAAGGTGGTAGCCAATTTCTTGCGGACCAACATCTTCAATCGGTTTGGGACTCCTCGAGCCTTGATCAGCGATCGAGGGACACACTTTTGCAATCGAGTCATCTCCTCCCTGCTCAACAAGTATGGGGTGACTCATAGGGTGTCCACTGCCTACCACCCTCAGACAAATGGGCAGGCTGAAGTGTCAAACAGGGAAATCAAGGCCATCCTCGAAAAAACAGTCAACCAATCGAGGAAAGACTGGAGCTTAAAGCTGGACGATGCCCTATGGGCATATCAAACTGCATTCAAGACCCCGATTGGCATGACTCCATACCGTCTCGTTTATGGCAAGCCATGCCACCTTCCAGTCGAGATTGAGCATAAAGCCAATCAGAAAGGTCAACATGGACTTGAACGATAGTGGACAACATCGCCGCTTACAGATTCAAGAGCTGGAGGAGGTCAGGAATGATGCTTATGAAAATTCTCTGATCTACAAGGGCAAAACAAAAGCCCACCATGATAAGCATCTCTCTCCTAAGAACTTTTTTGTTGGCCAAAAAGTTTTATTGTATAACTCCCGTCTTCGAATATTTTCAGGAAAACTCAAGTCAAAATGGTCGGGGCCCTACATCGTCGCTGCCACTCATGATCATGGAGCCATCGAGATCTCGACGCTAGATGGAGGAGAACCTTTCAAGGTCAATGGTCACAGGGTAAAGCCATTCTATGAGGGATTCAAGCCCTCAATTACAGAAGAAATGGAGGTGGCACCTCCACCCGACCAACTCTAGGCATCAGAAAAGCGTCGAGGCCTCGACGTTAAACAAGGCCACGATCGTGGAGAATTCCATGAGTCATCGAACTACCCTTCACTTTTCCCTCTTTATCTCTTTTTCGTTCCCTTTTTATTATTTAAGTTTTGCATACCTTCTATTATTTAAATATTTCTTGCCTTTTTTTCTTTCCTATTTAATCATTGCATGCCTTTTTAATTATTGCATGTCTTTTTATTAATTACTGCATCCCTCCTCCATTTCGTTTTCCTTTTGCCGCCTCCCATGCCTTTATCTCTTTTATATTGCATTTCATCATTTAATTATTGCATGTCCTTTTTGATTTTTAAATATTGCATGTGTCCATTTTATTATTTAAGCATTGCATGTCTATTTATTATTTAAACATTGCAGATCCTTTTTGCCGATTTTTAAATTTGTTTTCCCCCTTTTTTGTTTATTTTTCCCGCTTCCCCCTTTCCCCCTCCTTTTTTTTGATTTTTTTTTTATTTTTGCAGGTTGGGATCCGCGTCCAACCAGAGAGTGCCACGTGGCAGCCGTCCTCCCTCATCCTATCCGCAATCCCAGCGCACCAACCAGCGCGCGCCACGCATCATGCAATCCTCGTCGCCCTTTCCCCTTGCGCCACGCGTCCCAGCGCTATCCACAATCCGCGTCGCCCTCCCCCCTTGCGCCACGCGTCCCCTTATCCAATCAACGCGCAATCCCAGCAAGCCCACCCCAGCCCAGTCTGTTCCTCTCAAGCAAGCCCCCGAAGCTTCAACTTCAGCCCCCACTGCTACCACCAGCGGCCCATCTCTTGTCCATGATCCAGCCCTCGAATGCCTCCTCCTGGCCATCCTAAAAGAAATTCAGGCCTTGACAGCCGAAGTGGCCCGACGCACCCTCCCTTCCTCTTGATCTCCCCCCCAACAAAAACAGTTTCTTTTTCCATTTTGTCTATGTACTCTTTTCTTTTAGTTTGAACTCCTTTTACCTTTCTTTTGTGTGCCCCCTCCTCGCATTGAGGACAATGCGAAGCCTAAGTGTGGGGAGGGTTGTAATTGTGACTGCTTGACTGCATGTTTTATTTTTTGCTTGTTGCATGTTTGCTTGTTTTGTGAAATATTTGCGGATTTTTACTCTCGATTTTCTCAAAGTTTTTGCATGACCTCGCTACCCTGTTTTGAAACTCCATTTGCATGAGCACATGTCTTGAGCACTGATTTTGCATGATTAGACCAATCTTTTGAAGCATGTTGTCTGCCTGTTGCCCCTTATGTCTACATCGAGGCCTGGACACTAGTAGTCACATTTAGCACCTTGTGAGCACATTGAGCATCCATGCCATATCTTTTTCATGAGTGAATGCATAGCTAGGCACTTGCTAGGTTTGCATGATATCCCTGGGTGTAGGCACCATTAGACTTGGGAAAGCAGCGATATGACGAAAGCCTCTGCATCATTTTATTTTCTCTTTATTTCTCTCTTCTTTCTTTTCTTTTCCTCCATCGTGACCTAGACACTCTCTGTTTCTCTCCTAACCATTTGAGCCATTTTCTTGATCTTTCCTTGGCAGGTGAGTAGCACTTTTCAAAAGAACAGCAAGGGCTAGGTGCGAAAGATCAAGTGGGGGAGAGACCAAGATCGAGGGCAAACCAGTAAATCGAGACTGCTTCCTCTCCACGGCAAAACACAAGTGTGGGGAAGCAGAATCAAAATATCAAGCCCTCGACCCTAATCAAGGTCAAATCATTGAGACCTCGATGCTGATCACTCAAAGCAAGAAAGAGGCAAGGGTCCCCAGCTGCAGCCCCTAAAGTGTATAAAGGCAAGCTAAATTTTCAAGGTCTGTGTCTGCAAACAAAAAAACAAAAAAGAAAAAAAACAAAAAAAAAAGAAAAAGAAAAAGAAAAAAAATATTCAAATAAAAGCAGACCACACACAAAAGCAGCCAATATCACAAGTATGGAGCCCTCGACACAGAATGCAGATCGAGACCTCCCCCACTAAAGAATGAAGAAATTATCATCAAGCCCTCGCTGTTGCATCCTCTCCAGCAAGTGCTTACTCACCGCCTCTCCTTTTTCCGGCCAAGGAATCCCTTAAACCAGTTGGTTATCTCTTCTCCATTTTCTTTTTGTTTCTTTTCCTTTTCCTTTTATTTTCTCTTTTGCCATATCTCTTCTCCATTTCTCTAAACCCAACTCTTCTTCATTTCTCCTCCTCTCTTTTTCATGATGCAAAGTTACTTTTCGATTGTTAGATTGCCCAAGCATGTGGATTAATGTACTCGGATTGATATACAAACTCTGTTTTGTGCTATGTTAGTTGCATTTTGAGTGACTAAACACATAACCTTGTTTGTGAGTGAGAGCGCAAACACATATCTAGTGAGGATTGCTTGTGGCCAGACTTGATGTGGAAAAGTTCTACCTTTGGGGCGTTATCCCTCTGGTTTAATGCAGGTGTGCATCTAGGCAGGAAGCATCTTATCGAGACCTCGACAATTGATTGGTTTGATCATTCCAGTGCTTTGGTCGATTGTGTTTATGTTTTGGGGGCTGTTTTAAATTTTGTGAATGCTAGAGGGCGAGCATTGGGCAGTGTGGGGATATTTGATAGCATGTATTTTATGCATGTTTTTCCTTCTATTTTTGCCTTGATTTAGGCCTTGATACTACTAATCCACTCGTGTTTCCATCTTTTTCACAGATCAAGGCCAAGAAAGAGAAATGTGCGAAAAGACATGCTTTCTGGGTGATTTTCAAGGTTCAAGACCATCGTCGAGACCAAGGACCAATTTCCTCATCGAGGCCTATCATCGAGGCCTGTCATCGAGCCCTCGACGGATCAAGATCCTTAAATCCACGTGTCCTCGCAGTTGTGCTTCCACGTGTCCCCTCGGACGTCCCCCAGAATATTCCCTCAGATGCGGATGTCTCCTAGAATATTCCCTCAGATGCTGGTCTCGCCCGAAAGGAATATTCCATAAAGATTCTTATCGAGACCCATTCCAGAACATCCCTGAACATTCCAGAACGTTCTAGAAGGTTCCCAAAGATGCTGATCTGTCCTCGATATGTCATCGAGACCTCGACAATCTTATCGAGGCCTCCACAAGTGCAAAACGCCAAGTCCACGTGGCTCCACTCCAATCACTCCACGTGTCCTCCCTGGTGCATGTCAGATATTCTGCGAGGATCCCGAGGAATATTCCCCTTTTCTGCCATCGTGGGTCACCCCTTTTGCCAGAGTGTGGGCACCTTGTGTATACTTCCCCTTAGTTGGAATTTTGTCCCTTAGTGGGTGGCTGGTGTATATATACAACCTTATGTGCTAGGGTTTCAGCACCACTTTTACACTTTAGATATTTTACTCTAAAACTAATTTCAGTAGCTTTCTTCTAGTTTAGTAGTTTTGGGGCTTGTTCCTTCCTCTTCTCTCCATAGTTACTGGATCCAAGCTTTGTAACAAGCATCATTAATCAAGTTTTATCCTTAACTCTTCCTTTATCTTTTATTATGCTATTTCCATCTTTTATTTGTTTATCTCTTAACATGAGTGGCTAAAACCCACGTTCTTGGTAAAGGTGTATCGAGGGTTGCTTGGGTAGATTCGAGGCCTGATTGCTCTTAACATGTTCTCTTTGTTATATCTGGTTGCTTGTCATTTTAATTCCATTTTTGCTTAGGGTGATTCGAGGCCTGATCAACTTTTAATCTTCCCTTTGTGATTATTGTCATGACTCTGCAGTGATAACTAGCGTGAGACTGTTGGGTAGGTGTAGACAACTAGATTAGTGTTCTCGGGTAGATCTGGGTTCATTAGTCTAGGGCACGCAGCTGGTTAGGGTCCTGTCGTGATCCTGACAAATCGAGGCATCGCTCCCTAGATGTGTCTTTCTTGTTCTTTATCGATGCTCTGATATTCTGTCCGCTTTGTGCTAGTGACAAGCTGAAGTAAAAAAGGTTGTCTTTTGATGACAAGATAGGTGGCTGAGAGGATATCAAAGGATCGAGGCCACCTTATTAACAGTGAAAATGGGGGGTGGCTCCTTACGAAAGAAAGCAGGGGGTCTACGTGAAAACATGACCCCTATAGCACGTCTGTAACGTTAGAATGGAAAATCTTTGCGCTGATGACAATCGAGCCCTCTACGCAACCCAAGAAAGCCCTTTACCAAGTTCCCTTCTCCTTGACTTATTACCCTTGCTTATTAATCTAATTGTTTATTTTGCATTTTATTTTATCTCTGATCTTTATTATTATTATTTACTTATCGTGACCTCGATTGCCATTTTTAGTAGTTAGAATTGTTAGCTATGATCACTCTCTTGGTTAACTTGATTAACCTATAACCCCCCCCCCCCCTTGTTGTTGTGATTTTGTGCATTTTTACCTCTGTCATACAATCGAGGGCTTGATTTCAGTTCTCACAATCTCTGTGGTTCGACCCTGTTACCGCTTTACACAAATTAGTTTGTGCATCTAGGCCTCAGGAAATATATTATTTTTGACCCGTTTCGACGGCGAGTCAAGGTTGTTGTCCACTCTATCCTCTTGTGGCCTACGGCCACCCTGATCATAACCCTCCTCACGGTCAAAGTGTCTTACCCCGCGGCCGTGCTCATACGGTGGGGGTCGACGTGGCTGCTGGTTTGGCTTATCTCGGAGGGCTAAAGGTATCTGGGGTCGGGTGGGGGGTACATAAGCATTAGCTTGGTGTAAGGGTATGTCCAAGGGGTTGGTGGTGGCGTAAGGGACATGGCGTGGCTGCTTAGGGTTTAGGTGAGAGCCGGGGTTTTGGAAAGGGGGAAAAGAGTGGCTATGGCCTTGAGGGTGAGCAATGGGGGGGCTTTGGCGAGGGAACCTAATCACTTGCTCTTCCTCATCGCTATGGTCCGATTGAGCTATCACACTCTCCACATTGTCATAGATGGGATTTTCAGCGTACAAATTTGCATTGCACGGGTCATTGGGGTCGGTTCTTTGGTGGTAATGTGTTGCTGGTTGAGTAGGTTGGGGTTGGGGTGGGGGTGGAGGTGGAGGTGCGGCTGGTTTAGGGGTCAAAGCAGCGATGGCAGCCAAGATGGCCGTGGTAGTGCTCTTTTGCTCCTCACAACTTCGTTGCAAGGCAGCCATTTGCACCATGAGGGTGGCCATTGCCGGACTGAGGGTGGAGGAGTCCTCAGAGCCCTCCTCACGATTGGCAAGATCAGAAGACATAACACAAGGTACCTACAAAAAGAAACAAACGCAATTCACAAAATAAAAGGGGGTTAGTCCCTCCCTCGTGTGTTTGCTCTCGTGTGTCACACAACTCTCTAATGCGCTCACTAACTCACCCACTCGTATCTCCAAGCAAAACCAAGTAATGTGGCTTAGTACGGACTCTAAGACACAAGATGGCACAAGGAAAACAAGGAAAACCGGTGAGGAAAGAAAGGTAGAGAAGGCCGCAAAGAAATTCAAGGGAATGATGCGTTGAATTTCAATGACCTAGAGTAGAATTAATGTGAGAAACAAAGGAGGAAAACTCAAGACACTTAGGAGAAGAGAAGGCTAGCTCAAACACACACTCAAGAAGAAGGAACCAGGAATGACAATATTTTTCAGAAACCGAAATGCACAACTCAAAGCTGAAATCTTCGCACTAAAATTGTCCACAGAAATGGAATTGGTGATCCGAGTATGTAACTGGCAGAATCAGCAAAAGTCTTTAAGAGAAGAAATGTTCTACTCAGAAAGAAGTATCCGCTGTCCAAATTTCAGATTTTTCGGAATGCGTTAACCCTCTCAAAAGGAAGAAGAGCGAATGTAGTGCAAAACTGGGAGAGAAAAATTTGAAATGGAAATTGATTAACTCAAGTCCAAACTAGGATTCATCCACAACGACACTTCAAGAACAATGTAGTTCACTTCAATTAGCATATACAAGTAGCTTCTTGCTTTTGAAACCTTTGCTTATCTTCTCTCTTCTTCTTTTTTTGAGAAGAGGGGGAAACTTGATCACTTTTCTTTTTTTTTTGATCAACTATTTTAGTTCCCTTCCTTTAATTCTATTTTTAGGTTGCAAAGGGTGAAGAAAACTCACTTGAAGGAGAAGTAATTGATTTTAAAGGAGAATGAAGTGAAAGACAAGTAGTTCAAGCTTTTTGAAAATTTTCACTACGAGCCAAAAATGTGATGTGGCAAGTGATGATGATGTGTCACGAAAAGGGCGGATGACCAAGCACGTGAAGTGGCAAGTGATGTGGAGGTGTATGACAAGCACACAAGTGTAAGGATGCTGATTTTAGGGCCGGCCTAGGGTGAGGGACAAGCTGAAAATACTTGGCTACAAATGAAGCAAACACTTGGCTCACAATTAAGGTGATGTGGCCGGTTTTGGTTGGACAAGTAATTTCAGCACTTAGCAAGAATACAAACAAGTCCACATGACTCTCAAGGCCACCATAGGAAGCTCCAAAAACTTCAGCAGCAATTGCACTTGAACAAGATGAATTAAACACCACTTTGATGCACACAAACACAAAATTGTCTAGCAATTTCAGTTTTACAAAGATCAAGACACTAGAAGACAAAAATTATCTCAAGAACACCTAAATTTCCCAAAGGACCTAAGATTGAGTCCTGTGGTAGAAAACAATGTTTAAGCCATAGAAAATGAAAATGAAGGTGTTTGAACCGTGGAAACTCAAGGAAAATGTGTTTGAACCGAGTAGGGGAACGGTTGTGAAAAAACAGAAAACAATTTCAGCCAAAAATGGAAGAATACACGGTTGGAAAGATGGGTCCAGCCGTGGGAAAGGGAGTTACCAGCCTAGAAGACGTTTGGAGCTCCGCTACCACTTGATAACATTCGACCCTCCTTTGGATGGATTGAGGTCGAATAGTGGAGCCTCTTCAGATCTAGTCTTCTTTAGGAGGATGATAACTTAAGCTTGCTGATATTGAGCACGGATTTGGATGAAGGAGTGCGGAATATTTGGATGTTAGGGAGTGTTTAAGGCAGCGGAAATAGATGGATGAATATCGAAAAGGATTTATGGAAAACAATAGATTAACTTGCAATCAAACGTTTACAAGGATCAACACTCGAAACCTTCCCCTAATTGATCACGGATCAAGCCGAAAGGTGTTGAAATGCTTAAAGGAAAACTGGGTTTAAGACCCCTAGGGCTTCAGCCAACTACTTGGTCTTGATGAGGAGATAAACTCACAATTCAAATCAAAGACAAGGTATAAAAGAGGCTAAGTCCTTCTATTTATACCTTGAGGCTTATTACATGGCAAAACCTAAACTACCCTTTATTTAAAAGGCAAGGCCGCGGGCTTGAGAAAGGATGGGCTTCACTCTAACGCTTGGCCTTTTGGAAGGACTAGCGCTCGGCCACCAAGCTGCCGAGGCTTCTCATGGGCTCGGCTTGGATTCCTCACGGGTTGCTAGGGTTAGGCGCGTTAGACCTCATGGTTTGTCCGGCCAACCCGTGAGCCTTGGCGCGGATACGAGGCCTTGTCCTTGAGCTCGTATCATTTGATGAGATGGAGGCATGGCGAAAGGAGGTTGCTGCCCACGATGCAAGGCAGCCAAACGCCCGTTACACCCAAATCCTTAATCCGAAGGAGTCACCATACGTCTATGGCATGCCACCGAGAGAGGAGGCTAATGCCGAGGGGTACGAGGAGGAAGGGGAGGATGAGGAAGAAATACCTAGGCCGAGGAGACCTCCACTGAGGCAGCCTAAAGGAGGAGAAGAAGGAGTAGATGAGAGGCTTATGGGAATTAAGTTAAAGGTTCCCGCATTCGAAGGAAAGGAGGATCCGGATGCGTTTCTTGTTTGGGAACGCAAGATTAGGGAAATTTTCTTGTGCCATAACTATTCGGAGGAGAAGAAGGTGAAGATAGCCTCTGTTGAGTTCTATGGGTATGCTGCCCATTGGTGGGATCAGTTACACATTACTAGGCAACGCGTAGGAATGGGTCCGGTTGACAATTAGGATGAGATGGTTAGGGTTATGAAGGAGCGTTTTATCCCACGCTACTTCCACCGAGACCTTCACACTAAATTGAAGAACCTTACCCAAGGATCCAAGAGTGTGAGTGAGTTCTATAATGAAATGGAGATGGCCATAGCCCGGGTACAAGTAGTAGAAAGCGAAGGCGCTACAATGGCGCGCTTCTTGAGTGGATTGAACAAAGACATTGCAGACACTGTTGAGGTCATGCAATACCATAGCATTGAGGAGCTACTCCACCTAGCTATCATGGTAGAGAGAAGGAAGAAAATCCATACCCCAAACACCACCCTAAACACTACAGACCTACACCTTGGAAGAAGCCGTGGAACAAGCCCACTACTTTTACCAAAACACCACCGAAAGTGATCCCCACAACCTACAACCCTAGAAGTCCAAACACCACACCTAATACCACTAAACCTACTGCCCAAACACCCCAAACCACTGATCACCAGCCCTCGCGAGAGATTGTTTGTTTTAAGTGCAATGGCCGCGGCCATATGCAAAGGGAATGTCCGAATCGGCGCATTATTATCATTCGGGATAATGGGGACTTAGATTCCGAAGAGGACAGAGATATGAATGAGGAGGAAGGTGAAGCAAGTGAGACCGAAGATGAGAGTGAAGGAGAAGAGATAGTGGCAGCATCGACTAACCTAGTGATTCGGCGCAACCTAAGTGTGGCACCCAAAATAGAATTTTGCGATGAAGAGCAACGAGCCAACCTCTTCCACACTCGTTGTGTCATAGCCACCAAGGTATGCTCAGTGATTATTGATAATGGAAGTTGCACTAACTGTGCGAGTACTCTCTTGGTTCACAGGCTTGGTTTACCCGTTGTCAAGCACCAAAAACCATACACCCTATCTTGGATGAACGATGGCAACACCTTGAAGGTTACCAAGCAAGTATTAGTGTCCTTTGCCATAGGGAGGTATAAGGATGAGCTACTGTGTGATGTTGTTCCCATGCACGCCAGCCATTTATTGCTAGGAAGGTCGTGGCAATTCGACAGAAATGCCAATTATGAAGGGCGAAGCAACAAATACCGATTGGAGAAGGATGGTGTCAAGTACACCCTAGCGCCACTTACTACAAAGGAGGTCTTAGAGGATCAGTTGTGGCTTGAGAAGTCTAACACTGAGTTTGAACTATCTAGGCCATTGGGTGATAAAAGAATTGAGTGTCAAAATATCCCCCGAGAAAAGAATGAGCTCGGGTTTGAGAGTGATAAAAAAAAGAGAGATGCGAATGGGAAAAAGGGGAATACAAATAGCCTGTGTGAAAAGAGTGAGCACACGAAGAAATTGAATATATTCGCAAGTGTGAGGGATGTGAGGCAAGCATTGATGGTTCAAAAGTCTTCGGACTCATTTTATCCTCTTATTTTGATCCGATTTAAGTTGTTCTCTTTGAACGCAACTAACGCTAACCCTATGGATCATTTTCCCCATTGTCTTGAGTCTCTTTTGCAGGAGTTCGTGGATGTGCTGCCAGAGGAGATGCCACCTGGTCTACCCCCTATCCGCGGCATTGAGCACCGCATTGAGTTTTTACCCGGCTCTTCCATACCTAACCGCCCCGCGTATAGAAGCAACCCCGAGGAGACCAAGGAGTTGCAACGCCAAGTGGACGAGTTGCTGTCCAAAGGGTACGTGAGAGAGAGCCTCTCACCATGTGCCGTTCCTGTCATCCTAGTGCTGAAGAAGGACGGCTCTTGGAGGATGTGTGTTGACTGCCGTGCAGTCAACAAAATTATGGTAAAGTATCGCCACCCAATCCCACGTTTAGACGACATGTTAGATGAACTTAGTGGTAGCATTGTGTTCTCTAAAATTGATTTAATGAGTGGGTACCATCAGATTAGGATGCAAGAGGGTGATGAGTGGAAAATGGCTTTTAAGACTAAGTATGGATTGTACGAATGGTTAGTCATGCCGTTTGGTTTAACCAACGCGCCTAGCACGTTTATGCGACTAATGAATCATGTACTTAGGAATGTTATAGGTAGGTTTGTAGTCGTTTATTTTGATGACATCTTGGTCTATTCTAAATCGCTTGATGAACATGTTGCGCACTTAAGAGAAGTGTTTGTAATCTTGCGTGATGAGAAATTATTTGCTAAACCTTCGAAGTGTTCTTTTGCATTGGAAAAAGTTTCTTTCTTAGGTTTTCTTGTAGGCCGAGAGGGCGTGAAGGTTGATGATGAGAAGATCCGAGTGATCCGCGAGTGGCCAACACCAAAAATCGCAAGCGACATCCGTTCCTTCCATGGATTAGCCAGCTTTTATCGACGGTTCATTCATGATTTTAGTTCTTTAGCCGCACCTCTTAACGAACTAACTAAAAAATATGTTTCTTTCAGGTGGGCCGAAGCACAGGAGGCTGCTTTCCAAGCGCTTAAGGACCGTTTGTCCAACGCGTCTGTCCTTGCTTTGCCCGACTTCGATAAGCCCTTCGAACTCGAGTGCGATGCAAGCGGCAACGGAATAGGAGTCGTGTTGATGGAGGAGAAGCGAGCGATTGCCTTCTTCAACGAGAAGCTCAAGGACGCCCATTTGCTCTACCCTACGTATGACAAGGAGTTGTACACCTTGGTGCGCGCATTTGAGGTATGGCAGCACTACCTCATGCCGAGAGAATTCATGGTACACACGGATCATCTCAGCCTCACATACCTAAAGGGCCAGAATAAGCTCAACCGAAGGCACGCAGCGTGATTGGAATTCTTGGAAGCATTTCCATACCACATTAAGCACAAAAAAGGTAAGGATAACGTCGTGGCCGACGCCTTATCCCGCAGGTATGCCTCGATCTCTTCACTATCCGTTGAATTCCTAGGGTTTGCACAGATAATTCCTATGTATGCTAATGATGCGGATTTTAGTGAAATTTATAAAACCTGTGATGCACAAGCTGATGTGAAATATTTTACGCATGATGGATATTTGTTTAGGCAAAAGCGCCTATGTATTCCTATTTGTTCCTTGCGTGATCTACTTGTGCATGAGTCACATAGTGGCGGTCTCATGCTGAAAATACATTTTTATTGGCCTAAAATAAAACGTAATGTTATTTATGTAGTCGCTAGATGTCTTGTTTGCCAAAAGGCTAAATCGCATGCGTCTAACCACGGAGCCTATATGCCACTGCCCGTGCCATCCCACTCTTGGACCGACGTGTCCATGGACTTTGTAGTCGGCTTGCCTAAGTCGTGGGATGACCATGATAGCATTTTTGTTGTAGTCGACCGATTTTCAAAGATGGCACACTTTTTGCCATGTAAAAACACGCACGACGCATCAAAAGTTGCTAAGATTTACTTTAGGGAGGTGGTCCGCCTCCATGGGATGCCGGTTAGTATTGTGAGTGATCGTGATGGGAAATTTCTAAGCCATTTTTGGCGTATTTTGTGGAGTCGTTTAGGGACTAAGTTATTGTATTCTACTTCTTGTCATCCTCAAACGGACAGCCAAACCGAGGTGGTTAACCGTACGCTTGGGTCATTGCTTCACACTCTAGTCACTAAACACACGTCCAAATGGACGGATCACTTGCCTTTTGTTGAGTTCGCATATGACCGAGCAATTCACTCCACTATTAATTGTTCACCATTTGAGGTTGTTTATGGATTTAATCTTATTACTCCACTTGATTTAACGCCTCTACATTTGAGTGATATAGCTAGTTTAGATGGACAGCAGCGTGCGGATCTTATCCAGCAAATGCATGCTAAGGCCAAGCACAACATTGAGAAGGCTAACGCACGCCTTGTGCGCAAGCGCAATGAGGGCCGAAAGATTGTTTCTTTTCAGATTGGCGATTGGGTGTGGCTACACCTAAGGCGTGAGCGGTCCCCTAAGAAGACACGAGGGAAACTTTCACCGCGAGGAGATGGACCATTCCAAGTGGTTGAGAAGATCAACGATAATGCTTATCGTTTGGATCTACCTAGTGAGTATGGTTCGATACATGGTACTTTTAATGTTACTACTTTGCATCTGTTTGAAACAGGGGATGACGCTGATGCTGACCTGGATTCAAGGGCGAATCCATCTGAAGAGGGAGGGGATGATACGAGCCAGACTAGGAGTCTAGCCGCATCTACCGCACCCGTGCCCTTGCCGCCCGAAGGCGCCATCCCACGCTCGCACACGAGGACCCTGCAAGTGAGGCTAAGCACCCTGATCCACGAGGAACTAAAGGCCAAAGACTCACTGGACTCAGCCAGTCTGCGCGCGCCCCAGCCGCACCTCGTCACCACCGAGGCCACCATGGGCCAAGTCGGACCTCTAGCCCAAATTTTGATGTAAGAAATATTCCGGCCACAATGGAACAAGCCTACCAAGTGCCAGCTCAATCGCATCAAAGGTTAGGGAGAACGCCTCACCCAAAGTATCATACTACCGGCGAAAGCCACCTTCGAGCCTTTTGACGATGGACGAATATTTCCCCGCACTATCTTTGGACCATGGTGAGATATGTGTCTTAGAAGTACTCTTTCCAAATTTCATCCAATGCTCCCGAGGGAGTTAAGAGAACGCCTTGTTCTACTCAGCGTGTGCAGAAATAAAGCCCAATGGGCCTCCAGCGAATCCGACTCAAGCATTGGTCACTCTGACTGGACTTTAACTTGACCAGGACCTAGATTGACTTTATTTTATGTTGCTTGACTATTATTTATCTAGATGGATTTTATTATTAAGTAGATAAATAATTAGGAGCGCTTTTAAGTAGTTAAGCGCAAGTGAACTACTAAGTAGGGTTTGGCGGATTTCTTTCCATAAAAAGGGAGAGCCGCCTCTTTGTTTCTTAACATTGATTTTATTAAAAACCAGAAGAAGTTTTCTTCAGTTGATCTCCAAGATCCTTGTTCTATACCCGGTTTGATAAGCCGCGTCTAGCCTCAAGTAAAACACGAATTTTATCATCCATTCCTTAGTTTCGTCGGGGTTGTCTAGGTATTGCACCTAGGAGGGTCCGAGTCCTATTGAAGATCCTCAAAGGATTTTGTCCAGGTTGCCTAGGCATCGCGCTTAGGAGGGTTGGAGTTTCCAACGAGTCACATTTTCCGCATTCAAATCCTTGTCGTTGAGCAACGATCCATCACGTGGAAGGTTTCCGTATTAGGAACCATATCAATCATATCCACTTGGAAGATGCTAGTAAGACAATACGTCAGCCCCAACGCCGATTGAACCAGCCCATGATGGAAGTGGCCAGGAAAGAAGTTCTGAAGTTGCTAGATGCAGGAGTTATCTACCCCATCTCCGATAGCCCATGGGTCAGTCCTATATAGGTCATGCCCAAGGAAACTGGTATCACCATTACCATTGGCCAGGACAGCGAATCCATCCCCACCCGAATCTAGAATGGGTGGCGAGTGTGCATAGATTACCGCCGCTTGAATGCGGCCACTAGGAAAGACCACTTTCCTCTTACCTTCATTGATCAGATGCTGGAACGTCTCACGGGCAAGACTCACTATTGCTGTCTAGACGGTTACTCAGGTTTCCATCAAATCCCAGTTGCCCCCGAAGACCTGGAAAAGACCACCTTCACATGCCCTTTCAGCACCTTTGCCTATAGACGCATGCCCTTCGGCTTGTGTAATGCTGCCGCCACTTTTCAGCGCTTCATGGTGAGCATTTTCTCATAACTAATTGAAAATGGGATCGAGGTCTTTATGGATAACTTCACTGTCTATGGGAATTCCTTTCCCGAGTGCATGGATAAATTGAAGAAGTGTTTAGAGCGCTGCATGGAGACCAATCTTGTCCTAAATTTTGAGAAATGTCACTTCATGGTGGATCGAGCTCTCGTTCTATGTCATATCATCTCGGCCAGGGGAATCGAAGTCAACAAGGCCAAAATTGAGGTGATAGAATCCTTACCCTATCCAGTATGTGTTCGAGACGTGTGATCTTTTTTAGGGCACGCTGGTTTCTACAGACGGTTTATTACAGATTTTTCCAAGACTGCCCAACCTATGTGTCGCTTGCTCAAAAAGGAAGTACCCTTTGATTTTGATGAGAACTGCAAAGCCGCATTTGAACTCCTAAAAAATAAGCTTATCTTAGCCCCGATCATTCGTGCCCCCGATTAGACATTACCTTTCGAGGTCATGTGTGATGCCAGCAATCAAGCCCTAGGCGTCATTCTGGGTCAGAAGAAAGACAAGGAAACCTACGTCATCTACTATGCTTCCAAGCTATTAGATCCAGCCTAGCAGAACTACACAACCACAGAAAAGGAACTCTTGGTCATGGTTTATGCCCTCGACAAGTTCAGGCAATACCTCTTGGGGACTCTTGTTCTCGTTTACTCGGATCACTCAGCCCTTCGATGCTTGTTGACAAAGGCAGATGCCAAACCTCGGCTCATTCGATGGATCTTGTTGCTACAGGAATTCAACCTCTCGATCAAGGATAAGGCAGGAAGAGAAAATTCGCCACTGTGTAACCATGGATGAGGTGCCCTCGATCCTCAAATTCTGCCATTCTAAAGGAGGACATTTCGCGGCCAAGAAGATGACCCTCAAAGTCTTAGAAACTGGTCTTTACTGGCCCACCATTTTCAAGGACAACTACATGTATTGCGCATCGTGCCTCCATGCTAGGCCACCGGAAATATCGGGGCAGGGAATCAGATGCCTTGACAAACATTATCCCGTGTGAGATCTTCGATATATGGGGTATAGATTTCATGGGCCCATTCCCCAATTCCTTCGGTAATATCTACATCCTTCTCGTAGTTGATTATGTTTCAAAGTGGGTCGAGGCCAAGGCAACTCCGACTGACGACTCTAAGGTGGTAGTAAACTTTCTACGCACCAATATCTTCAATAGATTCGGCACACATCGAGCCCTCATAAGTGATCGGGGTACCCATTTCTGCAACCGTGTTGTGGCCTCACTTTTAGCCAAGTACGGAGTCCACCACAGAACATCTACAACCTATCATCCTCAAACTAACGGCCAAGCCGAAGTATCGAACCATGAGGTTAAATCCATTCTAGAGAAGACGGTGAACCAGTCCCGAAAGGATTGGAGTCTGAAATTGGATGACGCCCTCTAGGCTTATCAAACAGCTTTCAAGTCCCCGATTGATATGACGCCCTACAGACTCGCTTATGGCAAGTCTTGCCATCTCCCTGTTGAGATAGAACACAAGGCTTTCTGGGCCATCAGAAAAGTAAATATGGATCTAGGGCAAGCAGGCAAAAACAGACGTTTGCAAATCTAGGAGCTAGAAGAGTTAAGAGACGACGCCTATGAGAACAACATGCTCTACAAGGGCAAGACCAAAGCTTATCATGACAGGCACCTTCATCGCAAAACTTTTTCCATTGGACAGAGAGTATTATTGTATAACTCACGATTGCGATTGTTTGCAAGAAAACTCAAGTCTAAATGGTCCGGACCTTTCGTGGTCACGACAGTTTTTGACCCCGGCTTCAAAGTAAACGGCCACCGGCTGAAGCCCTTCTATGAAGGATTCCAGCCCTCGATCATTGAAGAGATGACGGTGGACCCTCCACTTGTCCAAACCTAGATTGACAGAGCACGTCGAGGTCCCGACGAGTAAATAGGCCACACTGGAGGCATCTGATATGTCGCCCACTCCTTTCTTTTTCCCTTATCTTTTCCGTATCTTTCCAAATTCTCTGATTTTATTCTTTTTTTTCTCCCTTGTTTATATCCCTTAATCTCTGACCTTTCCTTTTCCCAGAATGATTTTATTCCTTTTTATTAGTAATCATTAACCTTTATTTTCTCCTTTTGTCATTATCCTATTTAACTACCTCCTTTTTGAAATTTACAAAGTTATTCTCCTTTCTAGGTGGTTGGGATACGCACAGGTCGCTGTTCTTCAAGCCCAAGGAGCCACGTCGTCTGACAAGGGGGCAGAAAAGTAACCCTAATTAATGAGAAAGCTGCGCCATTTATTGCCAGCGTCAGCCCCTTTTCTCTTTCCCACGCTCCCTCTTCGTCCTCACTCTCATCACATCATTGTCATCTCTCTCTTCCACCAACACGCAACCCTCAGCACTCTCCTCTCAACAATCTCCATCGTCACTGTCCTCTCCCATCGCCATCAGCCATGGCTAAAACGAAGAAAGCTATCAAAAAGCTCAGCTCAGGACCACAGCTTGAGAGCCCTGACAGCCCGGCTCCGTCAAAATCAAGATTTCTCTCCACCACCCTTACCTCTTTCAAAACAGCCACCCCTCCCTCCACCCATGGCAACCCCATACCAGAACCCCCAGCGCCCTCTCCACACTCCGGATCCCGAGACACGGAGTTCACTCCCATCGAGGATGACGTCGAGCTCGAGATCACTGGCTCCATCCCGCCAACTTCGACCACTACACGAAGTTGCCGCGTGGTCAAGCTCCCTCCAGGATCTTTGACCGCTTAGCCAAGAGCCAAGCCTACTCCAAAAGAAACGTCACCAGCGGCTAGGAAACTCCCTTTGGATGCAGCCATAGACGATTTTCTAGCCATCGGCTCGAACCAAGAGGAGCCTCTAGTACAGCCAGACCTGGAGGAAGAAGGAGATGATAAGGCTAAGCCAGATGATGGCCAAGAGGAAGGCACTAGAGAGAGTGCTGAGGACAAAGAAGAAGATGCTGAAGCCTTCGAGCCTCTCAGGGCAGCGGAGAAAGAAGCTGCTGAAAAGAAAATGAGGGAGAAGGAGGCCGCAGCAAATTCGGCGACAAAGAAGGGCAAGGCAAAGACACCGGCTAGAGCAGAGCCGCCGGCAGAAGGAACGCCGGTGGACAAAAAGAGAAAGTTGTCCTCTTCCAGCAAGGCCAAGGCCTCGACCTCCAAAAAGGCTCGAGGTCCAAACACCATAGCTGTCGAGGGCAAGACGCCAATCCCCCCTTCAGGCCCCGATCAAACTCCCACCAGGTGACTTCTGACCTCTCTAAACCTCATGAATGGTTAGTTTTTAATGATAAGCCCTCCTTAGATAAACTGCATATGTTGAACTCCAAAGGCGTTCGCTCCTGTGCGCGCCAGGATATGGACTTTTTGGCCAAAATGGGCATAGAATCTCGGGTACAAGAGTTTGTTGCTAATATCGGTTGGGAATCTCTATTCTATTTAGAACACCCAACCTTTATTGAACTCTCGCTTGAGTTCTTTACCACTTTTTGGGTTGCTTCTGATAACTTTAAGCCCAAGGGAAAGTTTGGGCCCAATTCTTCCACTCCTGGTCTTGTCAATTTTAGATTGACGACAAAATGGGCCCATCTGACCCTTGGCAAGTTCAATTGTTTGCTTGGTTTTGTTCAGCCTGATGAGTTAAATTCTGCTTTGTATAAGAATGCCTTGACTGTTATACCCCCTATTTTTTATGCTTCTGTTGCATTTCTTGAGCTCGCCAATGACCCCAATGCTAAATTTGACCCTAAGTTCAGTAAAGCCCATGAAATTGTTGACCCTGTATTGCGCATCCTGCATAGATATCTAGCCCTCACCTTCTCTGGTCAGTTTGGATCCTCGGGACAGTTATCTATGCAGGAGCTTTTCTTTTTATTTTGGGTCGCCTCGGGTATTCTTCATGTTCTAAATGGCTCCTGAGGCCCCATTTTAGGATCCCTTATCTCTTTGCTTGCCGTGAAAATGCATGATATTGACTTGTATGACAACAACCTTTCTGAACCCCTCGCGTTCAAAGATTTAGATGTCCGTACCCTAGATGGTATGGGTCATTTATGTGTCTCACAAGGTGTGCTAAGTTTCTCTGCAGGTTCCACCCCAGCTGGAGATAAGGCTTTCGGGACCAAGACTAGTGGCCACTTCGACTATCCAGACCTTTCAAGCCCCCGATACGCCCGTTCCGCCTGCCCAAGCCGAGATAACTCGTCAAACCCCAGATACGCCCGTAGCAGTCAAACCCCCGATTCCAGCGCTCGTCCATGACCCAGTCCAGACTTGTCTTCTCCAAGCGATCCTTAGGGCCCATTCTTTGTCTCTTCCTTGGCAGGTGAGTAACACTCTTCATCACAAACAGGCAAGGGCTAGATTCCGAAGAAGATAAGTGTGGGGAGAAATATTATCAAGGGCACAAAAGAGCAAGCAGAGAAATCAAGAATCGAGGCCACGACAGCAACGCAGTATTACTTCCTCACCACACCAAAACTCAAGTGTGGGTAAGTAAAAGTCAATTTCCATGGCCTCGAAATCAAGCGCCTCAAGCAGTATTTAAAGCTCTACCAGCCCAGCTCCAGTTTAGAAAAAGAGAAAAATTAAATACTGATGCAAGTTTCGAGCTGAAAAAGAAGAAAAGTAAATGTCTGCCTACTTTTTCATTAAAAAAAAGAAAAAAAATCGAATAATAGCAGAGCAGGCGTAGCAGAAGGCAGTCATTCGAGCCCCCGAGGCAGCAAGAGATCTCCCCCACTGAAGAAATCCGCAGACATCATCTAGCCCTCACCATCGTCCCTCTTCAACGGGTGTTACTCACCATCTCGCCTTCTTTCAAACCAAGGAATTCGCTTCCTCTAGATTTGTTTTCTTCCCCTTTTCTTTTCTTTTCTTTTCTTTTCTTTTCTTTTTCCCTTCTCCCTTCATCTCTATTTCTCTTACCTCGCTCCCTCCAATACTCTCTCCTGCTTTCTTTTTCTTTTTCTTTTTCTTTTCCTTTTCTTTTCTTTTCTTTTCTTTTCTTTTCTTTTGCAAAGTCATCTCGAATCGTTAGATTGCCCTCGCATGTGACCTACAGTACTCGGATTGATGTGCAAGCTCTACCTTGTGTCGAGTTATTTGCATTTTGAGTGTAGCCTAGACACATATTTTGTTGCGAGTATGAGTGCAAACACATATCTAGGTGAGGACTGCTGATGAATAGGTTTGATCTGGAAAAGTCTAGTTGATATGGTCATTATCCTATTAGCCAGATGCAGGTGCTTTTCTAAGGCTGGATGTGTTCTAGTTTGGTGTAGTTTGCTGATTCACATGTCTATTTTGTGTGTTGGGGATTGAAGATATATGTTATTGATTGAGGTAGTTTTACAATTTTTGATTAACGCTCGAGGTCGAGCATTGGGGCAGTGTGGGGATGTTATGGTCACGATTCTACCTTCTTTTCCAGCCCTTTCGGGGGCATGACTCTGCTAATTGACCCTTATTTCTATCTTTATTGCAGATCAGCGCCAATAGAAGGAAAAGATCGAAAAGACGCATTTTTGGAGTGATTCTGAGGATTTCCAGCTTCAAGGCCTAGAAGATCAGATTGTCGTCGAGCCCTCGACGCTAACCAAACCAGTGAGCTATCTCTCGCCCGTGATACTTCTGTCTCTTCTCTCATCGAAAACCAAAGAGAAGCATCTTCGAAGATCTGCACGGGATTCCATGCGCTTCTAGAAGATACCAGGAGCGCCAGAGATTCCAGAATATCCTCTCGAAAGGACATGTGCTATCAATCCCCCATTGCTTCTCTCTCCCCTTAGCTATTTTATCCCTAGCTAGTTTTAGCTTATTTAAGCTTAGCTTTAGGGTTTTTGTAAGGGCGGCTGTCCTAGGACTTACACACATCACTTCATCTTTTACCCTAATTCTTAGGGTCCTTACTCTCTAGGGTATTTAAGGCAGCCATTGGTTTTGTAAAGGAAAAATCTTCCTCCTTGATTATTAATTAATCCTACGGTTTTCTCGAAGCCTTTTACCTTTTATTCTCTTTGTTGCATGATTATTATTATCTACTGTTCATATTATAGTATGAGTAGCTAAATACCATCCTCTTAGTAAAGGGTGTTTCAAGGGTTGTAAGGTTCGGTTAAGAGGTCTAATGCATGCTTAAGATATTCTCTTGTTGCATATGATTGTTTACCATTTTAATCCCATACTCATTTAGAAACGTTAAGGGCTTGATCAACTGTTAATATTTCTGTGTGAGTAGAGTCATTCTCTTGGTTATAACTGACGTGAATCCTTGAGTTAGAGTAGACACCTAGTGGAGGTAGCGTGAGAGGCCTCTATCTAGGGGTAAACGGTCATTTAGGGTATGTGATGCGAGCCTGACAAACTGAGTTGTCACGCCCTAGATCTGTCTTGCCTCCCCTTCATGGGCGTTCTGAGTATTGCCTCCCCGCATTCGTGCCTGGGAGGATGGCGGAACGTCAAGGCCACCTCATATGTGGAAACGGGGGGTGGCTTTTATCTATGAAGGTAAGTAGGGGATGCCGTGTGGAAACGCGGTCCCCATAGCAGGTCTGTACATGAGTTTAGACTATCTTTGTGTCGATGATTAACTGACCTAGAAAGCAACCCGAGAACACCTTTTGCTAAGATCTCTTCCCATCTAATTAGTATTATCTCTTTTATAGTTTTTCTTGCCCTCGAATTGCTTTAGGATATCTTGCCCTGGATTGCGTTTTACTTTCATGCCCTGGATAACTGTTTTAATTACTTGCCTTGTTAGCTCCCTCATCTGAGTTGATTAATCCGTTAATCGACTTAACCCCCCTCCCCCCAGTATTGCTTGTTTGTGTTCTGTTGCAATCGTTCTCTGTCATACATCTTTACTAACATTTTATTCCTTCAATCTCTGTGGTTCGACCCTGTCTTACCCTGTACACATTTATTTGTGCATCTAGGCATCAGGATAAATATTAAGTACATTTGATTGACAATCAGTGGAACAAGCTTGGGGGGGGGTTTGGGGTTCCGCAAATTAAGGGAATTTAACCTCGCGCTTTTGGCTAAGCAAGGTTGGCGTATTATTCAGCATCCTAACTCTCTCCTGGCTAGAGTGTTGAAGGCCAGATATTTTCCATCGGGAAGCTTCCTAGATGCCCCGTTAGGCTCTCGTCCTAGTTATCTTTGGAGAAGTTTCTTGGCTGGACGTGACGCACTTGCAAAAAGGTGCATTTGACAGGTGGGGAACGGTGAACGAATCCTTATCTGGGATGACCCATGGATTATGTCCTCCTTATCTGGTTTAGCTCATTCCCCGGTCGCTCTTCTTCAAGCAGACGCAATAGTAAATTATTTGATGGAACGCGGAATGGGTAGGTGGAATGCTCAATTGGTGCACTAGATTTTCAACCCCGCAGAATGCGACGCCATTTTGGCGATGCCTGTTAGTCTTTTCCGTCCCCCTGATAGGATCGTATGGCGGTTTTCGACCTCCGGAAAGTTCACCGTAAAGAGTTGCTATCACTCCCTTCTGTCTGAGTCACCTAATGCTGGTCACCAGGCAACCAATGATTTTTTGTGGTTAGCTCTGTGGAAACTACAGATTCCTCCCAAGTTTAAAAATTTTGTCTGGCGGTTGGTTCATAATGGGCTCCCAACAAAGGAGAACCTATTCAACAGAGGCATTATTGGAGAAGACTCCTGCTCATTATGTCATGGGCCGACTGAGTCTATCGATCATCTTTTCTTGCATTGCACGGTCACACTCAACCTCTGGAATTTGAGTCACACCCCCCTTGGGTGTCAGTTCTCTTTGAATGCACTGCTAATTAATTGGCTTAGTTATCTTAGGGACACGTTTCACTTTCAGTTTTGGAAGAGGTGATCTCAATTCTTTGGGCTGTTTGGAATTCTAGGAATGACCTAGTGTTCAAATCGATGGTTACATCTCCGCAAGAGGTCCTTTTCTGTGGCGCTAGGTTGCTAGGGGAGTATAGAGAAATAAATGATAGAAGTGGAGATGAGAACAACTCTGTCTCTTTGGCATTCGCGTCTGACTAGGGCCACTGATGCGAATCCACGCATCCAACTACCGTTACCACCAGCTGGTCCAATGACTCGAGCCAGAGCAAGAAAGCTTCAAGACCGATTGTCATCTCTCATTCACAAGGAGCTGGAATGCGAGATGTCAAGTGCGGAAGCTGCACTTCGAGAGAAAACCCCTAGAGTTGTGAATCTCCTTACATTCACAATAGCCGATGATGATTCTGCTAGAAACGGCACTTGACCGTTTGTCACAAAATGACTCTTGTCCGATTCGTTCAAAACGGCTCTGACCGTTCTCACGAAATCGGCATCTGCCCGTTTCACTCAGCCGTTGCCGATTCACTCATCTGTTGCCCGTGCCGATTGTTCAAAACGGCTCCTGCCCGTTTTGCGTGTCCAGAAGCTGGCGCGTTGACTGAAGATTTAAGTTGTTGACTTTAAATTACTTTAAGCTTAATTAGTTAATTAAACAGTTTAATTAGTTAAACTATCTTCCTATTTTAGAAGTCCTACTTCTATTCCTATTAGGTTTGCTTTTAGGGTTTGTTTGTAACCTATATAAGGAACTACTTTGCCTCCTTATTAGGTTGGCTGTTATTTGATAAATTGAGATATTCTCTTCAATCTCCGCCCCTTGTTCAAGTTGGTTGAACCTTGTTCTTCTTGAGTCCGCAATACTTGAGTCGTATACAAGTAAATCTTGGAATTGTATTATTGTGTCGTTTATCTTAGTGTGATTCTCACATTGTTGAGTCTAGTCCTAAGAATCCGATTCAAGACCCTTGACTTGAAATCGATTAGGGCTCTTAGCACAGGTTAGCTAAGTGGTCTAAGCTCGTACTTGTCGAGTTATCTATTTCCGCAGGAAATCCGTCTTTGAACAAAGATCAAAATTGGTGCTACGCATCCTAAGGAACCAGGATCTTATCAGTTGGTAGCGGAGCTTAAGGCGTTCAAAGATTGGTAAGTATCTTAATTGTTTTCAAGTTTTCATCGTTGAAATCGGTATTTCTTTCTACTCCATTCAAAACCGATTTCTTTGCTGTGCTTGGTTCGTTTATGTGCAAAATTCTAGCAGTGTCGAAATTATATTTATATACATAGCTGTTGAAGGCCAATTTTGGTGATTTTGGTCTTGTTGGAAAGCGGTGCCTGTTAGGGTTCCAAATCAAAAAGAATCAAGTGATTCAGATACCGGAGTCAAAAGCTATAGCCGATTTACTACCAAATCCTGCACAATTTTCAGTTGTCGAAATTAATTTTAATATATAGCTACTGAAGTCCGTTTTGAGTTAAAAAGGATCCGTTGGAAAGCTGAATCTGTTGGTCTTTCAAATCAAAAAGAATCGGTCGATTCGGAGTTCAGAGTAAAAAGTTCTGATCAAAACACTAAATTGTGTTTTGCTGTCAAAAAAAAAAAAAAAAAAAAACAGGGAAAATACCCAAAGAAAAGAAAGGGATTCGATTCTGCAAATACAAAAATATATAGAAGTATCTGCTCTATAAAAACTAGATTTATCAAGGAATTAAATTGCACTGCGATTGGATATTACAATCATAACTGAAATTGAATTTGTTTGAGTCCGTTCGAGTCAATTTGAGCTTTCTTGATTCCTTGAAATTGCCTTCTACTCTACTTGCTATTTGTTTGATTGGTTGTTCTCACAATTACTCAAATATCAAGTGTCACCATTCTTTTCAGTGCTAGTTTTCTTTGAGAGTCTTCTTGGAAGCTTTTCTTTGGATTCTTGAGTCTCACTAACACTTGAACATTGCAGGGAATTTTGAGAGAATTTTGTGAGATTATTAGAGTGATTAAACACGAGAGTAAACACGTGAGGGAGTGCTAGGTTAGTGCAATTTTACGTTTTCTTTGGTGTTGTGAATTTCAGGAAAAGTAAAAGATGTCTCAAGAGGGAGTACAACAACCCGATCTGACGGCTATGCTAGCCAACATGACGGAACAACTCCGAACATTGAATGAACGGCAAGTAACTGCCAATGAGCGGCAGCTAACTGCCGATGCAAGAATGGCTAGGGTGGAAGCGTTAGCTACCATAAATCCAGTTCCTATAGCCGCGAATAACCAACGTGATGGCCGTTTGACTGATCTATCCGAAGAAGATGACAACGCCCGTCGACCACGTGATGTGAATCGTCGGCGTAATCTTGCTTTGGTCCCTCCTAGGCGACTTGCCAAACGTGGTCCACAATTGCCACATTCTGATTTGGAAGGAGAACCTGATGGGGGAGAAGGCTGGATAAATGCAAGGGATGGACAGAGGAGAGAGAGACGAGACCGTCGTGATGGTAGGAGAGAACGGGAGGATGACCGTTTGGATGCTAATCTCAGCAGCATCAAAATGAAAATACCTCCGTTTGAGGGTACTGACGACCCTGATACCTTCTTGACATGGGAACGGAAAGTAGATGCTATTTTCTTATGCCACAATTATTCAGAGGGTAAAAAGGTCAAGTTAGCAGCAGTAGAATTCAGTGGATATGCTAGTCATTGGTGGGAGCAGCTCAACCTGAAGAGAGCCGCTGTTTATGCTGGTCCGATTAATGACTGGGTTGAGATGAAACAGGCGATGAGACAACGGTTTGTCCCTGCCCACTTTCACCGTGAGCTTCATCAACGGCTTCAAACCTTGAAGCAGGGCAGCAAGGTAGTTGGTGCCTACTTTAATGAGATGGAGATTGCTTTAGCTCAAGCAAAAATTACTGAGGAACCTGAGGTAACGATGGCTCGGTTTATTGCTGGTTTGAATGCAGAGATTGCCGACGCCCTGGAGCTGACGCAATACAATACTCTTGAGGAGATGCTTCACATGGCTCAAAAGATTGAGAAGCATCGGAAAGCTAAGAGCTCTTCTAAGTCTCCTGGATCGACACCGTGGAAGAAGCCGTCTTGGTATAAGGAAGACAGAACGGCTTCTACCGTTCCGAAGACACCCGTTAGTGCCGTTATCCCGTCCAAAACGGCTACTACTAAACCTTACACTCCACCTGTGGATCGGCCAGCCACTAAGGAAATTGTTTGTTTCAAATGCAACGGTCGAGGACACAAGAAAGCGGAGTGTTCGAATAAGAGAGTCTTCATCATACGGCCGAATGGAGAGGAAGAATCGGATGATGAACAGGAGATAACAGAACCTGAGGAAAACGGTCAGACCGATTCGGATATTGACTGTCAGAGAGGTGAGCATGTTCAGTTGCTTGTCATCCGACGGAACCTGAGCGTGCAGACCACAGATGAAGTGTGTGATGAGGAGCAACGGACCAATCTGTTCCACACCCGAGGTGTGATTGATCACAAGGGTTGTTCCATTATTATAGACAACGGAAGCTGCACCAACTGTGCCAGTGCGCTGATGGTTCATAAGCTGGACTTGCCGACGGTAAAGCATCCGAAACTGTATCGTCTACACTGGATGACGGATGACAACGGTATTAAGGTGACCAAACAGGTACTTGTTAAGTTCCGTATCGGCAAATACCAAGATGAGGTTCTCTGTGATGTTGTGCCGATGCAAGCAAGCCATATCCTCCTTGGACGCCCATGGCAGTTTGATCGCGAAGCGAATCATGATGGGAAGAGAAACCTCTACAAATTGGTTAAGGATGGTTAGAAATTCACCTTGGCACCGTTAACACAAGCTGCAGTGTTTGAGGATCAGCAATGGCTTGCTAAGTCACATGCTGAATATGAAATTGCAAAACAGCTTGCGAGAGAAAAAGAAGGTTTGAGTGTGAAAAGTATAGAGGGAACCACTGAGTGTAAACATTCGCATGAAAACAGCAAGCATGCAGAGGGCGAGTGTAAACATTCGCACGAAAAGAGTAAGCGTGCTGAGAGTGGCATTGAGAGAATAGGAGAGGTAAATAAAAAGAAATTGAGTGTATATGCCAAGGGGAGCGAAGTGAGGAGAGCCATGCTTTCTCATAACAACTGTTTTGACGCAAGCCGTCCTCTACTTCTAATCCGTTTTCGCTCTTCTTGTTTAACCTCCACTGAAACGGAACGGCACAACACCGTTCCGAATGGTATATCTTCTCTCTTGCAGGAATTTGGAGATGTTCTACCCGAAGAGATGCCACCTGGCTTACCTCCGATTCGAGGCATCGAACATCAGATCGACTTTGTTCCTGGATCGGCAATTCCCCATCAGCCGGCTTACCGATCCAATCCAGAGGAGACAAAGGAGCTGCAACGGCAAGTGGACGATTTGCTTGCGCGTGGGTACGTTCGGGAGAGTCTGTCTCCATGTGCCGTTCCAGTCATTCTAGTCCCAAAGAAGGATGGATCTTGGCGCATGTGTGTTGATTGTCGAGCAGTCAACAAAATCACTGTAAAGTATCGCCATCCTATTCCTCGATTGGATGATATGTTAGATGAATTAAGTGGTAGTAAATTATTTTCTAAAATTGATTTAATGAGTGGATACCACCAGATTCGTATGAAAGAGGGGGATGAATGGAAAACTGCTTTTAAGACTAAGTATGGTTTATATGAATGGATGGTTATGCCGTTTGGCTTGACTAATGCTCCTAGCACCTTTATGAGATTAATGAACCATGTACTTCGGCACTTAATTGGTAAATTTGTTGTAGTTTATTTTGATGACATTTTAATCTATAGCAAATCATTGGATGAGCATGTTTTACATCTTAAGGAAGTTTTTCTAACACTTCGTGAGCAGAAATTATATGCTAAACCTAGTAAGTGTTCTTTTGCATTGGAACAAGTTGGTTTTCTTGGTTTCATTGTAAGTGCAGATGGCGTTAAAGTGGATGAAGAGAAGATCCGCGCAATACGGGAATGGCCGACGCCGAAGGCCGTTACCGATGTGAGATCGTTCCATGGATTAGCAAGCTTCTATCGGCGTTTTGTAAAGGATTTTAGCACCATTGCCGTTCCATTGAATGATTTAACAAAAAAGAATGTTGTTTTCAGGTGGGAGCAACAACAGGAGGAGGCGTTTGCTACCCTCAAGGAACGGCTCTATGTCGCTCCCGTGCTAGCATTGCCCGACTTCAGCAAGGCGTTTGAGATAGAGTGCGACGCCAGCGGATTAGGAATCGGTGCCGTTCTGCTGCAGGAGAAACGACCGATTGCCTTTTTCAGTGAGAAGCTCAAGGATGCTCAGCTCCGATATCCGACCTATGACAAGGAATTCTATGCCCTTGTCCGAGCGTTAGAAACATGGCAACACTATCTGATGCCAGGGGACTTTATCATCCACACAGACCATTTGAGCTTGAAGTACCTAAAGGGTCAAGGGAAGCTCAATCGGCGACATGTCGTTTGGATGGAGTTCATAGAGGCGTTCCCTTACCACATTCAGTACAAGCAAGGTAAAGAGAATATTGTTGCCGATGCGCTATCGTGACGGTATGTGCTGATTACTTCTCTAAATGCCAAATTGCTTGGATTTTCGCACATTATAGAGCTCTATGCAACCGATTCCGCTTTTGGTGCTATTTACTTGCATGGCGTTTCTATTTCTGGTTCTAAATTCTACAAGCATGAGGGTTATTTGTTTAAAGGCAAACATTTGTGTATTCCTCATTGCTCTCTTCGTGAATTACTTGTGCATGAAGCCCATAGTGGTGGCTTAATGGGTCACTTTGGCGTGACTAAAACCTTGGATGTATTGCATGATCACTTTTATTGGCCTCACATGAAGCGTGATGTTGTCCGCATTATTGCTAGATGTTTAATATGTCGTCGAGCCAAGTCGAAATCTGCTGGTCATGGAGAATACATGCCGTTACCTGTCCCTTCTCACCCTTGGACCGATTTGTCTATGGATTTTGTCGTTGGATTGCCTAGGTCTAAGAACGGAAAGGATAGTGTATTTGTTGTGGTGGACAGATTTTCGAAGATGTCCCACTTTATTCCATGTTCTACTACTTGTGATGCTACTCAGGTCGCTGATTTGTTCTTTCGTAAAGTAGTCCGTTTGCATGGTATACCCTTAACTATTGTGAGTGATAGAGATACTAAGTTTCTTAGTCATTTTTGGCGTGTTTTGTGGAAGAAACTTGGTACTAAATTATTGTATTCTACATCTTATCACCCACAAACCGATGGTCAAACTGAGGTGGTAAATCGGACTCTTGGCTCCCTTTTACGCACCTTAGTTAGTAAGCATGTTTCTACTTGGGTTGATCATTTACCGTTTATTGAATTTGCTTACAACCGTGCTGTTCATTCTACTACTCATTACTCGCCGTTTGAACTTGTGTATGGATTTAATCCTAGAACTGTTTTGGATTTAACTCCCTTACCTTTGAGTGATGTTGTAAGTTTAGATGGTGCACAAAAGGCTGATTTTGTCAAGCAATTGCATGCTAAGGCAAAACAGAACATTGAGCGCATGAATGACAAGCTTGTGCAGAAACGGAACGAGGGCCGACGGCTAGTGACGTTCCAGGTGGGCGATTGGGTCTGGTTGCATATGCGCAAGGAGCGTTTTCCTGACCAACGCCGTGGCAAGCTATCTCCTAGAGGAGACGGACCGTTCCAGATTGTTGAGAAGATCAACAACAATGCCTACCAACTGGCATTGCCGAGTGAGTATGGTGCCGTTAGCTCTACTTTCAATGTTTCTGACTTAGAGCTGTTTGATACAGATGACGAGTATGGACTTTCCGCTGATACCGATTCGGATTCGAGGGCGAATCCTTCCGAAGGGGGAGGGAATGATGCGAATCCACGCATCCAACTACCGTTACCACCAACTGGTCCAATGACTCGAGCCAGAGCAAGAAAGCTTCAAGACCGATTGTCATCTCTCATTCACAACGAGCTGGAATGCGAGATGTCAAGTGCGGAAGCTGCACTTCGAGAGAAAACCCCTAGAGTTGTGAATCTCCTTACATTCACAATAGCCGATGATGATTCTGCTAGAAACGGCACTTGACCGTTTGTCACAAAACGGCTCTTGTCCGATTCGTTCAAAACGGCTTTGACCGTTCTCACGAAATCGGCATCTGCCCGTTTCACTCAGCCGTTGCCGATTCACTCATCTGTTGCCCGTGCCGATTGTTCAAAACGGCTCCTGCCCGTTTCGCGTGTCCAGAAGCTGGCGCGTTGACTGAAGATTTAAGTTGTTGACTTTAAATTACTTTAAGCTTAATTAGTTAATTAAACAGTTTAATTAGTTAAGCTATCTTCCTATTTTAGAAGTCCTACTTCTATTCCTATTAGGATTGCTTTTAGGGTTTGTTTGTAACCTATATAAGGAACTACTTTGCCTCCTTATTAGGTTGGCTGTTATTTGATAAATTGAGATATTCTCTTCAATCTCCGCCCCTTGTTCAAGTTGGTTGAACCTTGTTCTTCTTGAGTCCGCAATACTTGAGTCGTATACAAGTAAATCTTGGAATTGTATTATTGTGTCGTTTATCTTAGTGTGATTCTCACATTGTTGAGTCTAGTCCTAAGAATCTGATTCAAGACCCTTGACTTGAAATCGATTAGGGCTCTTAGCACAGGTTAGCTAAGTGGTCTAATCTCGTACTTGTCGAGTTATCTATTTCCGCAGGAAATCCGTCTTTGAACAAAGATCAAAATTGGTGCTACGCATCCTAAGGAACCAGGATCGTATCAGCCACCCAAGTGATTGGACCCTCTCGAACTGGTTTGTGTTTCATTTCCCGTGAGAGTGACGGAAGATGCATTGTTTCTAGCCACGAGTGCGCCTTTTTTCGTATGGAAACTACTGTGGGTGAAGGGTTAGTGGTGCGAAGAGTTTTCGAGCTTGCTAGGGATCGTGGCTACGGACGGGTACAAATCCAGTCTGATTGTTTAGAATTGATCCAAACTATTAATTCTGAGTCTCAGTCCTTCTCTAGCTTGGGGGTGATCGTTGCGGATATCTCTCGCCTTGCTTTACAGTTCAATTCCTGCACTTTTGTTCATGTCAAAAGAACTGCTAATGTTGAAGCTTATGCTCTTGCTGGAAGAGCTTATGTAATAGGTCTGTCTGAATCTTGGGACGATTTATGTCCTGGAAAAAAATAGTTGTGTGAATGGTTTAATATTCTCAATTCTTAACTAAGATGTTACCGGTTCAATTTTTGCATATGCAAAAATTAATTATCCGCTAAAATTACTTTACTCTTTAACGAGTCAATCAGATATGACAATATTTTACTTTTTAAGAAACCAACCAGATGTGAATATAATTAATTCTAGTCTAGTTGGTTTAGAGATATTTTCTATTTTAGATCTTAAAAAACTAGAAGAACATTTTCTGTTTTCCTTTTCCCATAAAAGTTATAGGAAGTTGGAAGATTTTATGAATATGGAATAGTCAATTTAGCTTTTTTAGAGAATGGGATCCAAAGTCCGACGTTGATGAGATTTGGTGTTGAAGTGGCCATTTTTTCTTTATAAAAAAAAAATCCACCGATACCTATATTGGTTTTTTTGCGTGTGTATATATTTAAAGTCTCATAAAATGTAGCAGTTGATGGTGGAAGCATTCACGATGCGAGTGGCAAGTGGCTTGGTTGCAATCCAGGTAGACAACCTTAATTAGAGTTCTTCTTGCTCTCGGGAGGCAGAGGTCATTCCCAATTGCTTTAGGAGGGTCAAACTTTTTTATGATTTGGGACGGATGGGAAGTCCCGTAAAAGAGAAATTCTTGGGTGTTTCGGGGATGCCAACTCAAAAGTAAAAGTTGGCATACTCACCCAATAATTAATAGACACGTTTCTATTTTTTTTTTACATGTCAGATAAAATTAAAACTCTTTTCTACCGCACCTCGTTTGCTCTCTCTCTCACTGTCACTTCAAAATTCAAAAACCCTACTCTCTCTCTCTTCTTCCTTCCAATTTCCCCTCTCGCCTTCTCATCTCCGCCGCGACAATGCATGAGATCCTTCACATTTATGCGCCGAGCACGACATAGACTACACCAAAAAGTACACTGACGATTCTGAGCTCCAGTTGGAGAGAATCAACGTCTACTAAAATGAAGCAAGTTGTGGCCGCTTTGTCCCTCGCGCCGTCCTCATGGATTTGGAGCCTGGAACCATGGACAGTCTCAGATCTGGCCCCTACAGCCAGATCTTCTGCCCTGACAACTTCATCTTTGGTCAGTCCGGCGCTGGAAACAACTGGGCTAAGGGTCACTACACTGAAAGATCAGAACTCATCGATTCTGTACTCTATGTTGTGAAGAAGGAAGCAAAAAATTGCGATTGCTTACAAGGTTAGTAACAGTACTCATTAGCCTACTTGTTGATTTCTCTCTTTTTGTTTCCTTTTTTTTCTTGTTGCTGATTGGATTATTTGGTGTTTGATTTGGTGCAGGGTTTCAAGTGTGCCATTCTCTTGGTGGTGGTACTGGATCTGGTATGGGTACGCTTTTGAGTTCAAAGATCCGAGAAGGGTATCCGGATAGGATGATGCTTACTTTCTCCGTCTTCCCGTCACCTAAGGTTTCTGACACTATTGTGGAGCCTTATAATGCTACTCTGTCGGTGCATCCGCTTGTGGAGAATGCAGACGAGTGTATGGTTCTTGACAATGAAGCTATCTACGATATCTGCTTCCACACACTCAAACTCACCACCCCAGCTGTAAGTTTTTTCTCTGCTTTCATTCTTGCAACTTCGTATTTTCATTCTTGTAATTTTAGTTAGTTTATTGGCTTGGTATGTAGCTTAGTAGTAGTTGTATCTTATTTTCTTGTTCTATTGTGGCAGTTGGTGATTTAAATCATTTGATATATGCAACTATGTCTGGAGTTACATACTGCTTGAGGTTCCCTGGGTAATTGAATTCTGATCTCAGAAAGCTTGCTGTGAACCTCATTCCATTCCCACGTCTCCACTTTTTCATGGTTGCTTTTGCTCCCCTCACCTCACGTGGGTGGCAGCAGGATGGATAAGATGGAATTCACCGAGGCTGAGAGCAATATGAACGATCTTGTTTCTGAATACCAGCAATACCAGGATGCAACTGCTGATAAGGAAGCAGAGTATGAGGATGAAGATGCAGAATACCAGGAAGAAGAGTATCATTAGTAGTGTGTTTTGCTCTTGAAACCTCAACTTCCTGTTGGTGGTTTAACTTTCTTATTACCATAGGCTACATTTTGTTTTGTAAGCAAGGAGACTTCAAAAAATTGTTGTTATGTGTTACTGTATCCTTTTCATTATTAGGTAGTTACCAATTTCAGTATTAGTTGAATTTTTATCCTCTTGCCATCCGATCGATTAGTTTGCTTTTATGTTATGGTTGATTGCAATTGATTGGGAGCTTCTGAAATTAACCTATATTTGGTGCTCTTTATTCCATCAGGTTTTGACATTTAACGTTATTTAATCATTTGGTTAAATATCAACAAATGAGGATAGGTTTTCAGTTTGAGTCGTGCACGATTTATAGAAAGAAATAAAGTTTGATGAACTTCCTGTTTACCAACGGGAATTATCTCCTTTTTCTGATTCTAATTTTCTGAAATTAGAACTTTTTCTTTTCCAATAGAAAACTAAAAATTGTGTTTATTTTGAACTAAATATGGAAATTTTTAAAAACTAGAAATGTGTTTATTTGACAACTATTTTCACTTGTATGGAGAATTTTGCAAATTAATAAAGCTGTTTGATCTTATATCATTTGAAGAATTTTACAGCAAGCAAGCTGCAGCAGGAAACGTTTTGCTGCATAAATTGTAATGTAAGCAACAGAATTTTACATGAATTATTCCTCACTAAGTTCAAACAAGAAAAAAAGAAGTATTCATGGGAATGGCATTCTATTACATACTTTAAATTTGTAAGGTCTGGTATGAATCTACCATACGATCATTACTCTAGCAGATTTGGCAGCAAGCTTGGTTATGCAGCTTCTTCACCAGGTTTGCAACCATCAGACTTCATCATCTCAAAAACAGACATAGCATGGTCAAGCCTCTCAATTCCACACAAAATCTTCAAGAACCCATAGTACCCCTTCTTACCAAGCTTATCACCATACCCTGCACTCTTCATTTTATCAATCATCTCATCCCCTTCCCCAACTCTTGCAGCCTGATACAAACTCCTAGTCAGAGCAAGATAGGTAGTCTCATTGCCATGACAACCCCATTCTCCCATCCTAGAAAACAATTTCATTGCATCCTCGGTCCACCTAATCTTACACAAATTGCAAATCATCACATTAAACATTTCCACATCCCTTGGAACCCCACGAACAGCCAATTACCATTTCATTAGCAACCTAATTACACAAGACTGTATTCAAAAGAGTGCATCTAATAACATTTTCTATATGCATTTTTTAATATCAACAAACATAACCTGTCCTATTGTATGATGCAATTTACAAATGTAATTTCTAAACAGTATAGCAAGAATTGTTGTTTGCTATAAAATCCTCGATGAGAGATTCATTTTTCGTCCTATCAAACAGAAATAGTGCTAAAATTTTGCAGAATGAATGTGAAAGCAAATACACAGCACAAACAGATAAAGCTTGGGATGAAACATTTGTATAAGTAACCAGCATACCTTAGAGAAGTTAAGGTTTAAAGCAGCCATGATTGCGAGCTCTAGAGACCAGAATCTGCGTTAAGAAGAAGAAAAGAAGCTGATAAAACTAAACCCAATTTGGGTTCTTCCATTTGTAGGAGCCAGATCTGAGACTGTCCATGGTTCCATGCTCCAAATCCATGAGGACGGCGCGAGGGACAAAGCGGCCACAACTTGCTTCATTATAGTAGACGTTGATTCTCTCCAGCTGGAGCTCGGAATCGCCGGTGTACTTTCCGGTGTAGTCTATGTCGTGCTCGACGCATACAACCTCCCAGAACTTGGCACCGATCTGGTTGCCACACTGGCCTCCTTAGATGTGAAGGATCTCACGCATTGTCGCGGCGGAGATGAGAAGGCGAGAGGGGAAATTGGAAGGAAGAAGAGAGAAAGTAGGGTTTTTGAATTTTGAAGTGACAGAGTGAGAGAGAAAGGGCAAAGGAGGTGCGGTAGAAAAGTGTTTTAATTTTATCTAACATGTAAAAAAAATAGAGACGTGTCTATTAATTATTGGGTGGGTATGTCAACTTTTACTTTTGAATTGGCATCCCCAGAACACTCAATAATTTCTCCCCGTAAAGCTAATTTGGTGACGGATAATTTATTTTCTTTTGGTCATAAAAAAAAGTTTTATTGACACCAAACAGAGTTGCCATGTCTTTTTAATTTTACAGCGGTAGAGTAAGAACTTTTTTTATCATAATCTATAACATTAAGTTTTTTCTTCTATTAAAAAAAAAAGTCTCACTCACATTCCAAAATGGTTGAAGAAGTAAAATTACGGGCTATTTGACAAGAATGCAACCTCTACAATGTTAATATACTGAACTCTGTTTTGTGGGCTCATTATCATATATGTCTGCGCCGAAGAACAACCCACTAAAGAGAGAGTGATTAGATCTAATTAATACGGTTTAATAATGAAACAACGGGCCCATTCTTCAAGAATACAACATTACCATCAGATCAAAGCTGGATATGGTCCTACTTCTGTCCTGAGCAACCCACTTAAGCTATATGGTCCACATGGCCCATACAAATAAAAGCACTAAGGCTGCGTTTCATAACGAATTTTTTTTATTTTTTCTATTTATTTAAAAAAAATAGAAAAATTTCTGAAAATAGAAATTCTGTTTCATTTTTACAGTATATTTTTATTTTCCAGTTTTAGAAAACTCGAAATCGTATTTACCTAAAAACTATTTTAAAAATAAAAAATAAAAACTACTATTTTTGTTAAATCAATTTGATTTTAATTAAAAAACAATGTTAGTTCTTTTTTTGTATATTAATACACTAAATAGTAGCCCATTTTAATTTTGTTAAAGATCAAATATAAATATGCTAAATCTATTCATGTTAAAGATCAAATATAAATATAATAATTCCGTTCATGAAAATAAAATACATATAAAATAGTCTTGAATTGTTTGTTCATTACATGAATACTACAAATATGAACATTCAAAACATACTTAATTTAACTTGTTACTTCTTCATATTCTAAGAATTATTATAATTAGCTCATAATTGATTTGCAATATCTTCTCTAACCACATTCATTAGTTGTTGTTGGGACATATCCACTTGAGTACCTTCTTGCATCATAGCAGCTTCGTTCTTGTTTAAATTTTGCTGACCTTCTGTACCATATTCTGTGAATAGTCGATCAACTCTATCTTCCATTCGAATAAAGTTGTGTAGTGTACAACAAGCTAGAGGTATTAGCCTTTGACGATGAAGAGGATAATTTGAAATGGACTTTAAGATTGGAAATCTAGCCTTCAGAACGCCAAAAACTCTTTCAATCACATTTCTCAATGACGAATGTTGATAGTTAAACAATGCATATTTTCTTATTATCCTTCTTTGTCCACGAAAATTATTTAAATGATACCGTTCACCACGATAAGGAGCTAAAAATCCAGGAATATTTGGATAACCAGCATCAATTGCATAATAGTAGCTTGCAAAAGATTATATTTTTACTTATTTTAATATTAGTATTTATTAAACTAATGTTTGGATTCTTGGTTAATTAAAATAATTGGAATATTGAAATCAATTTACTAGAATTAATTTTAGATAAATATCAATTATGAAAGTATTTTTAACACAATTTTTTCAATCTACATATTAATTATCAAAATTACGAGGGTAAACATGTCTGAAATAACATTGTTTTTTTTAGATTAACAATATGGATCGGTTGAGTTAGAGTAAATATATGTTTTTTGGAAAACTTCAAATATGGTGTTTCTAGAATTTTCTAAATTTTTAGTGTTAATTCTGAAAAATTGGAAAAAATTTAATACATTTTAGAAAATTTTCTAGTTTTTGGAAAATTTTCAGAAAATTTTCCTTTGTGAAATAGCCCCTAAACTTTTCATTTTTGTAAACTCAGATTTTTTTTTTACATAGATTCGAAAGACATCCCCGTTTATTAAAAAACAAAATTCAGTAATATGTGTATGAAAGTCATCGTTTTTACTGTTATTTTATTTTATATTATAAAAAAGGGGAAGGTGTACGATTGATACCTCAATGTTTTGAAAGTTCTCTCAAATTCTATTACTTATTCACCTAGTAATGCTTTTTAATTAAATTGGAAAATCATAACAATATTATTGTTAGATCCTAGAATAGCAGCCTAAATTCTGTCTAGTTGAGGTAGTGACCTTGACTATGATTGATGTCGTGGTAGCTCCTTGGATATGGTTTCGCTTCTAAGAATCTCAAGAAAGGCCCTCAAACGATTAGGTCGGATTTTTCCGAAGTAAGAGAGGAAAAGGAGAGGTAGATAGGGTCTGCAAGAGAGTTGAATAATAAAAATAAAGTTAGCATATTAGAGTTATTCGAGAGATAATTCATCTGGATCACATGTATTTCTATGTTTCATTTAGGAATTATGGAGAGTTTTACATGGAGATCGTATCTTCCCATTATGGAAGTTGTACTTTCATCCTTCTTTCCTTCCTCATCTCCTTTTTATTCGTGACTGTCAAGTTAGACAGCTTGGCGTTCACTCTATAAACGTATTCCGAGTAAGCCGCGCTATTCCATCTAATCCTTTCTATTCCATGTGGTGCTACTCTATATGGTTGTATTTCATATGGTGCTATTTTATATGTTTGGGATAGCTTTTCTGACCTTTAGTGAGAGTCATAGTTGATGTCTTTGTAGATCTATTTATGGTAATTGAAGTAGGGTGCCATTTGATAAGAGAGAAAACCTTCTAGTAGTGGGCTCGTCACATATTGATACTATTTAGGTACTTGACCCTAAAAATACAAGCCTATAATTTTGAGGCTAAGGTTATAATCAATAGTTTTTGCTTTGAAAGCTAACAACTTTACTCTACCAAAAATCTTCTCCAATTTATCACCAGAATCGAATTAGATTCTTTACTCAAAATGAAAGGTGCACGCCTATCACCAACAAAGCTGATGAACAAAAAAAGAAAAAAGAAAAAAAAAAGATAGGTCAAATGCACTTATACTTATTAGTTAACATTAATTAAAGTAGTTATTAGTTAACACGTAAACATTGACGAACAATATTAGTTGAAATATATCTTTAACTCATAATTTAAATTTGAGTGCAAAAATAAAAAATATTATTTATTAAAAAAATCATTCTTTTTAAGATCGGATTGTATATAAACAACGTTAGTCAAGGAAACTAGAGGGAAAAAAGGGAGTTAATTCACAAATACTCTTCCTCTCCTCTGATTAACAATGCACTAGACAATTATGTTAATAAGGAACTCACCAAACAACTCCACTGTTAATAAAACTGAAAACAAATGATTGAGCTAGTAAGTAAACATAATTAGTAAGGATTTAGTGTTAGTGCTGACAGGATAAACGTTGAACATTATAGAAACACTATTTTAAAAGGATTTTTTTTTCCTTCCAGAATTTGGCTTTTCAATCCTGTTTGAATATAGAAAACGTCCTCGATCATAACCCACGCATACAGAAGAAGTCTCAACAAGAAAAAATAATAATAATAACACAAGCATATATGAGTTGGTGAAAGACTTTTATAATTTAACAGTATTCGAGTTTGAATTTTAAGAATACAACTACTTTAAAATTACTATAAATTTCCAACCTCAAATGGAAGCTACAAAATCCAATGCGAATTGGTCAGTCCATTGGGCTGGATTACCGGGGAAAAAAGGAAGGAAAAAATCTAATGGACGTATAGCTGGATTGTAGCAGAGAAGCGGCGCCAGAGTTTGGCAATTAATTATTTGACTGCAGGCTGCAGCAAACTGCGAACCGTCCCTGGTGAATAATTCCATATACGTGGATACACACAAAACTTTTCACCAAAAGCCAACAAAATTAACAAGACTCAATAATAATAATAATAATAATAATAATAATAATAATAATAATAATAATAATAATAATAATAATAATAATAATAATAATAATAATAATAATAATAGAACCAAGAAATAAATTGAATGAATTTTGGCATTAACCTTACCTTAATTAGATGTTGCCCTATATATATATACCTGACCATATAATATAAATATACAAAATGTGTATGTATATATGTGGCCATACCAACCCCTTCCCCCCTCCTTTCCCAACATGACAAACGTACTCTTGTTAAAACTATTGGGGTTAATTTCAATCCACAATCAATTTTGCGCAGCAAACAATCTTATCCCAAGAATCAATAACCCCTACCAATCAAAAGCAATCAAAAATAACATAGAGATTTTTAACGTGGAAAACCTCAACAGGTAAAAAACCACGGGACCAAGCCAGTCAATCCACTATATGATAATCAATGTATACAACCAAGCAAAATCCCTATCTCAACTATAGGAATTATCTGACATACACCACTATCACCAATAGTACCAATCAAACAATCTAATCAATCCGAGAAAAACAAGAGATATGAGAATAGAGAACCAAAATCAAATTTTTACTGCTTCAATCGGGACAGTATTTCTACCACCTCAGACAACTTCTCACTGATCCAACCGTTCAGATTGATGAACCAAAAGTCCACACCTGCTGTCCAAATTTCACCCCGATCCAACGGTGAACGAAGTCGCTACGACGATTCTCCCGCAGCTGCACAGAGTTTGACGAAATCTGTTTTCTCTCCTCTCTCACAGGATGCTCAACAACAACCCTCTCACAATCTCTCAGGATGCTCAACAACAAGCCTAATTAATTCTCTTGTCTCTCTTCTTTCTCACAACCTAGCCACCACCCACCTTTTATATTAGTGGACAACCTAATTAATTAGGTTACACAATCCTACTCCAAGTTATACTCTAATCTTTTCTTTTCTTTTCTTTTTTCTAATCAAACTAAAACAAACAGCTCCAATTGGGCTAGGCCCATAACAAATCTCTTTCAGCCAATATGAGCTGGACTCCAAGAAAAACCATCATGCCATTTTCGTTTTCTTGTCAAAATATTTTCAGGGATTTCCAGTCATGATCCAATTTCAACCATCCATCTACACTTCTTTTGTTTTCTGATGTGATGTATATATATATATATATATATATATATATATATATATATATATATAGCTGCCCTACAGTATTGAAGGGATGAATATTCATTTACATAGATATGGAGATATGTCACTTTCTTTATGATTTTGGCCAATTTTTGGTGGGGCTGCCACAGACGCCTTTAGGCTTGACCAGTAAAAAGTGCGAACTGTATAAAGCTTTTTTTTCCAGATAGACGATTAATCTCGTTAGAGCATTATTAGATTCCGAATAAAATTGAGTACTCTCTTAGCACAATTTTCTCTATTTCTTAAATTTTAAATCTAAGGTATATGTTAAGAGTGCACAAATTTATTACTACTCGACGTAGAGAAAAAACTAGCAATATGTTTCACTAACTTGTAATAGATCTACTTGCAATATGGAAAGGGTTATAATGACTGGGATTTTCGGGAACTTATCCCAAAATCAAATGTTGTAAGGACAGTTAGCGATTGAGCCATTATGCGTTCCTCTGCCACTTGCGTAATGTATATATCTTTTGGGTCCCCCAAATTTATGAGCCATATTGATTGCATGATTACCATCCTCCCCTTCTTCACCTCACCTCACCATCAACCCATCGATGGCCGCAAACGTTTTTCTTGAATCGTAGTCATCACTTCTCTTCTTTCAATTTTAAATGGGTCGTTTGATGTTTAAACCGAGCAGGAAACTAGTGGTCCGGGGCATAAATAGCAGCAGCTCTCTCTGCCCTGTAGCTACCTAGGAGAAGAGTTTTACTAATCGGATCAAAAGTTATATTATACTCGTGACATGTCACTAAAACAAATGGTTTAGTATTCATTTGACAATTCTCCTAGCACACCTCCTCAAGTGAAGCTCTCTCTGCTTGAAACTTGCACAAGTTCACCTTGGTTCAGCACTCTAATGCCACAACATATGAATTGCTATTGTTAGATTGTAATGCTAGTGAATATTAAGAGAATTAATGCAACCCTCCTCCCATCTTCACCCCCCTCCGGCCAGCCCACTGCTGTCGGAGGCTCCAACAATACCAGACACCTACTGTGCTGGCGTAATCAACCAACCTAACCTGGACCCACACACCATGCATCGACCCCATCCCATTATGCGGGATTTTGCAGAACCAATAACGTCCTTCTACCTGGAGAACCTCCCCCTGCACGTCGACCACAAAGCCTTAGAGTATTTATTGGTACGTAGATGGCGATTGCCCCATTACCTTTGGGTGCGTGATGTTTTTATTCTTCGTCGCCGGAATAAAGCTGGAAGACGATTCGGATTTGTTAGGTTAGAAGGAGTGGCCAATCCGACGGAGATGGCAGAAGCTCTAGGGAAACAACACATCGGGGCTTCGGCACTACGCTGTAGCCTAGAGAGATTCGGGAGAAAACCTCATTCGGGATCACACATACCAGCAAAGGATAGGACTGGCAAGGTTTGGAACAGGTATGTGGGAACTATCCATTCAGAAACCGTGGTGGCCGAAACCCAGGTATCGCATACTCATTGGCCGGCACTTGAACAACCCCTTAGTCCTACGGTCAGGCGTGAAAAGCAGGAGGGTGACGTCATTGACTTATCCATTCCAGCGGGAAATAAGGAATGGCTCGAGAGATGCGCAGTAGGGATTTTGCGCAGGATTGAAACGGCACCAGAAATCCAAGAACTATTGGCTGAAGCAGGCCTGAACTGTGAGACAAAATTGATGGGAAGGGGACTGGTGTTGCTTGAGTTTCCGGACCATGAGGAATTTTCTAGGGCAATGGAACAAGGAAATCCGGCAGTCGATGACATCCTTAGTAGGGTGCTGCCATGGAAGGAATCAACCCCTAGAGGGGGGCGGCTATGCTGGATTCATTGTACTGGTCTTCCAGTATAAGCGTGGGGGATGGACTCCTTCAAAGCCATTTCAAAAGCGGTTGGGCAACTCATAGCAGTGGACGAAAATACGACGCAAAGGAAAAGGTTAGATGTGGCAAGAATGCTTGTTTCGGTGGAATCAACTACTTTAGTTAAAGAGTTAATAGTTCGTCTAGAAGAGAAGAAGCATAGGGTTTGGATTCAGGAAGAACCTATGCAAGGGGCTACCTCCATCCTTGACTGGATGGGGGGGGGGGGGGGGGGGGGGGGGGGTTAACGCGGGAAATGAGAGTGAGACAGATGAGGAAGAAGAGGGACAACCGGACAATGAGCCTTATCATGATCACGAACCCACGGCAGCTGACCGTGAATTGCTTAGCGAGACAGAGGAGGTTGCTAGGACGAACCTCACAAACGAACGTACACCTTTCGTGACAACCAGGGTTCCAGCCAGGAGAGTGAAACGGTTGGTGGGTAACAAGGGCAGCTTAGAGACAGAACAGTCGGGTGAGGGATCAACGTCGGTAGTGGGAATAGTTGACGACGCTGACATCACCAATATGAATAAGACAAACGAGAAAACCATTCTAGCAGGGAAGGCGTGGGAACTGGGTATGGCAATGTCCCTTACAGAACTTGTTCAGGAAAAAGCTTTCCGGGACTTTGACAAAGAGAGATTTGAAGGGGAAGTGGGTAAGTTAAGGAGTTAAGAAGTAGTCTTTTCTCGCGAGTACAATAGGGGTGATGGTTAGGTTGCTGTCTTGGAATAGCAGAGGTCTCAATGGTGTGCCAAAGAGACGTTTCCTTAAGCAGGTCATTAGGCGTGAGAAGTTAGAAGTGGTCTTCCTGCAAGAGACTAAACGGGAGCAGATTTCGGATTACTTTGTAAATTCAATGTGGAACGGCGTAGGGGTTAAATGGTCTTCCGTCCCGGCTAGTGGGAGTTCAGGGGGGTTGCTGGCAATGTGGAATCAGGACGTTATAGAGGTGTCAGAGGTCCATGCAGGAGAAAGGTACATCTGGTTGGAGGGGTGTGTTAAAGCCTCGGGGTTTAGGTGTGTCATGGTTAATGTGTATGCACACTCAGATGCTGCGAACAGAGGGATTTTATGGGATCAGATTAGCGACAGGATTGGGAACAGCTCGAATCCGGTCCTTGTTGCTGGCGACTTCAACGAGATTTTGCATTTGTCAGACAGATCCCGAGGGAATCCTGAAACTAGAGGCATGCGAGATTTCCAAAGCTGGGTTAATAGAAATCATCTCAGAGATCTCCACCTGTTAGGTAGGAGGTTTACGTGGGCTAATGCTGTGAGCAGGAGCAGGATAGATAGGATTTTTGTCCAGACAGGTTGGGATATTGGTAGGCCTAATCTGCGGGTGTCAGCTTTAGGAAGAAATGGCTCTGATCACGTGCCTCTGGTGATCAGCCAAGAGGCCCCGGACTGGGGTCCTAAGCCATTCAGAGACTTGGCGGTTTGGTGGGAGGTCCCGGGGTTTAAGGATCGGGTAAAAGAAATATGGGCAGAAGCTAGCTTGGAATTCCCTGGTCCTCACATGGTGGTCAAGAAGTTGAGGTCTCTTAAGAGCAAACTGCGCATTTGGAATAGGGAGGATTTTGGCTACATAGAAACCAGGTTAAGAACTCTCACTCAAGACCTGGACCAGTTGGATAGGGTGGCTGATGAGAGGATCCTAACGGCGGAGGAGAGAATCAGACTTCAGGATGTGCAGAGAGGGTTATGGGATACCCAAGGCCACGCGAGCAGGCTTTGGCAACAAAAGTCTAGACAGAGATGGGACTCCCTCGGTGACAGGAATACCCAGTTCTTCCACCTGTCAGCTAAACTAGAGATGTCGAGGTGTAATATTACTGAAATCATACAGGGGAGCAGCAGAATTACAAGTCCAGTGGAGATAAAAGAAGCGGCGGCCAATTATTTTGCGGATTTCTTCAAAGAAAACAGGTGGGAAAGGCCGTGTATGTTAGATTTGGGGTTCCGTAGTCTGAATTCTACGGAGGTGGAGGAGCTCGATAGGGCTGTTACTCCTGATGAGATTTGGGAGGCGGTTCACAGCTGTGGGGGGGACAAGTCCCCGGGTCCGGATGGATGGTCCATGGGGTTTCTCAAGCGGGCTTGGGAGGTTGTGGGGGCGGATTTTAGTGAGCTGGTGGTGCAATTCTTTTGTTCAGGTCGTTTCCCTAGAGGAGCCAATACATCTTTCCTTACTTTGATCCCGAAAATCAAGGCTGCTAAACGGTTCTCAGAATTCCGACCTATCAGCCTTGTTAGCAGCTACTATAAGGTGATTTCTAAGATCCTTGCTAATAGGTTGGCTAGAGTCATTTCTTCAGTGGTTAGCCCTGCTCAATACGGATTTATTAAGGGTAGAAGCACGCTAGACTGCGTCATGGCAGTGAATGAAGTGGTCCACTATCTGAAGAAGAACAAGCAATCTGGTTTCCTCTTCAAGCTAGACTTTGAAAAGGCATACGATTCCATCGAGTGGACTTATCTTTTTGATGTTTTGCACCTTATGGGGTTTACTGAGAAGTGGATTGGGTGGATTCGCCATTGTCTTAGCTCCGCCAGGGTGTCTGTGCTGGCTAATGGTTCCCCGTCAGTGGAGTTTGTGGTTAGTAGAGGATTACGGGAAGGGTGTTCAATGTCCCCCTTCCTGTTTAATATCGCGGTGGAGGGCCTGCACCTTTTGATTAACAGGGCGCATGATCGGGGGCTGCTTCGCGGGATTGGAGGTGAAGCGGTGGGTTGGAACGCTACTCACCTTCAGTTTGCGGATGACACTCTGATATTCACCAAGAATGACGAGGAAGAGGTCCAAAACGTCAAAGGGATTCTTCGTTGGTTTGATGCTTTCTCCGGGCTGAAAGTCAACTACCATAAGAGTTCTCTAGTAGGAATAAACATCTACAGACAGTTAGGTGAAAGCATGGCTCGTCGTGCTGGCTGCAGGTTCGAGACTCTTCCTTTTAAGTACTTGGGCTCTTCGGTGGGCATGAACCCGCGGAGAAAATCAAATTGGTCGAACCTTGTTAGGAAGATGAAGGAGAAGCTCGCTACGTGGAAGGGAACGCTCCTTTCCCTTGGAGGCCGGATCACGCTTATAAAAGCCGTGCTAGCCAACCTCCCGATCTATCACTTGTCGATTTTCAAAATGCCAAGAGGGACCGTTCAGGAATGCGAGAAAGTTATGCGGAAATTCTTGTAGAGTGGAGGCGATAGCAGGTGCGGCCTCGCCAAGGTTAAATGGGACGTGGTTACTCGTCCAAAAGAGATGGGGGGTTTAGGCTTGGTTAACTTACGCTTGAAAAATGAGTTGATGCTTTTCAAGTGGATTTGGGGGGCTCTAAAAGGGGAAAAGAAACTTTGGGTTGACATCGTTCATAGCCAATACTTGTGCGCAAGTGTGGGCAGGATGTGGCTGCAAGATCATGGAACTCCTTCTCCGATTTGGAAGGACATCTTGTCGATCTGGGGTAGAGGGGGAGACCGGTTCCACCAGTGGACAGATCACCTTCGTCTCACAGTGGGAGATGGTACTACCTTCATGTTTTGGTGGGACACTTGGGCGCTTCAGACCCCACTTGCTCTTCGTTTCCCCCGTCTCTACCACCTCACGGGTTTAAAAAAGGGCATGATTTCGGAATTTGGGTGCTGGCGGGAAGATGGTTGGGTTTGGAAATGGAATTGGCGTAGGGGTTTATTTGAATGGGAAGCGGAGAAAGTCCAAGATTTGTTGGCGCTGCTGCCTACTCCTAACAGTAGGGGAAAGGACACCTCTGTTTGGGACCTAGAACCGTCTAAGCAATTCTCTGTGAGATCACTCACGACCAGCATCGAGAACATGACTTTCAGAGGTCAGTCGAATGAAATCCTGAATTCTTGCTGGCAGCGGTTGGTTCCTCATCGAGTGGAAACCTTCCTGTGGTTAGCCTTGCAAGAGAGGATCACTACCAGGGACTTCCTCAGGCGGCGCAACATCATCACAGAGGAGGAGAGTCTCTGTCCCCAGTGTTTAGGTCCTGTTGAATGCGTCAACCACCTGTTACTGCACTGCAAGGCCTCGAGTCTGATTTGGGATGGCATACTGAGGTGGGCTGACGTGAATTGGTGCAGGCCGAGGAATATCCAGGACCTATGGACGAGTTGGAGCGGGCTGGTTGACTGGAGGAATAAGCAGGCCAACCAAATGTGGTTGATGCTCATATACGTCGTCCTATGGCATATCTGGGCTCAACGTAACAACAAAGTGTTTAATAACGTGGCTCCCTGCGCTTTTCGTACTTGGCACGCGATTTTTGGGACGTGGCAACGTTGGATCAAGAGTTGGGATCCAAATTTCCCTTACTCTGCTATGCAGATGTGTATGTCTCCTGTGTGGTTGGAGTCGAGTGGTCGGGTTAGATAGCTAATAAGGTAGCTGTCTTTTGATTCCGTGTCTGCAGGTTTCATCGATCTGCTTTTGCTGCAGATTTGGGCTTGTCCTTTTCTGCAGTTTTCGTGTCCTTTGTAGCAGCAGCTTCTGCTGCTTTTGTTTGTGTTTTGCTGTCATGCTCCCTATGACTTTCTAATTAATAAAATCATCAGCCTATTTAAAAAAAAAAAAAGAATTAATTCTAATAAATTGAAACAATTCAAACTGTCTTTTAGTCTAAAGTTAAATTGTCTACGACTACTCATGTTAAAAGATATATTGTTTCATAAAAGACATGATGTGTCATTTAAATAGCATAAGTATTTATATTATGTCTATTAGTGATTATAAATTGTCAATGATTAAAAAAAAATATGAACAAATTCATTGAAATTGATCTCTCTCTTCTAATTCAATCACACATGTAAAAGTTTACGTAATTTGTTATAATTATATTTAGGGATGGCAATTGGGCGGGTATGGGTATGTTAAAGCGGGTATGGGCGGGTATGGGTAAATACCCAATTCATACCCAAAACTAAATATCCATTATTACCCATACCCAATATATCCAATACCCAATTGGATATGTAATGGATATCCAATTCACCAAATTATTTTATTTATTTATAATTAATGAAAATTTCACTATCTAGGTCCGTTTTCACCAATTAGGTTAATTTTTTACTATGTTGGGTCGTTTTTTACCATTTTGCCTCGTTTTTTACCATTTTGGCTCATTTTTTACCATTTTGGCTCATTTTTATTACCGTTCTAGCTCGTTTTTTCCATTTTGGCTCATATTATAACCGTTTTTGCTCATTTTTTTACCATTTTGGTTCATTTTTTTCCGTATTGGCTCATTTTTTACCGTTTTGGCTCATTTTTTTATCATTTTGGCTCATTTTTTTACCATTTTTGCTCGATTTTTGCCGTTTTTGCTCTTTTCGCCTATAATTTAAAAAAAAACTATTTTTTTTCCTTTTTGGGGTCGTGTCACCTTCTCGAGAGTACTATAGTTTAAAAATTCTGTGCTTGTGGCGCTTTGATAACCATCCATTGCGTTCATTTGCACATGTATATATTTCGATTTTCAACTCAAAAAATTAATCAAGTAATACTATAGTTTTAACTCTATATTTAAATTGTGGTGGGCTGAAATCATTAATTAGCATAAATATAAATAAAATATTTATGTAATTAGTTTATCCTAGTAAATTTTTCATCAAATTAAAATTGGAATTATTATTTAAAAATTGTTAGTCAAAATATTTATATACATATATAATTATTAATTATTTCATTAACTAGCTAATAATTAAGTTTCATAACTAATTGATAATTATGAATAAAAAATATAAAGAAATACACAAAAAAAAAAGTATATATTATTAATATTACCCTAGCCTGGCTATAGAACACATCAAATAATTTTCAAAAAATAATTCTTTTCGGTCTCCACAGTCACTTAACCCACATCTCAAAGCCCAGTCCAAGTCCACGCACAATCACTGCCCAAAAATCCACAGTCGTTGGATCTAGGGTGGGGAGGCCTTTTTATATCATCTCTTATTCACCACTGCTAGCTTCTTTACACCCCAAACCCTCGAAAACTATGGTACAACGGCTTACTTACCGCAAGCGCCACAACTATGCCACTAAATCCAATCAGCATCGAGTGGTCAAAACACCTGGTAAAATCGTACAGTACCACCCAGCTGCAGGAAGCAGATCGGCTGCTGAAATTGTTTAAATCGAAGTCGCTCTGATTGGCGATTTAGTGGGTTATTTTGGCAGTAGGAGATGGTGATGGCTCGGTGTTGGATTTGGTTGTGATGATGGGTTGGCGGTGAGGATTTGATTGTTGGTTCGACGATGGTGGTGGTTCGGATGAGGTGATGGTGGTGGTTCGGATGGTGCTGGGTTTAAGAGGCGAGGATGGATTGGGGTGGCAGTGATGGCGGTGAGGAGGACGGCGATGCCAGAGAGAGAGGAGAAGCAGTGAAAAAAAAATGAAAAAAATAGGTTATACCCGTTTTGGGTATAACCGGGTATTTTTGGGTATCATACCCGGTTATACCCGAATGGGTATGGGTAATACCCAAACCATACCCAGTCAAACCGGGTATGGTTTGAGTATTACCTGATCAAACTGCTATGGGTATGGGCGGGGTATCCGGGTATGGTACCGGTTACTATCCCTAATTATATTTGATTATTAGATTTGATTGTGTATTTACCTAAGATGACTTTATGTGTCATTAAACACAAAGCAAGAAACTTTAATACCCAAAGAGAATATCATCTCTCTCTTCTAATTCAATCACACGTGTAAAAGTTTACGTAATTTGTTATAATTATATTTGATTATTAGATTTCATTGTGTATTTATCTACCATGACTTTATGGTATCATAATGGTTAATTGTGTCAGTAAACACAAAGCAAGAAACTTTAATACCCAAAGAAAATATCATTTTATGGATAATGATCATACATTTGGCGGTCACATATTTGCTTGTATGATTTCCCGCTAATAGTTATATTTAGGGGTGCTCATCGGTATTATCGAACTTCTGAAATTCGATAATACCGAACTTTTTAAAAATCATACCGATTTGAATTTCAAATAATTCATACCGAAACTGAATTTTCGGTAAATTGTGGATTACCGAACTTTACCAAAATTTTTGAAATTATTTCAAACTCAGAACCAAAATTCATAAATTCGTTCGTAAATGCATAAATTCATAAGTCCAATACAATCCGATGAAATACATAAAAGTGACATTTAATCTTATGCTAATCCATATAAGAATATCAAAACATCACAATGACACATTCAATCTTCTGCCAATCCATATCAGAACATTAAAGTGACACATTCAATCCAAGTCATTGTTTCTAAACAACTGCTTCATTTTGTACTCGTTAGTTTTGGCAAAAGGAGGCGGCTAGCTTGAGAAACGAACTGCACCACCTGCAAGAATGCCATTAGAGTGTGTAGAGACAATTAGAAACATGAAAAATGCAACCATGCTCATTACTAATGGGGTTTGTCATTGTTTTAATGAACTTCCTGAACTTGGTGCTTCTTCAACAATTGTACAACCTTCATAAATAAATAAATAAAAGTCTACTCATTACTTGTATTTTTCTCTGCCTAAATTGTCCATGCCCAGGCCAGCTTATCATTTCACAAGATTAGCAGCAAGAACAACAGAATCTTTCGTGGATTACACGATTGAACCATCTAGAATTTGTTACTGACATCAAATTCAGTTACTTTCTAAAAGAAACTGGAATCAACATTGTGTAACACATGGGGTCATCACATGACAAACAGAAAGATCACGTAGGAATAGTGATCTATACAACATGAATGGATGATGCTTGACTCACTGATAGGAATAGTTAGGATACAATTTATCACAAACATACAAATTATGAAATTAATCTTCTGCCAATCCAAGTGAATCCAAATTAAACATACAAATTAAACATGCAATCCAAGTAATCCAAATTAAACATGCAATCCAAGTAATTCAAGTCCAACTGCCAATTAAACTTACAAATTAATCTTCTGCCGATCCATCCAATCCAAGTAATCCAACTAAATTTCTGTAACGGTGGTTTCCAATGACATTTGAGAGAATTATGAAAATCAAAGTATTCCAAGAAATAGAAAATATGAGTAATTAAATGTAGAAAATAAATATGTACAGAACTCAATTGCAATCAAAAAAACTTACCCATTTCCCACTAGTCAAGCTCAGCAAGGTCCTCTTCAACTTTCATGGATCCTCTCGATGACCTGAACCAATCTTGTGCACATATTAAGGCTTGCACAACCATTGGAGTCAAAGAGGTCCTAAAAGGGTCAAGGACTCTTCCTCCAGTACCGAATATAGATTCAAATGCCACTGTGGAGACTTGGATAGCTAGTAAATCCCTTGCCATCTTAGAAAGAATAGGGAACCTTGGAGCGTGCTTTTTCCACCAGTCCAAGATGGAAAATGATTTGCCTCCTTCAATAATATTCTCTTGCAAGTAAGATTCCAGTTCTGACTTGATTTAAAATGTGCCTCCACCATTAGCTTGCTTGAACCTCTTAAACCTTTCTTCTATAGCACTGATCAACTCACAAGATATGTCTAGACAACCTACTTGCATTTGACTTCCACTAGACTCTCTCTTATCCAAAGACGTTTCACCTACCCATGTACTATATAAAACCTGCAAGTAGCATAAAACTAAACCTAATCCATGAGAGGAAAATATACTATTAGTTACATAAAAGAATCTTCTATGAGAAACAAATGGGGTGTGGTTCTGCATTAAACCTAATCCATGAGAATTATAGGTATTGATTTTACTGCATAACTTTCTCATCCTCTAAACTGTATCCTTTACCCCCAAACTAACATACCCCATCAAAATCCAACTCTTAAAAAGGAAAAAAAATTGAAGTAGCTTATTTTTCAACCACAAGAACCACCAGAATGCACATAACACGCACGTTCATCAAATTTTAGATTAAACCTAGTACAAGCAAAACCCTAGAAAGAAGAAATCTTAAAAAAAATAACATGACCCAACTAAAAGAGAAGCTAAATTACTCACTTGGCAGCTGCGGAGGATTGGTGGAGGCGAGTGGCGGTGGCGGTGGTGAGTAGAGGTGGCGATCGGGATTTGAGAGAGAAGAGAGAGTCGATGGAGACGCGATTTGAGAGAGAGAAAGGTGAGTCGTCGATGGAGGCGAGTGGCGATCGGCAAGTGGCATTGGTGGTGGTTGTCGGACTGGCGAGTGGAGGACCGGAGGTGGCGATTGGGATTTGAGAGAGAAGAGAGGATTGGTGAAGGTCAGGCGATCGGGATTTATGGTGTGTAACTTGGTATGCAGAACGGGGAATGGGCCAAGACTTGGTGAGACACAGACATGGGCCAAGCCAAAGCCTAATGGCCCTAATCCCTTGGGTAAATTTTTTAGAAATTGATCCCATACCGAACCGAACTTATAGTTCAGTAATTGATAAGAGACCGAGAAATGCTGAGCAGGATCGGCCTGATCTGGGCTGGTCGGGAACACTATTCCGAGGTCTTCGTCACCTGCAAAGCGCCGGAGGGGGTCTCCGGCGTAAACACTCTGATGCCTAAGTCAGTATGAGTAGTCAAAATGGCAGGGTTTCAGTACGCTGTCTTAGGCTTACCCCCTTGGTCGGAAAAGGTGGGGGTATTTATAGGCAAAGGAAGGACTTTACCGATAGGGGGTAGGAGCTACCCCCAAGTAGATGTCGCTGGGGTGATAGATGTCGCTGGGGTGGCAGGGAGTGATGTCATGCGGGATGACATCATGCGGAGTGACGTCATGGATGACCTGGGATGGGATACCGCCGTGTGGATGTCGCATGAGAGCCCCCTCCGCTGATGTCGACCATCTCAGGGTCAGCCGCTAGGCTAGGGGCGGTATGAATAGGGTCTCGTCTCCCTCGGCGGGTACAGTATCCTGGCCTGGCCACTCGGTGGAGGGGTGGAGATGTCGCTTCAATGGTATCAATAGTTATCATATGCCCAACTGAAAACAAGCCCGAGCGTTTACCAAGGGCTATCGCCGCATCTTCCGTCTTGCCTCTTCAGAGGTTTTTGCATTAATGAGGGCTCGACAGTCGATAAAGGTATATTTTCAGAGCACCTTTTTTCCTGAGTCTATAAATAGGCCTTTCATTTTGCACTTGTTTCCATAATTCTCTCAACCTTCTTCACATCTCTCTTCAATTTTCCTCATCTCTTTTCTTTCAATGGATGAGGTCACCAAGAACTTTCTACTATCCAAAACCCATACCTTGAGAAATTTGACCCAGGCTGACATCGATTTTTTGGGGTCGTTGAGCACCAAGACTTCGGAGGATATCTTGGAGCTCCAGGGAATGTTGACTCCCCTGCAGGCTAGGCAGACTGTTGTTACCATGGAGGACTTCAGCCCTATGGAGAAAGTAGTGAAGCTGTCAGCGGCTGTCTCTTAAATTCAGCTGCTTATGACAATGTTGCAGCATAGGAAAGACTTGTTGGGATGCTGCTTGAAGGGCGTGAGGGCCTATTCTTCTGAGCTGACCACTCTCGCGGATGCCCTGAGGGAAATTCCTTTCTTGGAGTGGGAGGATGATGACGCTGGGTCGAATGCCTGACCCGCGATGGGAACCCTTCTGCCATGCCTTTCTATACTTCTCTGGGGCCAACTTTTGTAACCTCGGGCCGTTAGGCCTTTTAAATAAAATGCTTTTCCTTATTAGCTTGCCGCGCTGTCGATATTTCTCTTCCTTTCATGTTGTCTCGCTTGAAAAATAACTTCTGCTCTCACTAACTGTGAGTTTGGTGTCCCTTGGAATCCCATAACTTTTATTTACCTACCTAGCTCATAATGACGATTCTCTTATATCTTAACCGCTCTGAATTTATTTTGCGCCGTTTTTCAGTGTTAACGGATTGGGCAACGATTTCGGTGCCTTTTGGTTGGTGCAGACTTTCAACAGTTGCAAAACCAGATCTTCCACCCAATAGTTGCTACCCCTGATCGAATTAATTATCTTCGAAAACATGCGAAAAGGCAGGAACGCTTCCTCGCCTTGGCTATATATAATGGGTCTCTTCCCCCTTTTTCTTGTTCATCTCTTCTTTTCTTCCTTCTTCTTACTCTGACTGATATCTCCATGGCTGACTCCCGTTTTTTGTATACTGCCGCTCGTGATTTTCCCCTGACTCCTCCAACTTCACCAGATTCTGACAATCCTCCTTTCTCACCTCCCTGGAGGCCTGCCAGGCGTCCTGCTAAGTGCTGGGGTCGCAAGAATCTGAAGAAAACAAGGAACAAGCCTTTTGAATCTTTCTTTGCCAATTTTGAGCCTCATTATTTCGCATTACGGCAAAAGGATGAGACGCCACCATCTATTCCTTGCTCTTTTCCTAGGGACAAAACTTCTGTGCAAGATGCCGCTTCAGGATTGGTAGCCCCGACCCTGGGGGAGGGCTCTCGCACTGCTTCAACAGAGGAGACTGCTCCCGCGACAAGTTCTGTGACCAGGCTTGGCCAAAGACCTTTTAGGATCAATGAGCCCTTTCCTTTCTACAATAGTGGGTCACCATCATCTCTAGAGGATTATGATTACGTCTACGACATACACTGGGCAGACGAGGACTGACGATGCCATGCCTTTCTTTTTTTTCTTTTTTTTTAATGAAATAAAATGATGTAACATTTTGCCTTTTTCCTTTCATTTTGGCATGATGCCGCTTCATGGGGTAACTGTCGCTGGATGGCCAATTACCACCTCATATGACCATCTTTCTGGCTTTTTTGTAATTTGCGAATCTTTCCTTCGCAAAATCCGAGGCACTTGACTTTAAGCTTCCTGTCAGGATCTTTCCACGTGTCCCATTTTCTTTAAAAGGAAATACGCTCCTTCTTTGTACCCTTTTGCTCCTTTTTTATACTTCATAATTCTCTTCGTTTTTCGCTCGCTTCGAGGAAGTTCTCTCGTTCGTATCCAGACGATCCACCTGTTAATTTTAGTCTTCTCTCTCAAGGTACTCTGCTAGATCTTGCTTTGATTTTCCTTTGCTGCTTATCTATCATACCTCGCACGAGATCTCAATCTAGTTCTTTAGTTACCCCTAGGCCAATTTCTCAATATCCTGAACTTGACAACACCCCTAGCATTTTTACTTGCCCCACTGTCTTACGCCTTGAACTGGAAAGCAATAACATTACCTTCCCCAGCAGTTACCGCCGTACTATTCCTTCTAACACTATGAGTCTCCATAGCCAGCTTTGGGGGACTCGTAGAATACTTTACTTTAAGATGTTTTAATACGGGTTCCGCCTCCCGGTTCATGCCACACTAGAGTGCGTGCTGCGCGAGCATGGGCTTAACCCTGCGCAGATCACCCCTTCCTCATGGAGCGGCATCTGCCTTCCTTCATGCCTGCGAGCTAAAAGACATCCTTGTTCCCTCCGTTGCTTTGTTTCGCAAGTTCTTGAATCTAGTCTTTCACGATGGCTTTATTAATATCTTTCCAAGGTGGGATGATGCCCTAGTGGGGCCTTTTTGGCAAAAATTTCAAGGATTTGAGGAGAGCGTCGAAGACTGGAAGAGAGGTTTCTTCGTTATCGAACTACCCTCTCGTCTGTGGTGCTCTGACTTCAACCTGGAAGTTGTTAACTGGGTGAAGCCGAGGGTTCTGTCTAGGGAAGAATTAGGCCAGGCCAACGCTCTATTGGAGATGGAGTCATCCTTCCAGATCCGAAACTTTACCTTGTACAGGCCTTTATCTAAGTGTATCATAGGTGAGCTTTTGAGCTTTGCCGTTGTCTTACTTACACCCTACTTACTAACATGACTTTTCGCAGGAGAGGCTGTCGCTCGTCCGCTTTCCGAAAGTGACGCTTCTCACAAAGTTGTCGTGCCTCTAACAACTGCTCCCTCTACTTCCACTGGGGCTCAAGCTGATCACCGTATGCCCATAAAGAAAAGAGCTTTAAACGCGACTCTTCCGAGGGAGAGCGGTTCCTCCCTCCATACTTCCCGCTTCGTGGAAAACTGGTTACCCAGTCGGAAGAAGAGGTCTAGCTCTGGTTCGCCAGTAACTGAGACAAAGATTTTCTCCTACGAATTTTCTCCTTCTTACCGACTAAATTTGTCAAAATTTGGGACTGACGGGCTCCGTGCCTTAGGTATATCGGACCCTTTGTCGCAAGATCAACCCACAGCTCTCTTAGCCTGCGAGATGTTTCGCGCCCCTGAGGACGAGAGTAGGCTACTGCAACTCCCTCCTGAGGTTCAGCACGTGCGCGTCATGAATAGCTGTCTCACTGCCTTTCGACAGCTTCACTACTACATCAAGGCCCGTGGTACCCAATCTCAAAACCCTGGTGCCCTACCAAAGGTAGAGGAGCTGACGCGACTCCAAAAATGCACTCAGGCCGAACTGCGCGAGTGTCACGCTGACCTTGCTCGGGAAAGGTCTAGAGGAAAGGCCCGGGTTGAAGCTTTGGAGGCTGAGTTGGTCGCTGAAAGGAAGAAAAATTATTTCCTTCTTGAAGAGATATCATCCCGCGATGCCGCCCTGACGAAAGCTTCCTCGAAAGTGGCTTGGTGGAAGAAGAAAACTGAACAAGCCTTTATCACTGGGTTTACAGATCAGTGTCGCGGTAGGGTCGTTCATCCTACTGAGGTCGCCAAGTATGCCTCCGCAAAGATGAAACAAATCGATGAGAGCCAAGAGGGTTTCCTCTCCTCCGAAGGGGAGTAATGAGACGGCGCCCATGCGGGGCCCCTTCGATGTCGCTTGATTGGGGTGTCGCTTCTTTACTTACTCCCTTGCTGTATAAATTTCCCTATTTGAACTTTGCTGTTGCCTCCTTGCTTGTAATTAGCTAATAAATCTTGTGTTCTTGACCAAATAATACATGTACCGTGACGATGTCGTCCTTTTTCACTTGTCGCTTGTCTACTTTTTCTTCGTGCTTGGGTTCTCATATACCGTGGCATTGCAACTTGCCTCTCTTTTTCCCTGGGTCTTGCTGCCCTTTTTCAGAGCATTTAATGCTCTGAATCCTTTTGTTTGATACAAAAGAGACAGTCATGATGCTCTAAACCCACGTGTCCTCAAAAGGGAGTGCTAGGGGAATAGCGGGACTGAACATGTCTTTTCGCTCCTCAAGGATTGTACCCGCTTCCTGCGTCTCTTGTCCTTGACACGTCACACACAATGATCACTTGACCCGTCATTTCCTTTAATCCTTAGGGTTATAAAAACCCTCTCGTGCTCTCTTTTTATCTTTTGTTACCTCTTTCTTTAAAAAATGAACAAGAAGGAAAAGAAAACGCAACTCCTCTTCTTCCTCCTATGATCCGCCGCCGCCCGAGTGCCTCGATTTTCTTCTCAAAAAAGGTATCTTCTTATTTGCTCTTCGTTTAACCTTGCCCATGGCTCGTAATTGCCGCTATTCCCACTCTGCCGGGGAGGGGGATATTGATAATACTGTCTCCACCATCGCTTCCACCGCCGCAGCGCTTGTGAAGTTATAACGCCAATCTCGACCATTTAGATGGGTATTCTACTGAAGTTACCCCAAGGTCACTTCGCCTTAACAGCGAATTATCTGGTAACCATAGGGTTCTTTATGCTAAGATGTTTCACTATGGTTTTCGGCTGCCTCTAGATCCTTTAGTCGCCGAGTTACTTTCTGAATTTGACTTGAATGCTGCCCAATTGAGTCTGAATGCCTATTGTGGCATCTATGCTTTTATAGCCCTTTGTAGATACGTAGGAATTGAATCTCCCTCTCTATTGCTGCTTCGCTCCCTTTTCCAATTATACTACCAAAGTAACAGCATCATAGCGATATCGCCTCGTTATGATGTTGATGCCCTAAACCTCTTTACTTGGAAGTTGTTGTATCTCGAATCTTCTGTTGATGCTTGGAAAAAAGAATTCTTTGTCGTCAATCTACCCGAGCCCTTGTGGCGAAGCGGGTTTAATCTTGTCATCAGAGATAGTGCCTGGGGTGGAAGGCCACGCCTAGGACCAGTTGAACAAGGCTGGCTGGACAAGCTACTCAACCTGCCAGGGATTCCTGGTGTTCACACCCGCGAACTCGCATGCCGGGGCGACGTCCAAGGTTGCATTCAAAGTGAGCACCATCCTTTCATTCACTATTCCCCGTCAGTACTAACTCTAACATTCTTTTCTTATACCTGCAGATCCTCCCGCCGGGTGGAAACCCGAGTGCATCAAAAAGCGAGAAAGAAGAGCTCAGCAAAAGAGAGAAAAAGAGACTCTTTCCGCCGCCTCGGCCGGTGCCGTTGCTGACGCCGGGCACGCGTCCACTTCTGTGCCTGAGTCCTCTTCTCTTCCTCAAGCGGAGGTTACTGCCACATCGGCTACTGGGCCAGTTTCTTCCCCCAGTATTGATCCCACTCAAGCGTCATCCTCTCATCCTCCTCTCCCCATAAAGAAGAAAAAGAGGACTCTTCGCCTCCGCGTTATCGCTCCTACTTGTCCTTCTGTTCAGGTGGTTCTTACAAGCTTTTCTCCATCTATCTGCTTCATTTGTTTCACAATTTCTTTTTCTCTTTCGCCCGCAGGTTACCGCTGGTATTCCCTCCTCTGCTACTCCTTCCCACGACGGCATGGACTTAACAGGCATTCTTGGTCCCAAAAGACCACGTCCCAATGGTGACACCCCTTCTCTAGATGACATTGCCGCTGGTCAGGAGGAACAGGGCGGCATTACCGATACCGGCTCTTTAGTGGGCAATCAGAGCTTAGATCCGCCAGGGAACGGAGCTGCCTCCGCCCCCCTCGTTTCCTCTTATGCTGCGTCGTCTCCTTCCGCTAGTCACCCGCTGGGCTTCCTAGAGGACCTTACAGAGGGTGACTTTCCGTCCTTGCAAACCGCCAGTTTTAACCTTGACGCTGGGACATCTAATCGTTCCCCTCCATCTCCTCCTGATGTCTTCTTTGTTCCTTCTATCGTTCAAACGATCTCTCCTTCTCTTTCCCCCGTCGACACTCCGCGCATGGTGGCTGACCTAAGCACTATGCTTTCTGGCGGGGCTGCCACTCACCAGGTTGACTTAAGCAATATTCGTCAGCGCCAGTTCCCGGCGCTAGGAGGCGACAACTCTCCAGCGACATCTGCCTATTTGGCGGGACATATGTTTTCAGTTGAGGAGGAGGAGCAGGCTTTCCTCTCCTGCGCTGATGGTGAACAACTGCAGCGGATAAGGACCCAATTGTTCTCTGGCTTTCAGGCTTTTCACTATTGGTCCAGACATATGACGAGGCGAGTAAGCTCTCTCAATTCTTCCTCCCAAGAATGGCGTAACGCAAATCATCAACTTTTGGAGGAAGTCAACAAGTACTAAGGGGAACTTGGTAGAACTCAAGAAGAGCTGAGGAAAAGTGTTGACGAGCGACAGAGTGCGGAGGCCAGCCTAACAGTTGCGAGAAAGGAACTGGAAGAGGCTAGAGGACAAGAGGCCATGAAGGATGCCGCCCTTCAAGCGGAACGGGGTAAGAATGTCGCGCTTGTTGAAGAAACGGCGAACAAGTGTAAATGGTTCTTGGAACAGACTGCGGGCCTCATGGCCGACTGTTTCATTGAGCGTTAGGGTCGCGATAAATTTGATGCTGATGCCATCATCCGTCTCTTCAAGCAGAAGTCTGGGTTCCTTATGGAAGAAGGTTATCGCCAAGCGAAGAGGCCGCGACATAATGAGGGGGACGGCAGCTTGCTAGGGCCGTGAATGCTACTTCTCTTTTTGCCCATCGGACGCCCTTACTTTTTGCCCTTTTTGTGTTCTTGGGGCCTTTTGCTTAAACAAATCTCCCCTCTTGTGTAAACAGTCTGCTTAACTTGCTGCGCTTTTGCTTTATTAATGATCTCTCTTAATTTACTTCCACTACCACTTGTTTCCAAACTTGTCTCCCGCGCATTCGAGCCTCCCTCACGGGGTCGTAACATGTGATGTTCTAAGCGGCCTCGCGTTTCTCTCCATGCGATCAGGTAGAACTGATCTTCCCTACCATCTCATACTGCGTTTAAGACAACAACGGGATCTCCCTCTTGGATACTCTGTCTTTCCGCGGTACCCTTTCTTTCTCAAGTGCTTCGTCATTTCCACGTTTTCTTAAATTTCCTGCACATTTTCACTTATACTTTGTTAGTAGCGACATATTTCAAAAAATCTTAATTACCTTGGGGTGTTGCCGCGCATTCTCCAGGTTCATTTGGCGCGATCTCCCCCCGATGACGCTCGTGTCACATACTCATCCAGCCAAACTTCACCGGGTTTGTTCCTTCCGGTTACTAGCTGGGGTATCGTGACTTCTTATATTTCCTCAATTGGCTGGGAAGTGCCACCTCTTAGTGAGCCGCCTGATCAAGGCCGGCCATCATGAGGATAGGACTTTTCACTCCCTCAGCGTTGTCACCTCGCACCTCGGAACGTGCCCCTTCTTACCGATGTGCCTATGTTAGCGCCACCATCGTAAGGATAGGATTTTCACTTGCAGGGTGGAGTTTTTATCTTCCCTGGGGTCGTGCCTCGCTTAATGATCATCCGCCTATGTGAGCGCGGGCTGTCACAAGGATAGGACTTTACACCCCCAGGGGAGTCGGGGCGTGCCCTCTCTAGGTCTCCCCAGGATAGGACCTTTCACTCCCGACAGTGCTGGAGCGTGTCTCATCTTAGCGAGCCGCCTGATCAAGGCCGGCCTCACAAGGCCAGAATTTTTCACTTCCAGCACCATATATTTCTAGGATCGTCGGGGCGTGCCTCGTCTTGATGACCCGTCTGTGTTAGCCCATTCTGCCCCAAGGCTAGGACTTTTCACCCCCGACATCCCTCTTTTCCTGTTATCTGCACATCACACAGACAACCAACAAGGAACAAAAGATATTTCCATAACAATTGTCAGACCATGCCACACGGCATGTCGAATTTCAGCATAATATAATTTCAATTATCAGACCATGCCCCACGACATGTCAAATTTCGACATAATATAATTTCAATTATCAAACCATGCCACACGGCATGTCAAATTTCAGCATAATATAATTTCACTTATCAAACCATGCCCCACGGCATGTCAAATTTCAACATAATATAATTTCAATTATCAAACCATGCCCCACGGCATGTCAAATTTCAGCATAATATAATTTCAATTATCAAACCATGCCACACGGCATGTCAAATTTCAGCATAATATAATTTCAATTATCAAACCATGCCACACGGCATGTCAAATTTCAACATAATATAATTTCACTTATCAAATCATGCCACACGGCATGTCAAATTCTAGCATAATATAATTTCAATTATCAAACCATGCCACACGGCATGTCAAATTTCAGCATAATATAATTTCAATTATCAAACCCTGCCCCACGGCATGTGAAATTTCAGCATAATATAATTTCACTTATCAAACCATGCCACACGGCATGTCAAATTCTAGCATAATATAATTTCAAGCGAACGATATTCCAAGAATTAGGTAAGGGAGTACCGTCAAGTGCTTATAGGTGATACGCCTCCTTTCCACATCCGTTGGCCCGCAACTCGCTTGTCCCTGAGCACCATGTCTGTTGTGATATCGCGCCATTTTCCTCTTATAATGCATTGTTTTCAGGATGGCTTCCTCATGTATCTCAGGCAACATGTCAAGGTTAGCCTGTAACCTTTCTTCGTTTAATTCCTCCTTGAAATACTCCACCCTTAGGCTTAGAGTGCCGATTTCCACAGGTGTGACAGCTTCGGTGCCGAAAGCCATAGTAAAGGGCGTTTCCCCCGTACTAGTTTTGACAATCATGCGGTAGGCCCACATTACATAGGGTAGTTCGTCTGGCCACTTCTTTTTCGAACCCTCAAGATTTTTCTTGATGCCACTCAGAATGCTTCGGTTGGTTACCTCCGCCTGACCATTGGTCTGGGGATGCACCACAGAGGAAAACCTCTGTTCTATCTGGAATTCCTCACACTATTCTTTGAAAAAGTGACTCGTAAATTGTGTGCCGTTGTCGCTGACTAGCACGCGGGGTACCCCGAAGCGCATGATAATTTGGTGTTTAAAGAAGTGTCATACCCTCTCTATCGTGATGTTGGCTACCGCTTCCACTTCTGTCCATTTGGTGAAGTAGTCCACAGCCACAATTACAAATTTCAGTTGGGACCTAGCCTTAGGGAAAGGGCCTAAAATGTCAATTCCCCACTTAGCAAAAGGACAAGGTGCCACGATCTGAGATATTTCAGTGGCGGGTCGTCGAGGGATTTTGGAAAATTCTTGACACTTATGACATGTTTACACAAAGTTGTTACAATCCCTGCGAATGGTGGGCCAATAGAATCCTGACCGGAATACTTGCGCGGCCATGGTACCACCCGATACATGCATGCCACAGATCCCTTCATGAATCTCTCGCATGGTATGGAGGCCTTCTTGTTCCGTTATACATCTTGCAGCTGGGTGCGAGAAACATCTGCGAATTAACTCCCCGTCGTAATAAGTGCACCTTGTCGCTTACTTCAGTACTTTTTTCTTTTCCACGTTGTCGCTGGGCAACTCGTCGTGCTTTAAGAATTTTATCACAGGGATCCTCCAGTCCTTTTCAATTTCTTCCACATATAGCGATAGTTGTTCCTCCATGAAGGACGGTAATGACCTTTCCTCATAGTACACACCCTCTGGTATGGTGGCCTCCTGATTAGCTGCCGCTTTGGCAAGGTTATCTGCCTCGGCATTGTCCTCCCGCGGGATGTGTTCAAGGGTGACGCACACGCCGCTTTATTCAATCTCTGCCAACTCTCTTTTCACTTTGTAGAGGTATTGCACCATGATCGGCTCTCTGGCTTGGGAATGTCCCAAGACTTGATCAATTATCAACTTAGAGTCTCCTCGTATTTTTAACCGTGGGGCTCCTGCTACCATGTCGCCCTCGGTTTTGGTGAAAAGGTTTCTTCCTATTCTAAGCCCTGCCAATAACGCTTCGTATTCCGCCGTGTTATTGGATAACGGTTGTAAGATTCTAATGGCATGTCGCACCTGTACATCGTATGACCCGATCATATAAATGCCAGCTCCTGCCAGCTCTTGATTTTTAGCGCCATCTACATAGATGACCCATGAGTCCGCTGGGGCCTCCAAAGGTAGGAGCTTTGCACTGCTCTCTTCCTTTTCGAGCGGCTCCAACGCCTTGTCTCCGGTAAAAGTACATTTAGCGATAAAATCTGCCAAAACCTGAGCTTTTACGGATGGCCGAGCTTTGTATTGTAGTCCATATTGCTCAAGCTCAATTGCCCAAATCAACATCCTCCCTGAGGACTCCGGTTTCCTAAAAATTCTTTTCAAGGGTTGATCTGTAAGCACGACGACTGGATGGGCCTGGAAATACCTGTCCATCTTTCGTGTGGACTATATCAGGGTGAACGCCACCTTCTCAATGTGAGTGTATCGCGCCTCGGCGTCTTTCAACACATGGCTGACAAAGAAAATGGGCTGGTGATTGTGATTGTCCTCCCGCACCAGAATGACACTGACCACTTCATCCGCGATGCCAAGGTACAAGAATAGGGTATCGCCCGGCTCCGGTGGTGTTAGCACCAAGTCGGACGACAAGTAAGCTTTCAAACCCACGAATGCTTCTTCGCATTCTTGTGTCCATCCAAAAGGAGTTTTCCTGCATATAACTTTAAAGACGGCAAGCACTTCTCGCCTTGCTTAGAGATGAACCGTCCCAAAGCAATGACACGTCCTGTTAACCTCTGAACTTCTTGAAGGGTTCGCGGCGACAGCATATCGTGGATAGCCTTGATCTTTGACGGGTTCGGCTGGATGCCCTTCTGGCTTACCACATACCCCAAAAAATTTCACGTTTGAAATGCAAACGCGCATTTGCGAGGGTTCAATTTTATCTGATACTTCCTTAATGTGTTGAACACCTCTTGCAGGTCCGTCAAATGGTCACTGAAGCTTCTGCTCTTGACCAGTAGATCATCCACGTATGCTTCTACATTTTTCCCAATTTGTCGCTCAAATACTTTGTTGGCCATGCGCTGGAAAGTTGCCCCCGTATTCTTTAAACCAAACGGCATCGTCATGTAACAATAGGTGGCCTTTGGAGTTATAAATGCCGTCTTTTCCTCATCTTCCTTTGCCATGGGAATTTGATGGTATCTAGAATTGGCGTCTAAGGAACTCAAATATGGGCACCCCGCCGCTTGATCGACCAGTTGATCAATCCGGGGAAGCGGATAACAATCCTTGGGGCAAGCGTCGTTCAAGTTAGTGAAATCAATGCACATGCGCCAATCTCCGTTGGGCTTGAGGACTAAGACGGGGTTGGCCAACCAAGTGGGATATTGAAGCTCTCGGATGAATCCCGCGTCTAACAGTTTCGCTACCTTCTTATCAATCACAACCGTATTTTCCGGAGAGAATGCTCGCCGCTTCTGTTGAACCGGTGTGGCGTGTGGGTCAACGTTGAGTCGATGTTCGGCCACCTCCCTGGACACACCAGGCATGTCCGCCGGTTTCCAGGCGAACTCTCTTTTGCCCTTGTTCAACAGTTGAGCTAATTGTGCGCTCTTCTCAGGGGTTAACTTTTCACTTACCTGGAAGCTCGCCTCACCATTGCCCTGGACGGGGATGGGTACCATTGCATCTACTGGCTGGGTTCGCCTTTCGTCCCTTTGCTCATAGGGATCCGCTACCACGCACACATATTGATCACAGCTTTTCTGGACCATGAGTGAATAGCACTCGACGGCTAGTTTTTGGTCGCCCTTGATTGATACTACTCCTTCCCAAGAGGGGTACTTCATCCTGAGGTGCTTTTGAGATACCGCTGCCCCAAAGCGATTGAGGAATGGCCGCCCTAGAATGGCATTATACGGTAGGATGAGGTCCACAACTAGGAACATTAACTCTTCTGATCGCTTGGACGTGTCTTCTCTAAAATACACAGGCAGCGCTTTGACTCCAATTACGGGTATAGGGATGCCGTCCACTCCAATGATTGGTTTCTTGCAAGGCGCCAATTCACCGGCGGGGCGCTTCATAAGATTATATGCCTCCAACGAAAATAAATTTACCGCGCTGCCGTTATCAATAAGGGTCCTCCGTACCCCATGGCTCCCAATGACCGGTGTGACCACTAGCGCGTCATTATGAGGGAAAATGACGCCCTTCTCATCCTCTTCCGAAAAGGATATCACCATTCTGCCCAGTACATAAATCGCCCCTTTTTTTACAGGCTGGCCTTCCCTTTTCTGCTTTTCTCCGGCCGCGGGTGTCGCGAGGGTAACCTCGTCTAAGAACGACGCGCCACCAGCAATGATGTTGATAATGGGGATGTCCTCATCATGAATCATTAACTCTTCCTTTCTCCTCATATCAGAAGTCCCACTGCCTCCAGGGGGAGGAGGCAATTGGTGATCACATGGTGCCCCATGCGAGGGGTCGCCTCTAGTTTCTTCTCTCATTCGGGTGGCGAATTCTCCAAGATAGCCTTCTTCCAACAAGCGTTGTATTGCTAACTTCAATTCTCTGCATGCCTCTGTAGAATATCCCCTAACCTTATGGGGCTTCACAGGGGCTGGATAGCGGATTGACAGGTTCCGCTCCTGAATAACGGCTAAGATTTCCGCTCGTGGGAGTGTGTGGGGAGGTAGGTCGGGGTCGTATATTCGACCCTTAGGCGGATCTGTCTGCCGCTGAGCATTCAAGCCACCCATTCTTCCTCTGGAAAAGTTACCTTTCTGACGATTCGACGCCTTGGGAATATAGTCTTTCCGTTGAGCGTATTCATCACCTGGACGGGTATCATGTGTCATACTAGCTTGAACAGCGCGAACAGGAGGGGCGCTCGGGGGCATATCCCGTATCCTATTTCTGTATTCCTCCTCTTCCATTCTCGCGTAATTGTGGGCCTTCAGTCTTAATACATCTAGAGTCATGGGGGGGTCCACCATCAGCGTGTCTCTCAGCTTTCCGTATCCACAGTTCCGCTTCAAAGCTTCAATGGCAAAATCAATGGTGATACCAGGTGTTAACGACATTTCCATATCAAAACGACCGAGATAGCTATTCAAGGACTCTTCTGGTTTTCTACGTATATCGAATAAGGCAGCGGCAGACTTCCGAATGGGAATAGCTGTGCTGAAGCGACTCCTAAACTTGGCCTCCAATTGCGGGAAATTATCAATTGATCGAGCGGGAAGTCCTTCGAACCAGAGGCAGGCCACTCCCGACAATGTCATAACAAATATTTGACACAATGTCGCGTCATTGTGCGTTTGGAACTGGACAAAGTCTTTCACTTTGTTAAGATGCGAGATGGGGTCCTTGGTGCCGTCATACGACTCCGTGGGGAGCTTAACATGTCGGCTGACCCTGTGGTGCCTTATACGGTGGGTGAAGGGATGACCCGCGGTGTCATCCAAGATCTCACGATCATGACGGGGCGGAGACATATCCAGGTGTCGCCTGTGCCCTCGAGGCTCAAGGTTATGACGCTGGGAGACCGGCTACGACTTCTAGGTGAACGGGTTCAACGCCTCCTACTGTTTGATCTTTCACTCCGTTCCACGGATGCCTCTCTACCAGCTCTTTCTCTTCTGCCGTCCCAACGCTCATTATACTCATCTTGCTGTCGCTCTACTTGAGAGACGGGAATCTGAGGTACCCGCGGCGTGTAGGGCTCCTCTTGTCCGTCTACAAGTTGCATGAAGCTGAATAGCATGCTTATCGTAGGTGAGGTCAGAGGGACATTCACCTGGCACCGGGGCGATACTGGTCGATCAGCGACGATAAACGGGGTGAAAATGATTCGAGAGGATACACCCGATGTCGCGGTGCTAGAAGTGGAGCCTGTGGCCAACCCAATCATGTAATCTAGGTGGGCGCGAAGAGCCAACATCGAGCTTATCGAAGGAGTATTAGAGTCGCCCATTCCAGGACCCGTGGGGGGAGGAGCGGAGTGGCTAGATCCGGCCATATGAGAAAACGGGGTACCCGCTGAAGAAAAGTGGGGACCCATTTGAAGAAACGGGGTACCCGTCTGAGAAAACAGCATGCCAGCTACTAATCCGGAAAGAAAATCTGTCTGCGCAGAAAAAGTTTCACGTGATGTGATAAAAGTACTGGACGAAGACGTGGGAAAAAATTCCCTGCGCGCGTGAATATTACGAGTATGAGGGGGTGTGGATTCTGAATCTGAAGCCATGATCCTTTGACTCTCAGGAAGAACAGAGCTTGGTTATTAAGGAAGCTCACTTAATTAACCAAGACTCTCAATGAAAGCACCACTTGATAAGAGTCCGAGAAATGCTGAGCAGGATCGGCCTGATCTGGGCTGGTCGGGAACACTATTCCAGGGTCTTCATCACCTGCAAAGCGCCGGGGGGGGTCTCCGGCGTAAACACTCCGATGCCTAAGTCAGTATGAGTAGTCAAAATGGCAGGGTTTCAGTACGCTGTCTTAGGCTTACCCCCCTGGTCGGAAAAGGTGGGGGTATTTATAGGCAAAGGAAGGACTTTACCAGCAAGGGGTAGGAGCTACCCCCGAGTAGATGTCGCTGGGGTGATAGATGTCGCTGGGGTGGCAGGGAGTGATGTCATGCGGGATGACGTCATGCGGAGTGACGTCATGGATGACCTGGGATGGGATACCGCCGTGCGGATGTCGCATGAGAGCCCCCTCCGCTGATGTCGACCATCCCAGGGTCGGCCGCCAGGCTAGGGGCGGTATGAACAGGGTCTCGTCTCCCTCGGCGGGTACAGTATCCTGGCCTGGCCACTCGGTGGAGGGGTGGAGATGCCGCTTCAGTGGTATAAATAGTTATCAGTAATCGTCTACCGATACCGAAATTGCCGAACCAAAATTGCAAAAATTTCGGGTCGAAAAATTAGAATTTTGGTATTCGGTAATTTTGCACGTAGGATTATTTTCCTAGTAGGAATGAGGTCCATGATCTGCCTAGCTTGATAGTGTATTCCTTGGGCATGATTTTCTCCTCTATTTTAATCTTTTCATGGGTATGATCCTGCTAAATGACCTCTATTTCCATCTTTATTGCAGATCAATGCCAAAAGGAGAAAATGAGCGAAAAGATGCATTTTTTAAGGAATTCTTGGGATTTCAAGCTTCAAGGCCTAGAAGATCAGAGTATCGCCGTGCCCTCGATCTAACCAGACCAGTGAGCAGTCTCCTGCCCGCGATACATCTGCCTCCATTCTTAATCGAAAGCCAAAGAGAGGAATCTCTGAAGATCCGCATGGGATTCCATGCATTTCCAGAAGGTGTCAGTCACTCCTAGATATTCTAGAATATTCCCCTTGAAGGACATGTGTTGTCACGCTCCCCTTAGCTGTTTTATCCCCTAGCGAGTTGTAGGGCTATTTATGCATAATTTTAGGGTTTTTGTAATGAGGCAGACATTTAAGACATCACTCCACTTTTACCTTAATTTTAGGGATCCGTTTTCTTGATATTGGAGCACGACGCCGGTTTGTAAAAGGACTAAGCTTTTCTCCTTTGATTTTATTGAATCTATCGGTTTATTCTAAACTCTTTCCCTCTTCTATCTTTTAATTTACTTATGCTAATTGTTATCTATTGTTCATATCTATTTATGAGTAGCTAAACTTCTTTATCTTAGCAGAGGGTGTTTCAAGGGTTGTAAGGATTAGTTAAGAGGCCTAAATGTGTTTAATACATCTTCATTATCATATTCGCTTGTTTGCCATTATCTTGTTATTTTCATTTGGGAGTGTTAAGAGCTTGATCAACTATTAGTGTTTCTTTGTGATTATTGTCATCTTAATGGTAATAATTGACGTGAGGCCATTAAGAGTAGCAGACACCTAGAGCGGAGAAGTTGCTACAGTGTGATTTCACCAATCTAGAGCATACAACCGATTAGGGTGCTGCCACGAGCTTGACAAACTGAGGGGCATCGTGCCCTAGACATGTCTTACCTCCACTTCATGGGCGTTTTGAGTATTGCTTCCTCGCATTCGTGCCTGGGGGGATGGCGAAACGTCAAGGCTACCTCATATGTGGAAACGGGGGGTAGCTTCTACCTAAGAAGGTAAGCAAGGGGTTTGAGTGGAAACTTGGCCCCTATAGCATGTCTATGGTATAAGGATGGAATATCCTTGTGCCGATGATTGACTGACCTTGGAAACAACCCGAGAATACCCCTTGCTAAGATCCTGTGCTATCTGAATCTATTTTTGTATTTACTTTCTCTTCTTGTTATCTTGCCCTTGCCGGTACTCTAGCATCTTGCCTCTGATTGTGTTTTACTTTTGTGCCCTTGATTTCTGTTTTAATTATTTGTCTTTTAGCTACAATATTTGCGTTGATTAATTGTATTAATCAACATACACCCCCCCCCCCCCCCCCCCCCCCCCCCCCCCAGTGTTACTCTTACGTTTGGCTACACTTACTCTTTGTCATACATTAAAATTGATTTATTATTCCTTCAGTCTGTGTGGTTCGACCCTGTCTTGACCTTTATACATTTTATTTGTGCAATTAGACATCAGGAAATATTATTACATTTGAGTGACAATCAAATTTTGGCGCCGTTGTCGGGGACTGAACGAAACTAATTTTTCTTTTTCTTTTGTATGACCAAGAGATCTCCTCCAGATCTAATACCCCTCGATCTTGAACTTACTAGGACAGAAAGAGGACTTTGGAGGCAAGCCAGAGGATCATCTACCCAGGGTAGAGGAATCCCTCATCCTGCCCTCGATAGACATCCCTCCAATCTGGCGGACCCCGACCGTCAGTTTTACCAAGACCTAACCTACCTTCATCGAGGTCTCGAAAACCCACCAGCTGCTCATTTTGATATTCCAGCTATGGAAAACGCCAACAATTATGTACGTCATGAAGACCAACCACCGCCTCCCCCGAACCAGCAGACCATTGACCATCTCAATGCTACCCCCGATATGTCCAGCAGTTGCATTGTCTGGCCCACTGTCCCACACGATTGGACTCTCAAGTCTGCCGTCATGCAACATCTCCCGACCTTTCGTGGAGTTGCAAAGGAGAATGCACTTCATCACCTCCAACAACTTCATTCCATTTGCGAGGCCATGAAACCTCCAAATGTCAGCATTGAACAAGCTAAGCTACGCGCCTTCATGTGGTCCCTTAAAGATAATGCCCTCGATTGGTACTATGGCCTTCCTCCGAGATCCATCCACTCTTGGGCCGAGATATCTAAGATCGTCACTCAAAATATTATCCAGCATCAATAGCCAATACCACACGCAAGCAACTCGTATCTATTGTCCAGAGAAAGGAAGAAGATCTTGCCCAGTATTATGAGAGATTTTAGAAAATGCAATCTATGTGCCCCTCGCACAACCTTAGCGAGCATGCCCTCATTTAGTACTTTTATGAAGGCCTTAAAGCTCATGACAGGGCCTTGCTTAATGCTATCGCTAATGGTTCCCTTACTGCTCTCACTCCCGCCACTGCCAAGGCAACCATAGAACTCATAGCCAAGAATGCCACGCTTGAAGGTGGCAACAATAGAAGCCAAGACGTCTAAGTGGCAGCTCTACAAAATCAAATGACCGCCCTCACCAGGATGTTCTAAAATTTTGTGGCAGGATAAACTACACCGGTCAAGGCATGCCAAATTTGTAACTTTGTGGATCATGCCACAGATGCTTGTCCTCATATTCCAGATTAAATCCAAGTGAATGTCGCTGGCCAGTACATCCAGGCCCCGTATGGTCAGAACTACAACCAGGGCTGGAAATAATAGAATCCAGGATGGGTTCCTAATCCTCAGTCATCCGGCCGTAGCCAACAGCAACAACAGAACCCTTATGGAAATCATCTCCCTCCTCTCAACATGCAACACTTCAGACCCCGACCAACATACAATCAGTATCAACGCCAGCCTCCCCAGGATCAGACCTTTGTCGTGCCCCCGAATACAACATCAATTCCTGACCCCGAGCAGCAAAAGAAGATCGCAGACCTCGAAAAGCAAATGAGCACCATGATGGCAGAAATGAAGGAATTGAAGAATCAAGGGAGATTTCCACCACAAACAGAAACCAATCCAAAGCATAATGTTTGTGTCGTCACTCTTCGAAGCGAAACGACCTCGACTCCTCCACCACATCCTGCCCTCGACATTGGAAATTCACCAGAATCTGAACTTCGGCCCAAAGCAAAAAGTCTGAGTGCCCAGATTCGTAGAGGTCATGGAGGACCGAATCTAGTCACCAAGAGGATCACCGCGTAATAATCCGAAACCACCTGAATGTACCCAAGAGTACATTCATAAGATCCTCGAGCCTCCTTTCCCTCAAAGGCTAGTTAAATCGAAGAAGGAAACAGAGGATTACGAGATCTTTGATATGTTTAGAAAGGTGATTGTCAATATTCCACTTCTGCAGGTAGTCAAAAACGTGCCTAGATATGCCAAGTTCTTGAAACAATTATGCACGAACAAGTGCAAATTAGCTGGCGTCAACAAGATAAGTGTGGGGGTCAATATTTCCGCCCACATACTAATGCGATCCTTAGTAGGCTAGGATGTGCAGCAATGACTGTGTGATCTAGTTCAAAGCTTGGATTTCGAATGCGGAATTTTAACTCGAAGAAAACCGTGAAACTCCAAGACTGGGTGCTCTTAGCACTTCACATCGAATCCCTTGAGGTTCTTGGGTCAAACCGATGAATCTCCAAGACTGGGTGCTCTTGGCAATTCAAAGATGAAAGACTAAATGGATAGCAACTTCGGGCTTTACTTGTGGCTACTCTCATCTTGCTAAACTAGGAATAGAACAAGGTTCCATAGGAACGGTTATGAGGACGCACCTCTCAAAGACAAAGTCTCATTCTTCTCCAAAAATAATCAACATCATTTTATTCATACGACTTGGCCTTTAAATAGGCTAGGAAAATACAAACTTAGAAATAAATAATTCCTAAATACATAATTCCTAAATACATAATTCCTAAATAGATAAACTCCTAAATAAGCCAAAACTCTATATAGTAATTAAAACACATAAAATAGGAAATATTAATTCGTGCTCTCCTTTGCCAAACCCTAGCCGTCGCCAAACCCTAGCCAACTTGGGCTTTCTGGTGCGCCTATGAGTGCGCGCTGCTTGGCCCATACGGCTTGCGATACGAGGATCGTATCACATACAGCGGAAGATTCCTCCCAAGTGCAAGGATCAAGGGGTGTTTATTATTCCCTGCAAGATTGGCACCGTCGATATTGGTAAGGCCATGTGCGATTTTGGAGCAGGCATAAATGTCATGCCCTTGACCATCTACAACTGTCGTGGGCTTGAACCTTTGAAACCCACCAGACTTGTCATTCAACTTGCTGATCGTTCTATTGTTTACCCTGAGGGTAATATCGAAGACGTTTTGGTCCAAGTGGGTGAATTTCTATTTCCAACAGATTTCTATGTCATCGCCATGGAGAACGAAGACTCAACCAAGTCTTCAGATGTACTTCTAGGGTGACCATTTCTAGCCACTTGATCGTCAGTCAAATACAGAATTTATAGTGCCTGAAAACGTGTGTGCACAAGAGATAAAGTGTACAGTGGCAGTCAGGGTCGAACACAGGGATTGTGAGAAACTGATCTATAGTCTTGAATATATTCGGGGGAGAAGTGCACAAAGAGTAACAATTAGGGGGGGGGGGGGTTTACTTGGCTGAACAAGTCAGCCAAGGCAGATTTCGGGAGCTAACAATTTCTATCTACGAAAACAGTATTCGGGGTCTCGAATGTCACGTTCGAGGTCCCGAATGGCAAAATAAGCAAATCAGTGTGTAATTCCAGAAATAAAATAAATCAGAAACAGGTGCAGAGGTATCAACACAGGCGTGAAATAGAACAAGAGCGAAATAAGCACAAATAATCAGTTGGAGAAAGGGTTCTCGGCAAAGGCACTCTGGGTTGCATTCGGGACCAGATCGTCATCAGCTCAAGGGTATTCCATTCAAGATGTCATAGAAATGACATGGGGACCAGATTCCTCGGATATCCCCTACTTTTCTCTTAAGAGAAACTACCCCCCGTTTCCACATATGAGGTAGTCTTCACAGTTTGCCATCCCTCCAGGCACGAATGCGGGAGGGCCATACTCAAACTGCCCATGAAGTTAAGAAAAGACAGATCTAGAGCTAAAGTCCCTCAGTTTGTCAGACTCGTGACCCAGCTCTAATCAACTACCCAACCTATCTATTCGAGACCACTTTGACACAGTCAAGACTAAACAGATGCCTACTTGCTCATGCAACTTTCCTTCCGTATTCATCACATAAATGGCAGCATTTACACAAGATAATTCTCAGTTGATCAGGCCTCAAATTAAATCATGCAAAGATGTAATTAAATCGATGAATAGTTAAATATAGCATCAAGAATATATTAAACACATTAAGGCCTCGAATCTGCCCCTGCAACCCTTGAATCAGCCTTGCCAAGAACTAGGAATTTAGCTACTCATACTTAAAGATGAACAAATAACGATTAAAGAAAGCATAACAAGTAATTAAATAGTGTAAGGGAAGAAAACTTGTTACTAAAATTCCGTTTATAGCTCGGCAGCAATGTTGGAGAAGCTAACAATGGCTAGAGAGAGAAACTAGAGAGAAGTCTAAGCTACTTCTAAATTATGCTAATTAATTAATTACTAGGAGAGATCCCCTCAAAAAAAAAAACTCCTAAAACTATTCATGGATGCCCTTTATATAGTAGAGCTCCAAGCACAAAATATCTACAGCCCAAAAACTAGGGACAAAATGCATTAATTGAAAGCCTAAAGAAGTGGATCTATGTTCCCAAAAACACAAAGCTGGAAAAGCATAAAGCTGTCTGGTTTTTACAGCTTTGGCAGGTCTGGAGTGGGCTCAAGACTGAAATCCGCAGGTGTTTGGTAATCAGTGCAGAGTGTCAGAACAGTGTCAGAGGGATCACATGGGCGTTAGGTGGGGTGACACGTGGAAACGTCATCCTTTACCCTTCGGGAGTCCCGAACTGGGAATCCGATTCGGGACCTTGAACGCTGCTTTGGACTCGGGACCTCGACTTTTGGTCTTGAAGCTCGAATTCGCTCAAAATGCACCAAAAATGTTTGTTTTAGCATAAATTCCCTTTTTAGGCCTAGATCTGCAATAGTAATGAAATCAAGGGTAAATTAGCAGAATCAAGCTCTAAATAAGTGAGAAAATGGAGGGAAAATCATGCATAAAAACATGCTATCAAATAGCCCCCACACTGCCCAATGCTCACCCTCGAGCATTCACAAAATTTAAAACAGTCCCAAAACAGAACAGACACACCAAACCATAGCACAGAGAATAAGCATGCTTGACAAGATTCGGGACCTAAAATGAAAACAGACTCCGCCTAGATACACCTGCATCAAATCAGAAGGATAACGACCCTTAAGAAGAGACTTTTCCACGTCAGCCTATTCACCAGCAATCCTCACATGAATCGGTGTTTGCACTCACACTCGTGGGCTAGGTGTTTAAACACTCAAGTATGCTATAACACGGCACAAAAAATCAAGCTTGCATATCAATCCGAGTACATTAGACACGTGCATAAGCAATCTAGCAATCAAAAGACTTCGCATCGGGGCAAGAAGGGGAAGCAAGGAGAATAAATGATAAGGGGAAATAGAAAGAAGCATTATGAGAGGAAGAAGTGGAGAAGAGGGAGAGGAAGGAAGTGAAATGAGAAGGCGGTGGAACCGACTCAAACCTGGAACGCTCCCTTGGCAGAAGGAATTAAGATGGTGAGACAATGTTGCTGAGGGCGAAGACTAGACTAGGCTTTCTTTTTCGAGGGGGACCCTTGCTGTATTTCGGGACAAAGGCTTGAGGCCTTGAATGATACTGGCTGTTTGTTTTTCCTCTTCTTGAGGGTATGGTCTTGCTCTCTTCTCTCTTTTATTTTTCTGTCTATTTTTCTATATATATATATATATTTTTTTTTTTCGAGAGGGGGAAGTAGAGCTGGTCTGGTTGAGGAATGAGACCTTTTCTTTGGGGGACCGATGCCTGATTCCACTCCCCCACACTTGTGTTTTGCTGTGGATGGGAAGTGGTTTTTCGCTCTGGTCTGCCCTTGAATTTAGCTTTTGAGGACTTGAATTTGCGCCAGCATTCGGGGTCTTGAATGGATGCGTGACCCCCACACTTTGCCTTCGCTGCTTCTTCTGGTCTAGTCTAGCCCTCGATGGTGCTCCCAACAACATCGCTCACCTGCCAAGAGAAAGATCAAGAAAAATTCAAATGGTCAGAATGGAAGGTCAAGAAGGGGTTCGGGGGTAAGAAAAGAACAGCACAGAAGAAAAGAAATGAGAGAAAACAATGTGATGCGAAGACTTAATCTTTTTGCTGCTTTCCTATGTCTATGTGTGTCTATACCCATGGATATCATGCAAGCTCAACCAGTACCTAGTCATGCATTCGCTCAAACAATAAATATAGGCATGAAGGCTCAAATGCTCAGAAGGTGCTAATTCGTGACTACTGGTGTCTAGGTCTTGAAGCAGATATAAGGCATAACAGGCGAAGCATGAATCATTCGGGACCCTGTCTAATAAAGCATTTTCCTTCTATGTGCATAAGTCAGGTGTGTGTCCATCATTGAGGTGTTTTCAAAAATAGGCCTTGAGCTAAAATCCGAAAAAAATTGCAAAAGAAATCATGCATAAGCTTAGGAAAATTAAACTAGAACATAAGTATAATAACTACTTAAATACTAGCAGTTGAAACTCCCCCCACACTTAGGCAGCGCATTGTCCTCAATGCGGGAAGGAGACAAAAGATGAGGCAGTTTTAAAGAAAGTGCAGAAAAGTAAATTGTTCAGAGATAAATAGCCCACGCAGGGGCAAAGGGGTGGAAAGTGTTCGGGATCATGGGGGAGGACGAGAACGGCGCATCGCAATCAGCACGTCAGCCTGAGTTTGGATCTCTCGAAGGATCGCGAGGTTGGTGTCCAGGATCAGGCGGAGGAGCTGGTTCGTAGTGGATTCATCTGGAGTGGGTTCGGGCACTCGGGAGTCAACTGTGGGCTTCGGGGCAGTCGAAGTGGATGCTTTGCTGGGAGGAGGTTCGGGAGCAGCAGACGGCTTGGAGAGGTCTGGGTACTCATACTTGCCTTCGATCCTGCCCTTGTTACCTGCATGGAAGCTCAAGATACCGTCAATAACACAAAGAAATTCCATCGCGTCCAAGGATTTGAAACCAAGGATCTTGAAGGAATTCGGGTGTCGATACAGGTTGAGTTCCCGCAGTGTCGAGGTGTAAAGTTGGGAGGCCAGGCTGGTGACAAGTGATCCAAGAACAGGAGAGCGACCCTGGGGGGCATTGGCAACATTGTGGGCAGCGGTGGCGATCCAGTAGCCAAGATTGACGCGCTTCTTGTGGTACATGACCCACAGGAAAAACAGCTCCGTTTGGGCTAGCTGCCCAGAGGTCCCGAATTTACCCGCGAGGGCAATGGACAGGAAGCGTTGCAGGATACGGAGGGCTGGGTCTTGAATGCAGTGGGCCTTGGCATGGCGAGAGTCAAACAGTATCTTGTCTCGTCCAGAGAGCTCCCGAAGAGCTTTGTGACTGTTGAACTCGGGGGGGATAATGGTGAGAGCGTTCTGATATGCGGCCTCTTGAATGCCCTCACGACTGACAAAGCCCAGATAGACGTTGAAGTCGTTGAGAGACATCGGGTGCCACTTGCTTGCTAACCTAAAATTCACACATCCCTTGGCAAACAGATTGGGGCCGACCCCACCCCCGGGTTTAAACAAATCAATCTTATACCAAAAACTAGCAAAGAACTCCAAACTGAGTTCCAAATAGGTAGGTTGATCCATGTAAAAGAAACGTTCCCACCCGATACCACTGATATACTCCAGAATCCGGGACCCAACACCCATCTTATCACAAAACTCCAGATCTAATTTAGGGCAGGGGGCTACTCCCTTGAAATTCATCAAAGTCACTTTATCCAAGGAAGGCTTATCATTAAAGATAAAAAGCTCATTGAAAGTTTCAAGGTTAGCCGTTACCAGGTAACTAGGTCGGGACCCAGGAGCAGAATCAAACTCTTCATCTTCCTCCTCGATGCGCTGGGATTTGCGGGGAGTCTCAGTAGCAGGAGCTTTACCCTTGGAAGAGGTCGGGATCTTCCTTTTCTTACTGGCCGGAGGTTTGGGGGCTGGAACCTTAGGAGCAGGGGGCTTTGGGGTGTTTTTCGTGGCTCGGGTCTTACCCCTGGCCGGTTTCGGGGGTGGACTGGGAGGTTGGGGCGGGTCGATCTCCCCTTCTCCTTCATTGGCTATCTCCTCTACTGGGCCCTCTGGAACGTCCTCAGGACCTGGAGCAGTGTGCTCGGGATCCTGAGGGTCGTGCTCTTCTGGTCGCTCAGTCAGCTCGACCTCCTCCTCACCATCACGTCCGCCTTCGTCCTCCTCCTCTCGCTGGTCGTCGGAATCCCACGGGAATTGCTCCTCATTCTCGTTCTCCACCCGTCGGGCTTCCCTGAGGCTGGAACTGGTCTGGGGCTGTTCGTCTTCCTCGGTGTCAGAAGGAATCATGTAGCCAATGGGCTTAACGTCGAGCGGAACGGAGTTGACAGGGCTGGGCGGCGTTTTCTTCTTGCTGCCGGCGGTGGTGGTTGGAGGGACACGGCGTACCTTTCCAGACCTGGTCATGTCTGTGAGAGGGGTAGGGGAAGGGATTTCGTCTAGGTTGATGGTGGTTTCGGAAGATGGAGATCCGAGCCGTTCAGTGGCTGCTGGAGAGTGGTTGGAGGTGGTGGTGTTCGGCTGGTTTTGGTGAGAGAGAGGAGTAGGAGTTGGAGTGGAAGAGTGAGAAGTGGGGTCTTTGTTTAGGTTTAGACTTGTGCGTGCCATAAGGAAGAAGAGATGGTTTTTGTTTTCGGAAAGAAGAGAAAAGGAAGTGTTGTGATTTGATGGGGAGTGATGAGGGGTTTTGGTTGGGTAACGGTTGGGTAACGTGGAAGGGTGACGGTTTAGGTGGCGTGGGTGAGTAGGTTTTGGCAGGTGTGGGAACGTGGAGAGAGAGGCGGGAACTGATGTTTCGGTCTCCGCTGTCCACGTGGCGCGATGGGAGAGGGCGCTCAGTGCCATGGGCAACGTGCTCTTACACCTGCGCGAAAATCAGGAAAAGCAAATCAGCTTTTTGGATTTTCAAAAGAGGAGGGATAAGAATAAAATCAGAGGTAATTAAATGGGGTGAATAAAGGAGGAGACAAGACATTAAATAGGAGACAGAGAAATTAAATGAAAGGGGAAAGAGGACAAAGAAAATTTAAATTTTTACCTAGGTAACATAAAAAGTGCACATAGAAAATTTGAAAAGCTAGAGTTGACCCAAATAATAAAATGAAAAATAATAAAATAGAAGAAACTAAAGAGACCGACAGACAAAAGGAATAAGAATGGACAAAACTAATTAAAATCACCTAGGGAAGATAAGAAATGGGTTTTGGGAAAAGAGAAAAGAGGATGTCGGATGCAGAATTTAGAGACAAGAAAATTAAAGGAAGAGGGTTAGAAATTCGGGGTTGGTCCCCACACTTGGCCATGATTATCGTCCAGGCCTGGACGTCGTGTCCTCATTCGGGAGTGTCGAGTGTTGGGTCCTCGACCCTTGCTTCCTCTGCAGTCGATGGCTTGAATCCTTCATAGAAGGGTTTCAACCTATGACCGTTCACCTTGAATGGCTCCCCATTGTCCAAATTCTGGATCTCAACAGCACCATGATCAAACACCGCAGTGATTCGGTATGGTCCCGTCCATTTGGACTTGAGCTTCCCCAAAAAAATCCGTAGTCTGGAGTTGTAGAGCAACACTTTCTGCCCAATGGTGAAGTTTTTGACTACGAGGTGCTTGTCGTGCTGGGCTTTGGTCTTGTCCTTGTAGATCATGGAATTTTCATAGGCATTCCCCCGAAGTTCTTCAAGCTCCTGAAGTTGCAAACAGCGTTCCTTTCCTGCCAAGTTCAAGTCCATGTTGACTTTCTTGAGTGCCCAGAAGGCCTTGTGTTCTATCTCGACTGGAAGGTGACACGGCTTGCCATAGACCAACCGATATGGCGTCATGCCAATCGGGGTCTTGAATGCGGTGCGGTAGGCCCAAAGCGCGTCTCCTAGCTTGAGACTCCAATCTTTTCTCGACTGATTCACTATTTTTTCGAGGATAGCCTTGATCTCCCGATTCGAGACCTCAGCTTGCCCATTGGTTTGGGGGTGGTAAGCTGTGGATACTCGATGAGTCACTCCATACTTGTTAAGTAGCGAAGCGACTGTTCGATTGCAGAAATGAGTCCCCCGATCGCTGATGAGAGCTCGAGGGGTCCCGAATCGGTTAAAGATGTGTGTTCTGAGGAAATCGGCAACCACCCTTGAATCGTCAGTTTTGGTGGCCTTGGCTTCGATCCATTTGGAGACATAATCTACTGCAAGCAGAATATACGTATGCCCGAATGAATTCGGGAACGGTCCCATGAAGTCAATGCCCCAAATATCGAAAATATCGCACGCAATGATACTGGTCAAGGGCATTTGGTTTCGGGCTCCGATGTTTCCCATGGCTTGGCATCGAGGGCATGTTGCGCAAAATAAATGACTGTCCTTGAAGATGGAGGGCCAGTAAAGACCCGCTTCTAGGACTTTGAGTGCGGTTTTCTTTGCAGCAAAATGTCCCCCTTCTGTTGTTGAATGGCAGAACTTGAGGATGGATGAGACCTCGTCTGTGGAGACACAGCGCCTAACGATCTGATCTGAACAATGTTTCCATAGGTAAGGGTTGTCCCAGACATAGTACTTGGCTTGTTTGCGGATTCGGTTGTGTTCTGCACTCGAGGCCTCGACTGGAAGCGCACCAGTGGCACAATAATTAGCTATGTCCGTGAACCAGGGGTACTTTGCCGTGTCAACTAAGCACAGATGCTCATCAGGGAAAGACTCCCGAATGGTTACTTGGGAGTCGTCTTCTTGATGCGGGAGTCGACTCAAATGATCAGCTACACAGTTCTCGGTCCCTTTTTTATCCTTGATGGCTAGGTTGAACTCTTGAAGTAGGAGAATCCAGCGGATAAGCCTAGGCTTCGCGTCTGTCTTCTTGAGCAGGCATCGAAGAGCGGAGTGGTCAGAGTACACTATCACTTCTGTGCCCAGGAGGTACTGCCGAAACTTATCAAGGGCATAGACAATAGCCAAGAGTTCTTTTTCCGTTGTGGTGTAGTTTTGCTGGGCGGGATCTAACAACTTGGAGGCATAATAAATGACATAAGTCTCCTTGTCCTTCTTCTGGCCCAGAACAGCTCCCAAGGCTTGGTTGCTCGCGTCACACATGATCTCGAATGGGAGCGTCCAGTCGGGAGCTCGAATGATGGGAGCAGAAATGAGCTTGGCTTTCAGGGTCTCGAATGCCTTCTTGCACTTGTCATCAAAGACAAACTCTACATCCTTGTGTAGTAATTGGCACATTGGCTGGGCAATCTTGGAGAAATCCTTGATGAACCTCCTATAAAAACCTGCATGTCCAAGAAAAGAACGCACATCTCGAATATTCGAGGGGTAAGGCAAGGTCTCGATAGCTTGAATTTTGGCCTTGTCCACTTCGATACCCTTTCGGGACACGATGTGGCCTAAGATCAGTCCTTGGTCAACCATGAAATGACATTTTTCAAAATTAAGAACAAGGTCAGTTTCAATACACCTTTGCAGAATTTTCTTTAAATTCAAGAGGCATTCGGAGAAAGAGTTACCATAGACCGTGAAGTCATCCATGAATACCTCGATGCATTCTTCCACAAATTCTGAAAAGATGCTGACCATGCACCTCTGGAATGTGGCCGGGGCATTGCATAACCCAAAGGGCATGCGTCTGTAAGCAAAGGTCCCGAAGGGGCACGTGAAGGTGGTTTTCTCCTGATCTTCAAGGGCTACTGGAATCTGGTGGAATCCCGAATACCCATCCAGGCAGCAGTAATGCGTCTTGCCCGCGAGGTGCTCCAACATCTGATCTATGAAGGGAAGTGGGAAATGGTCTTTTCGGGTGGCTTCATTCAGGCGTCGATAGTCAATGCACACACGCCAGCCATTCTGGATTCGGGAGGGAATTGGCTGACCCTCGGGACCCGGAATGATTGTGATGCCAGTTTTCTTCGGGACCACCTGAACTGGGCTGACCCATGGGGAATCAGAAATGGGATAAATGACTCCGGCATCGAGTAGCTTCAGGGCCTCCTTCTTAACTACTTCCATCATGGGAGGGTTCAAACGCCTTTGGGGCTGTCTCACTGTCTTGGAGTCCTCTTTGAGATGTATGCGGTGAGTACACAAGGATGGTGACAAACCCTTGATGTCGGCAATCGTCCAACCGATGGCCTTCTTAAAACTCTGGAGAAGATTCACTAGCTCAGTTTCTTGCTCTGCTTCTAATTTGTTGGAAATTATGACCGGAAGCGTTTCTGCCTCCCCAAGGTATGCATACTTCAAGTGTGAGGGCAGCGTCTTTAGTTCCAGGTCTGGAGCCTGTTCCAGAGACGAGGGAAGTCGTACATGATCTGCGCATTCAGGAGACTCGCTCGGGGGTTCAACCACCAGGGCAGCATTTTCTTCAAGGGCTGTTGCAACTGTGCTCAGTTCAGAGGGGACCGTAATAGAAGCTGTCATCTCTTGCAGAGATTCGGGGGTGAGACTTCGGTCAAGAATCTGCTTCAAGGGCTCGACAGAATTCAGTTCAGCACTCTCCTCCACAAGTGGATCTATTATATCAACAAAATTGACACTGGAAAATTCGGGAGGGTACTTCATGGAGTCCAGCATGTTGAAACGAATGATTTCCCCGTCGAACTCGAGGGATATCGAGGCCTCATAACAATCAATCTTTGCGCGGGCAGTAGCCAAGAAAGGACGTCCCAAGAGCAGATCCGAAGACTTGGTGTTCGTGGGATTTTCCATGGAGAGAACATAGAAATCTGCAGGGAATAAGAATTCACCAATCTGGACAAGAACATCCGTGATGATTCCTTTGGGGTATACCACCGAACGGTCTGCAAGCTGGATTACCAGTGTGGTTTCTTTCAAGGGCCCGAGTCCGAGGCCATTGTAGATGGTCAAGGGCATAACATTGATTCCAGCTCCCAAATCGCACATCGCTTTTCCAATATCGATAGTCCCGATCTTACACGGGACCGTAAACATGCCCTGGTCTTTGCATTTGGGAGGAATTTGTCGCTGGATATGGGCGGATAAATTAGCCCCCACACTGATTCTATTTACCTCAGTGAATTTGTTCTTGTTGGTGCACAGCTGTTTCAGGAACTTAGCATATCGAGGCATGTTCTTGATGGCCTTGAGGAGTGGAATATTGATAACGACTTTGCTAAACATCTCAAAGATGTCCCGATCCTCTTCCTCTTTCTTTTTCTTGACCAACCGCTGAGGGAATGGTGGCTCAAATACTTTGTTTATGAATTCTTGAGAGAATTCTTCCTCCTCAACGGGCTGCTTCTTCTTGCAGCGGGACTTCTTGCTGGAGAAGAAGTGATCAAGTGCTGCGTCGCCAAATCGGGACTTCTTAGGTTGGTCAGTAGGTTGTTCGGGAGGTGGTGGCGCAGTATTGTTGGCCTCTGGACCAGGAACAACAATGTTGGCTTCGGGGTCTGGGTGGACACGAGAAGGGATCTCGAGACCACTGCGAAGGTTCATGGCACACGCTTCATGCTTCGGGTTAGGTTCCGTTTGCCCTGGAAATCTCCCTCCATTTTTTACTTCCTTCATTTCGGCCATGAGGGTCCGAATCTGTTTTTCCAGTTCTGCGATTTTCTTTTTATCGGGGGAGGGGTCCTCATTCGGGGGTGGTGGCATGGTGAAATTCTGGTCTGGGGGAGGCTGCCTCTGGTACTGGTAATTCTGAAAATTGGGCCTAGGCTTGAAGGCCTGCATGTTGAAAGGAGAGGGGTGATTTCCGTATGGATTTTGGCCATACTGATGGCTGGGTCCGGCCTGCTGGCTGTTGTTCCATCCATAGTTAGGTTGCTTCCAACCTTGATTGTGGTGTTGGCCATATGGGGCATTGAATCCGCCGGCTGCATTGACTGGGATCTCATCGGGGATGAATGGGCAAGCATCCGTTGGGTGGTCTGAAAATTGGCAAATCTGGCAGGCCTTGACCTGGACTGGCTGTCCCGAAGCCATGTTTTGCAACATGCCCGTGATGGCTGCAAGTTGATTCTCCATAGCGGCTGAGCGTGCATCTTGAACGCTAGTGGAGTTGTTGAGCTGGAGGTTGTTCTTGGCCATGAGTTCGATAGTGGCCTTGGCAGCAGCTGGAGTGAGTCTAGTGATGGATCCATTAGCAGCAGCGTTCAACAAGGCCTTGTCCCGACCGTTGAGTCCTTCACAAAATTATTGCATGAGGGCATGTTCGGACAGATTATGCGAGGGGCATAGGGCTTGCATCTTTTTAAACCGCTCATAGTATTGCTCAAGATCTTCCGAATCCTTTTGGAGGATGGATACGAGCTGCTTTCGGGTCACCATTGCTATGGACACGGGGTAGTATTTGTCCGTGAAAGCTTTAGACATCTCGGCCCACGAATTGATAGATTGCGGCTGCAAGTCATAAAACCAGTCAAGGGCGTCGTCCTTGAGGGACCACATAAAGGCACGTAGCTTGGCATGCTCAACAGAAACGTTGTGAGGCTTCATGGCGTCGCAAATGAAGTGTAGCTGCTGTAGGTGGCGGTGTGGATTCTCCTTGGCCAACCCTCGAAAGAGTGGCAGATGATGCATGGTTGCAGACTTGAGTTCCCAGTCATTCGGGACTGCTGGCCAGACAATGCAACTGGTTGGGGCTTCGGGAGCAGCATTGAAATCATCGATGGTCTGGACTGGCGGGGGAAGTGGTGGAACGCGATCTCCTACGGGACCGTGGTCATCCATTTCGGGTCCTTCTGGGTGATCAAGGGGAAAATTCTCGGGGTCTGGATTGTCTTCTAAGTCAAAAAGACGTTCGAGGTCCCGAACACAAGGGTGGGAATTTCCTCGTGCCAGTCGTCGAAGTCCCCTTTCGGTCCATCCTAGCTCGTGATCAAGGGGTAGTAATTCGGGTGCGGATCTCCTGGTCATACAAACAAGAAAAATAAATCAGTCTTGAAACAATCCCCGACAACGGCGCCAATTTGATCGTCAGTCAAATACAGAATTTATAGTGCCTGAAAACGTGTGTGCACAAGAGATAAAGTGTACAGTGGTAGTCAGGGTCGAACACAGGGATTGTGAGAAACTGATCTATAGTCTTGAATATATTCGGGGGAGAAGTGCACAAAGAGTAACAATTAGGGGGGGGTTTACTTGGCTGAACAAGTCAGCCAAGGCAGATTTCGGGAGCTAACAATTTCTATCTACGAAAACAGTATTCGGGGTCTCGAATGTCACGTTCGAGGTCCCGAATGGAAAAATAAGCAAATCAGTGTGTAATTCCAGAAATAAAATAAATCAGAAATAGGTGCAGAGGTATCAACACAGGCGTGAAATAGAACAAGAGCGAAATAAGCACAAATAATCAGTTGGAGAAAGGGTTCTCGGCAAAGGCACTCTGGGTTGCATTCGGGACCAGATCGTCATCAGCTCAAGGGTATTCCATTCAAGATGTCATAGAAATGACATGGGGACCAGATTCCTCGGATATCCCCTACTTTTCTCTTAAGAGAAACTACCCCCCGTTTCCACATATGAGGTAGTCTTGGCAGTTTGCCATCCCTCCAGGCACAAATACGGGAGGGCCATACTCAAACTGCCCATGAAGTTAAGAAAAGACAGATCTAGAGCTAAAGTCCCTCAGTTTGTCAGACTCGTGACCCAGCTCTAATCAACTACCCAACCTATCTATTCGAGACCACTTTGACACAGTCAAGACTAAACAGATGCCTACTTGCTCATGCAACTTTCCTTCCGTATTCATCACATAAATGGCAGCATTTACACAAGATAATTCTCAGTTGATCAGGCCTCAAATTAAATCATGCAAAGATGTAATTAAATCGATGAATAGTTGAATATAGCATCAAGAATATATTAAGCACATTAAGGCCTCGAATCTGCCCCTGCAACCCTTGAATCAGCCTTGCCAAGAACTAGGAATTTAGCTACTCATACTTAAAGATGAACAAATAACGATTAAAGAAAGCATAACAAGTAATTAAATAGTGTAAGGGAAGAAAACTTGTTACTAAAATTCCGTTTATAGCTCGGCAGCAATGTTGGAGAAGCTAACAATGGCTAGAGAGAGAAACTAGAGAGAAGTCTAAGCTACTTCTAAATTATGCTAATTAATTAATTACTAGGAGAGATCCCCTCCAAAAAAAAAACTCCTAAAACTATTCATGGATGCCCTTTATATAGTAGAGCTCCAAGCACAAAATATCTACAGCCCAAAAACTAGGGACAAAATGCATTAATTGAAAGCCTAAAGAAGTGGATCTATGTTCCCAAAAACACAAAGCTGGAAAAGCATAAAGCTGTCTGGTTTTTCCAGCTTTGGCAGGTCTGGAGTGGGCTCAAGACTGAAATCCGCAGGTGTTTGGTAATCAGTGCAGAGCGTCAGAACAGTGTCAGAGGGATCACATGGGCGTTAGGTGGGGTGACACGTGGAAACGTCATCCTTTACCCTTCGGGAGTCCCGAACTGGGAATCCGATTCGGGACCTTGAACGCTGCTTTGGACTCGGGACCAATGACTCTCTTCCAGTCATCATCTCTAACAAACTCAACGCTTCTGAAGAGGTTGAGCTGATTTCCTTGTTGAAAGAATTTAGACAGGCCATAGGCTGGACTATCGCCGACATCAAGGGCTTGTCGCCAGCCATATCGTAGATTGAACCCACCTATGATGGAGGTGGTGAAAAAAAAGGTTTTGAAGTTGCAAGATGCGGGCGTTATCTACCCCATCTCGGATAGTCCATGGGTCAGCCCGATACAAGTCGTGCCCAAGAAAACGGGCATCACCATTACCATCAGGCAAGACGGTGAATCTATTCCCACCAGGATTCAGAATGGTTGGCGAGTTTGCATTGATTATCGCCGGTTGAATGCTGCTACTAGGAACAATCATTTCCCTCTTCCCTTCACAGACCAAATGTTAGAGCGTCTCGGGGGCAAGACTCACTACTGCTGCCTGGATGGATACTCAGGTTTCCATCAAATCCCTGTCGCCCCCAAAAACCAAGAAAATACCACTTTCACGTGCCCTTACGACACCTTTGCCTACAGACGTATGCCCTTCGGCCTCTATAATGCCCCCGCCACCTTTCAACGTTGTATAGTGAGCATCTTTTCAGAATTGGTTGAAGATGGTATCGAGGTCTTCATGGATAACTTTACGGTTTATGGTAACTCATTTTCGGAGTGCATGTGTAAATTGAAAAGGTGTTTGGAGCGATGCATCGAGATCAATCTCGTCTTGAACTTTGAAAAATGCCACTTCATGGTTGATCGACGTCTCGTTTTGGGCCATATCGTCTCCAGCAAGGGAATTGAAGTAGACACGGCCAAGATTGAAGTAATTGAGTCCTTACCCTATCCCACCAGCGTTCGCAGCGTGCGATCTTTTCTAGGGCATGCCGATTTTTATAGAAGGTTCATCAAGGATTTCTCTAAAATCGCTCAGCCCATGTGCCGTCTACTCCAAAAAGATGTTTTGAATTTAATGAAAATTGTCAGGTTGCCTTCGACACTCTAAAAAATAAGCTTATCTCAGCTCCTATCATTCGTGCCCCTGATTGGTCTTTACCTTTCGAGATCATGTGTGATGCAAGCAATCAAGCCCTTGGTGTTGTTCTAGGCCAGAAGAAAGATTCAGAGACATATGTCATTTATTACGCGTCCAAGTTGCTTGACCCGGGTCAACAAAATTACACCACCACGGAGAAGGAACTCATTGCGATTGTTTATGCCCTGGATAAGTTCAGACAATATCTCTTGGGCACGAACGTAATCGTCTATTCAGACCACTCTGCCCTAAAATGTTTGTTGAAAAAGGCGGATGCCAAGCCCTATCTCATCTGTTGGATCTTGTTACTCCAAGAATTCCATATCTCGATCGGGGATAAAAAAGGATCGAAAAACTTCGTGGCTGACCATTTGAGTAGACTTCCAACCCAACCAGATGACTCGCTTGTACCCATCAGAGACACCTTCCCGGATGAACATTTGTGTCTTGCCCATGCCGTTCAGTTTCCTTGGTTCTCTGACATCGCCAACTTTTGTGCTACTGGTACCTACCCCGCAAACGCTTCACCCTCTGAATGCAACAAGATAAGGAGGCAATCCAAATACTACATTTGGGATAGCCCATATTTGTGGAAGCATTGCTCAGACCAGATCATCCACCGTTGCGTGACTATGGACCAAGTGCCCTGGATCCTGAAATTTTAACATTCAGCGACTGAGGGGGGACACTTCGCGTCTAAGAAAACTGCTTTGAAAGTCTTAGAAGCCGGTCTCTGCTGGCCATCCGTCTTCAAGGACAGCTATCTATTTTGCGCTTCATGCCCCCGATGTCAAGTCACTAGGAATATCAGAGCTAGAAACTAGATGCCCCTAACAAACATCATTCCATGCGAAATCTTTGACATTTGGGGTATTGACTTCATGGGCCCATTCCCTAATTCCTTCGGAAATATTTACATCCTTCTTGCCGTAGATTATGTTTCCAAGTGGATCGAGGCCAAGGCAACTCGGACCGATGATTCCAAAGTGGTAGTGAACTTCCTACGCACCCACATCTTTAACAGGTTTGGTACACCTCTTGCCCTCATTAGTGATCGAGGCACTCATTTTTACAACCGAGTGGTATCGTCCCTTCTCAAGAAGTACAGAGTACATCATCAAACATCCACAACTTATCACCCTCAAACGAATGGCCAAGCTGAGATGTCCAACTGTGAAATCAAGTCCATATTAGAAAAGACGGTCAATCAATCTCACAAAGATTGGAGTTTGAAGCTTGATGATGCTTTATGGGCCTATCGAACAACTTTCAAGACCCCGATTAGCATGATGCCCTACAGACTTGTATATGGAAAACCATGTCATCTTCCAGTAGAGATAGAGCACAAAGCATTCTAGGCCATCCAAAAGGTCAACATGGATCTTGGGAATGCTGGTCAACACCGTCGCTTGCAAATTTAGGAACTAGAAGAATTGAGGGATGATGCTTATGAGAATGCTCTGCTCTACAAGGGAAAAACAAATGCCTACCATGACAAGAACCTTCATCCTAAATCATTCTCCATTGGATAAAAAGTGTTATTTTACAACTCACATTTGCGTCTGTTTGCAGGGAAACTTAAGTCCAAATTGATACGATCCTAGTTGCCTAGGTGCGTAACGAGTAATTTCCCGATCTAGTTCAAGGCTTGGATTTCAATGTGGAAATAGATAACTCTTCTTAATGAATATAGACCTCAACTCACACCTGGGAGAAGCAACCTAGTTGAAACGATTCAAAAGGGGGTGAATTTTCGGGTTTTACTTGTGATTTTAATCGAATGTTCTAACTCAATTAAAGACAAGGCTCTCGCAAGAACAATTTGAGAAATACTCTCTGTATTCAATTATCAAAATCAGGGTTTTTTTACAATGAGATATATGCTCCTTTATATAGGCTTGCGCTAAATACTAGTTTAACTATAACTAGAAAACCTATTTTAACTAGAACTCCTAAGTACATTCGAAATAGAACTTCTGCTAGTCTAATAACTATAAAAACTAATTAATAAATACAAATAAATCCTTCTAAGAATTCTGGAATGTTCCCCCATGGTTTGGACACATTTTGGGCCGAACTCTCCAAATCGCACCCATGGCTCGCGCATGGTTGCGCGTCAATAAGTCGTCTCGAGCCCTAGATCTATTGGCTCGAGCGTTTGACCTCAATTTAAGTCCAGAACCTTCCAACATCTTGATATGTAAGAAACAAAGTCGATCGTTTGCTTCTGGACTCGTTGGACTCGATAGATTCCATCGGATGCGCTTGCGGACCATGTGCGCACCCTTCTTCCGCACAACAAGCTCGACTTGGGCGTTCTAGTGTTCCCCTCGTGCGATTGAGCCCCAATATTGGCCACGACACTTCTAAGGCATCCCTCTATCTTATATTTATTTTGGATCGCTGGTCGAAGAAGCCTCTCTTCAATGGGTTGGCTCGGCTGATCATCGCATGCGTACGTCTAGGCGCATTAATGTGTGTCGCGTGCGCTACAAGCTCTAGGGTTTGTGTTGTCCATGCGACGGGCACTGTCTTGACTTGATGAGGTTGTGCCAGTCTTCCTTGATGCTCCTTGGCATCTTTAGCTTGATGCGCTCGTCCACTTAGCCTTCGGTGCGGCCCTCGGTACGCGCTAGGTGCGTGTTGTGCGTGCGCTAGGGCTAGGATCGTATCATTCCCTCCCTCTTGAAAAAGATTCATCCTCGAATCTGGACCTAAATACACAGCACAACACCTTGAGTCAGTATCAACAAAAGGCACACTCGAAAGACAGAAATTACCCGAGACATCCACATCGGCGGTGGTGTCTATGTGTGCGGCGATGATGTGGGTCTAATCATCGTCTCCCTCGGCTAAGGCCTTGTCGAATTGGGTAGGCAACCTCAGTAGGTGTAAGAACATCCTATCCCAATCAATAACCCTAACGAATAGCTTCAAATGCCTACTGTATCCATGATCCGTCCGTGGCATACCCAAGCACTCCATGTGCGTTATGGCTTGCTCGCGTGGTATCTTTGCCATCTCCAAGTCCTTGTCAACACTTAAGCTGCATAATACTTTAAAGAACAAGGAGTTAATGGTACCAAAAGTATAAATACATATCCAAAAGAATTTCAAGTAAATAACAATGATAAGTCACCAATAAACGCAAACTTGCACACAATCGGATACCAAACGAAACCAAGAGTTCGTTTGTTGTCATCAAACACATAGACCTTGCCCTTCGGCTTTTGCATACTCACATCATTAATTAAATTAATTTTAAACTCAGAATGATATAATTTAATGATGTTTAAAAATGAATTAAGTCTAAGGAATGAAAAGTATAGCAAACCGTTGCGACTAGGGTTAGCCGCTCTAGTCTCCATCTTTGAGCGATACTCTCCACCCTTCTTTATCATGGCTGATCGTTGTTCTAACACTGCCAATGACTCTCTCTTTTTTTGCACATGAGGAAAAACAAAAGTAGAAGAGAAAGTAAACGGTTTAAGGTTAGTGAAATCAAAGCGCAAAGGCCAAAAACTAGGTTTTTGATGGCTCGCGCCAAAACATAATTTTCGCATGACCAATGCGTTTCTTACTTTCTTCTCTCTAGCATTATCACTCATCTCTGCTTTTGTATAAACGCTACTCTCGGCATGCTCTCTATTTTTATGCAAGTGTTTTGCTCTCGCATGCTCACTTTTTTCATGCGTGTTGTTTTTCTCACAAGGGCTCTTCCTATGCTCAATCTTTTCATAGGAGTTATTTTTAATTTCAACACTCTGCTTTTCTTTTTCCTTTCTTTCTTTCTCAAACTTAGCATAAGACTCAATGAGTCGCTTTTGATCTTTGAAGATCTCCTCTTTGGTTAAAGGCGCCAGAGTAAATCACTTCCCATCCTTGATCAACTTGTAGCGATTTCTCCTCCCTTCATGTTTGGCACTCCTATCGAATTGCCATGGCCGTCTAAGTAAAAGATGACTAAAATCCATAGGAACAACATCACATAGCACTTCGTCTTGGAATTTCCCAATTGAGAATGCGACCAACACTTGTTTCGTCACCTTCAATTTGCCGCTATTATTCATCCATTTCAACGAATAAGGTTTTGGATGCTTCTTGATTGTCAAACCTAACTTGTGTACCAACAGTGTGCTTGTACAATTGGTACAACTCCCATTATCAATTATTACCGAACACACCTTCTTATCAACCAAGCACCGAGCATGAAACAAATTCTCTCTTTGTTCCTCTCCACATACTTCGATGTTAGCTTGTGTACTGAGCGAACGTCTAACCATAAGTGTCAATCCTTCTATAATCACCTCATCCTCATCCGAATCAAATTCTTCCTTCACACAAATAGACTCCTCGGTCTCTTGATCATCATCTGATTCTAGCTCTCCATTTTTTTGAACAAGCAAGACTCGCTTGTTAGGACATTCGGCTTGCCTATGTCCTCGACCAGAACACTTAAAACATACAATATCCTTTGTAGGAATCCTTGTTGCTGAATTAGATGAAGGAATATTGTTGGTAGAATTTTTCGGTGGTGTTGGCATGCTTGACGCGTCCTTGGTGCCATACGTGTGCGGTAAAACCCTAGGTGGATCTCTCGCACCCTTGTCCCTTGCCCAAGGCGCTTCCTTGTATAGTGTTACCCTTGTATTCGCCGAACCTGAGCTAGCATATGATGGCCTTGAATTCTTCTATTTTTCAATCCGAATAGCCATGTGAAGCATCTCCTCGAGATCTCTATAGTGCGTCAATTCTAACACATGGCCTATCTCTCGATTAAGTCCTCCAATAAACCGTGCCATTGTTGCTTCTTGTTCCTCGAACACTTGCGCTCTAGCTTATGCTATCTCCATCTTATTAAAATAATCTCCAACACTCATACTTCCTTGTGTCAAAGATTGCAAAGTTGGTGTAGATCTCGATGAAAATAGGTAGGAACAAATCGCTTGCGCATAATGCTCTTCATTTCTTCCCAACTACCAGGCGGACCTACTCCAATCCTATCTCTAGAGTTAATCAATTGGTCCCACCAATGAACCGCATAGCCACTGAATTCCACTAAGGCTAGCTTCACCTTCTTATCCTCCGAATAGTTGTGGCAAAGAAAGATCGAGTTGACCTTTCACTCCCACGCTAATTAACTCTAGAGATAGGATTGGAGTAGGTCCGCTTGGTAGTTGGGAAGAAATGAAGAGCAATCTTTCTTGAATAGTTGTGGCAAAGAAAGATCGAGTTGACCTTTCACTCCCACGCTAAATATGCGTCTGGGTCGTCTCTTCCTTCAAACGGTGGAATCTTCATCTTTATACTCCCAATATTGGAGTCAACTCTATTCTCATACCATAGCTATCTCTCGAAGACTGGATTTTGTCTAATGTTGTCAGAACCATCCTCAAAGTGTTGCTCGTGCCAACGCGCGTTAGGTGCGGCATGCTTGGATCGTACACCATGTATTGAAGGTTCGCGCGATGGTGCGCGTTTATGAACCTCACCGCCTCCAATAGGGCCAGTCACGAATCTCATGTTCTCCTCTCCTCCGCCTACATACCCCTTGGCTGTGTCTCCAAGCACACCTTCGCCTTATTCTTCGGGCTTCGGAATATTATAGACATGTCTAGCGTTACTCGGATTTAGGTTTTGAGTAAAACGCATAATGGGCACCTTTTCTTTCTTGCCTTGCTCCTCCTTTCGCCATACATCTAACGACTCCAATTTATTACTAAGGTTGTGAAGAAGCTGTAGGAATTTCTCACCAGTCATACTCATGAAGCTTCCATCGGACGCCCCTGACATCCTGAAATCAAAACGGCGTAAAGTTGAACTAAACCTAGCACTCCCTCACGTATTTTTGCTCTCGCGTTTACCCTCTACTAAACTCTCAAAATCACTCAAAGTATCTCTTCAATTATTCCTGCACTCAAATCATTATAGACAGACTCAAGAATTTCAAGGAAAAGCTTCCAATAAGACTCTCAAGGACAACTAGCTTCAAAATAATTTTTGATGTTCAACAAAAAGTTTAGTTGCAAAGATCAATCAACTAAATAATTGTTGGACTCGAATAGAAGAGATTTTATAATGGCAGAATCAAAGAAAGCTCCAAATCAGACTCGAAAGGATTCAAATAAATCGCAAATTGCAAATTGATGTGTGTGTGCGCTTTAGGGTTTTGAACTTGCAACTTAAATAACTTTCAACTCCAACCACCAAACTGAGAAATTCTTTTTGCAGTAACTTCAGAAAACTCTGTAGTATTTTGTTTTTTGTTTTTCGTTCTATTTTGATTTTTTTTGACTTTTTTTTGACTCTTTTGAACGAACTAAATAACAAATAAAAAAAAGACTTTTTTTGGTATTTTTGACTCTTTTTGTGGACAAAATTTAAATAACAAACGACTCAACAAATCACACAATGATTTGCTTGACCAAACGCACACAAAATTAATGAAAACGCAAACAATGAGTTAGAACCCTAACTCGACTGACAAACAAACTAACACAAGCACTTCAAGGAAATTGGTTATAGATCTGAAAGAAGAAGAACCAATTTCCACAAAGAAAACTGAAAATGAAATAAGATAGATACCAAACATGAACGCCTTTGCTCTACTACCAACTGATACGATCCTAGTTGCCTAGGTGCGTTACGAGTAATTTCCCGATCAAGTTCAAGGCTTGGATTTCAATGCGAAAATAGATAACTCTTGACGAATTTAGACCTCAACACATACCTGGGAGAAGCAACCTAGTTGAAACGATTCAAAAGGGGGTGAACTTTCGGGTTTTACTTGTGATTTTAATCGAATATTCTAACTCAATTAAAGACAAGGCTCTCGCAAGAACAATTTGAGAAATACTCTCTGTATTCAATTATCAAAATCAGGGTTTTTTTACAATGAGATATGCACTCCTTTATATAGGCTTGCGCTAAATACTAGTTTAACTATAACTAGAAAACCTATTTTAACTAGAACTCCTAAGTACATTCGAAATAGAACTTCTACTAGTCTAATAACTGTAAAAACTAATTAATAAATACAAATAAAGCCTTCTAAGACTTCTAGAATGTTCCCCCACAGTTTGGACACGTTTTGGGCCGAACTCTCCAAATCGTACCCATGGCTCACGCATGGTGCGCCTCAATAAGTCGCCTCCAGCATTTGACCTCAATTTCAGTCCATAACCTTCCAACATCTTGATATGTAAGAAACAAAGTCAATTGTTTACTTCTAGACTCGTTGGACTCGATAGATTCCATCGGATGCATTTGCGGACCTTGTGCGCACCCTTCTAGCGCACAACAAGCTCGACTTGGGCGTTCTTGTGTTCCCCTCGTGCGATTGAGCCCCAATCTTGGCCACGACACTTCTAAGACATCCCTTTGTCTTATATTTATTTTGGATCGCTGGTCGAAGCCTCTCTTCAATGGGTTGGCTCAGCTGGTCATCGCATGCATACGTCTAGGCACGTTGGTATGTGCCGCGCGCGCTACAAGCTCTAGGATTTGTGTTGTCCGTGCGACCGGCGCTGTCTTGACTTGATGAGGTTGTGCCAGCCTTCCTTGATGCTCTTTGGCATCTTTGGCTCGATGCTCTCGTCCACTTAGCCTTTGGTGCGGCCCTCGGTACGAGCTAGGTGCGTGTTGTGCATGCGCTAGGGCTAGGATCGTATCACAAATGGTCTGGACCTTTTCGATCATGTTGCAATTGAGATCCAGAATCCGGACACAAGAACAATCTTCAAAGTAAATGGCCACAGGCTAAAGCCCTTCTATAAAGGATTCAAGCCCTCAACAGTCGAAGAAATGATGGTGGATCCTCCACCTGTCGAGACCTAGACTGTCAGCACACGTCGAGGCCCCGACGATTAAACAGGCCGCACTGGAGGCATCTCTTATGCCATTCCACGTATTTTTCTTTTCCTTATTTTTTCATATCTTTTGATTTTTTTACTAGTTATATTTATTAAGTAGATTTCCATTTTATTTTATTTCCTTATATTTTATCCCTTATTTATCTCCCCTAATCTCTGATCTTTCCCTTTCCAAGTTGATTTTATTCTCTCTTATTAATATTAACTCCTTTATTCTCTCTTTTTGTCCTTATCTTCTCTAACTACCTCCTTTTCAAATTTTAAAAGGTACTTATAAGGTGGTTGGGATACGCTCGGGCCCGTTGCACCTCGAAGCCCAAGACATCACGTCGACTCCAACAGACAAAAAAAGCAGCCCTAATTAATTAAAGGCTGTGCCATTTATGTCAGATGTCAACTCCTTTCTCTCTCACACGCTCCTTCTTCATCTTCAATCTCCTCACAACCATCAAACATACCTATCTCTATCTCTCTCCTACACAGATACGCTACCTCCATCTCCATCATCCCTTTTCACCTCCATCACTTTCTCCAATGCCGAGAGTCAAGAAGGTCGCCCACAAGCTCGCCTCGGGACCAAATCTTGTGGACGAACTTGAAAGCCCAGCCGCTTCCAAGTCTCACTCCTCACCTGGTTCCTTCTAGACGTCCACTCCTTCCTCAAACACCCACCCAGATCTTGCCATTCCACATCCCCCAATCACTTCTCCACCCTCCAACTCGCGGGCCGCAGAGTTCACCTCCGTCAAAGATGACGTAGAGATCACCGGCTCTGTGCCACCAACTTCAACCATGACCAGATCTGGCCGCGTGGTTAAACTGTCACCCGGGTTCACGGCTGCTAGCGGCAAGCCCAAAGCCAAACCTAAGACCAAAAAGACTTCACCAACTACTGCTAGGAAGCTCGCAGTGGAGGCTGCCCTAGATGATTTTCTAGCCCCTGATTTGAACCATGAGGAGGAGGAGCCTCCGGCGGAACAAGAAGTAGAGGAGGAACCAGAACAAGCCGACGCCCTGGAAGAGGGAACAAGAGAAAGTAGTGAAGCTTGTGGTGAAGAAGGCGAGGAAGACTGTGAAGCTGAGGAAGCTGAGGAGAAGGAAGCCGCTGAGAAGGAGAAGAAAGAAAGAGAAGCCGCGGAAAGAATGACGGCGAAAAAGGGGAAATCAAAAACTCTGGCCAAAGAGGAGCCACTGGCAGAACCAGAAACGTCAGTGGATAGAAAGAGGAAGCTCCCATCCTCCAGCAAGGTAAAGGCCTCGACCTCTAAGAAGCCTCGAGGTCAGGATGATGCCACAGTTATTGACGCGCCGTCGAAACGCGCGTCAAAAGTAATAGAGTATTTGTAAACTTCCTGATAGGCTAGATGCACAAATTAATGAATATAGCAGCAAGTCAGGGTCGAACCACAGGGAAAATGAAGGACTAAATTTAATCTTGCCCTAAATGTATGATGAGGATGAAAATGCAACAGACATAAAAGTAACACAAGGGGGGGGGGGGTTTGGTCGGTCTAGACGAATCTAGCCAACGATGGCAGTTGATGTTGAGACAGAGAATAAAAATGCAAATAACAAGTAACACTAGACAAACGAAATAATTAAATAAAAAGGGAACGAAAATAAAGCAAGCGAATATCAATAAAAATGGTAAAGACTAACAAGTGTAATAAAGATAATAACAAAGTAAGTAAAGATACTAAATCAGATAAAAGGAGAAATCTTAGCAGGGGTAGACGGCGGATTGCGTCGAGGTCTAGTCGGTCATCGGTGCAAGGATAGACTGCGTTCACGCCATAGACGTGC